>JAFNEN010000547.1:362500-711320 GCA_019343175.1 Oedothorax gibbosus
TGGTTTAGTTTCTATGAGACCACTCAGCCTTTTATCCCCTCTGATGTCAATGCCATAGGGATTTCTATAGATGAGCACTGCCTAATAGGCATAGATATAGTTAAATTATTAGATTGGCAGATCACGTGGCCTCCAATGCTAACGACGGGACGCGCATGGAGACCAAAATAAGAGGGCAAATGGGCCAGTGTTGCCACCACATTAAGAAAAAAATACTACGAAAAAATACCGTTTAATTCTAAAATTACAAAAAAGATACCATAAAAATACTTAAAAAGCGTTTCACGTTTTTTTAAAGTCACTAAAAAGATTCCAAAATGCAGGTAGTATTTTTATGGTACTTTTTTTGTAATTTTAGAATTAATCGGTATTTTTTAGTAGTATTTTCTCCTTAATGTGGTTGCAACACTGGCCCATTTGCCCTCTTATTCTGGTCTCCATGCACGTCCCGTCGTTAGCATTGGAGGTCACGTGATCTGCCAATCTAATACTTTAACTATGATATCTATGCTGATAGGCCAGTAAGCTTAAACACAGCATCAACAAAGCAATTGTTTTACTTATTCACCTACAGAATAAACGTCTAATTTAAACATTCTACCAATTTCCCCAATATATAAAAAAAGCCAATGCTAAGATATGCTTGGAGAACGAGCCTGATGTTTGAAACTTGTCATAAAATTCCAATTTATAAGGTCAATTACACTTTAGATTCTGAAAGAACCGCATTATTTGTTTGAAAATATACAGGTATTTGTTCATTTGACCTTAACAACCTTTTTAAGGTGAAAAAATATTTTATTTTTAACCAAAATAAGAAACATAACAGATTAGGTTTGACCAAACAATATTATTACCATTTAAAATAAAAAAATATCTGGATTTGGATAAGAATTTTTTTTGGTTTATTGGTAAAAAAAATTATTGAGCTTTTAAATGTAACTCTCTGATGTGACTGCCCATAGAGGGATAGGCCTGCTGTGCTCATTTCAGCAAGACCAGGAGAAATGAGCACTGATATTTCAGTCAGGCTGAGATAAAAACCCACTGTTTACACCCCAAGCTAGCTTGTCCCTTGCTTTTCACTGTACCTTGATGTATTCCTTGAACTTTGGATAGATGCGGTTGACGGCCAAAGCCAGGGAAAGGTAGTTTCTGTAGGGAAAAGAAGAAATGACCGCATACTCCACTGCTGGAAAGATGGCAACCTTGTAGCCTGCCCCGAGGAGCTTCTTGTAGAGCGCCTCGCCCATTTGGTCGGTGAGGATGACACCAACAGAGGAACCCACTTGGCTTTTGGTTTGCTGTAAGCAGAAAAAACTGTTCAGCAAAAAACAACATTTGTGTCATGAAAACCCAACGTATCTAAAATTAGCAGGAACACGTTTTCGAATCACTCAGTTCATGTGAAAACAGATTCTTTATGGATGATGAATATAACAACATTTACTCCTATTCTATTTATTCACAAGTTTTACATTAAAGCTTAAATATTCAGGGTTCATACTCTATCTATGATAGTGAAATTCAGGAGTTTCTAAGGAGTTTTTCAGGAGTGCAGCAATGTAAATTCAGGAGGTAACAAGGAATAAAATTGAATATGTTTGTTTATTATCGTATTAGTCTAGTGACTTCACTGCACTTCAAATGACGAAACAGAAGAAAAAAAATCTTCTGTAGAGTTGTGCGGTGCATTCCGGGATATTAACTATTATCACAATGTCTGAACTCGATTTTTCTACTGTGCATGTAGACTTATTCCGAATAAAGTAAAGTCATCAATTTTTTCAGGAGAGCGAGAAAAAATATCAGGAGATGAGACACAAATTTCAGGAGTTATAAGGGCCCTTAAAAGAAAAAATTGAAATTCAGGAGTCTTTCAGGAATTTCAGGAGGCGTACGAACCTTGAATATTACCTATATATATTATTCATACAACTAAAAAACATTCTTTCAACCATTGTGTCGAATGATCTGAATGTCGAAAAATCCGAAATTCTTAAGTTCAAAATATAGTTGTTCTGGTTGTACCTTGTACAGTCTCAGAGTCGAGTTGAATAGCTTCCCTGCTTCTCGCCACAGCAAGAAAAAGCATATAAAATCTCTAGATCCTGAACTGGTGCTGAGTTTCTTTTAAGGTATTAAAAATAATCTATAAACACTTTAAAATACTACAAAAAATCTATAAAATTTTAACTTTAGATGTTTGGAGTAATACAAGAATCAAAAACAGTTTTAAAGTTATGGATATTAAAAATAATCCCTAAACACTTTAAAATACTACAAAAAATCTATAAATTTTTAACTTTAGTTGTTTGGAGTAATATAAGAATCAAAAACAGTTTTCGATTAAAATTATGGATCTTGTTTTCTTGGACTGTTGCTTGATCCGAGGCATGCAGTTTCCAGTCACCATCCTATAATTACAGCTTATTTTGCAATTCGAGAGTAAATATTAGTTTTAAAACATTTATTATTATACTTTTTATATCATTATAGTTTCAAACATTTCTCTCATTCAGCCAGGGTTGTTATGATTTTACCCAACCCGAAAAAACCTGGGTGGGTTTTTTAAAAAAAAACACTTGAAAAAATTCATCATAAAACCCAAGTGGGCAATTGAACTTAAAATTGTCTTCACTGAAAATTAAAAAAAAGTGAATCTTTTTATACATCCAAAAAATATACATTTCATATCATTTTTAATTAATATTTTAGTATTATTCTTAATGTATTTTTACATTTTTGTACCTTCAATATTTAAAATGCATTTACAAATTTAAATTTATACAATTAAATAGAACAAATACATTTTTCAAAATTCAAATTTAAATTTCTGTCGTTACGATTTTCCGGATTATTTAATTTTACACATACACAAACAAACAATACTTGGTTCTAGACAATACATTTATAAATTTAAACATATACATTTACCTAACAACTATATGCAATTATTTTTTAATTGTTCTAATTTAAATAACATCATTCCTGATTATCTCTCTCAAGATGTTATGTTAGTTTTAAAAATTGTAATGTATAGATAAATAATTAAAACTTCCCTAAATAAATCACAAAATTCTGAAAAACACATCCAAAATACTGAAAAAACCCATAAAACCCCCAAAAACCCAAGTGGGTTGGGCTTTTCATGAAAAAACCCGGGGTTTTAACAACCCTGCATTCAGCTCCCCTTTTTCAGCGTTTTTATTTCCACTAACCACATCTAAAGAGTTCATAGGCTCTATTCTTCATATAACCATAAAAATCAGACCATTTACCACAAGTGTCATTTTTCGGCCTTTTTGTAAAACTTGAATTTGCTTCAGTAAATAGTCCCACTCTTATATGATTGGCAGCTAAAATTTATTTTAAAAATGATCCCATAACCAAATTCAGTAACAACTGTTGATTGATGTAAATTCTAGACAGAAGCTGAGGAAACTTTCTATGCATATTGCAGATGTTAAAATTTAGAAACACTTTAATTCAAAATAAAATATACTTACATAAAATGCTTCATGATAAATGGAAAAAGATTCCAAGTCTGGTGCAATGGATTGAACTTCTGCTAACAAGTTTCGAGATTCTGTATAGTTTAAAGTGAATTTATAAACGACATACAAATCTTTCGTGAATGGGGGCTTAGTGGACTTTACGACAACTTTATAGAATACACCATGGTAAAACAAAATGAGCAACAATGACGCGAAAAAGCAACCAAATCCACAGCAAACAACACTAAAATATTCAGCAACGTCATCGTAAGTAAGCATATCCGTGTGTTGATTTAGAAATTTTACGTAAAATTGTGCAGAAAAACACGCAAGAGAAATGGAAGTAAAATTGCACCAGCCGGTACAAAACAAAGCTATTGCTGGATTCTTGCTGCAGGAGATTCAAATTGGCGCATGTGTTTCGTAATAAAATGCTGTGAATGCGCGCGCACTGGCGTCATGCTCAAATTACTTTCTGGTGGGCTGTAGTGAGCCTAGTGGTCAGCGTCTCGGTCCCGGGATCGGAAGGTCCTGCGATCGAGTCCCGGTACCACTGAAGACCTACCGAGTATATGCGGAGTACGTGCTCGTTAAATCTGTTGGGTCCGAAAGTCCTCTAAGTTCCCATACCAAATCAATACTTCTGGGGGTGACAAGCCAATTCTGGGGATCCTCTAGTTGGCCTCTGTCTCTAAAAATTAGATGGATCCACTTATGTGTGTGTTGTCTGTTGTGTCTGTCTTACTTGACGAAAGTTTATAAAGCGGGTCGCTGACCAAGCACACAAACCTTAATATATATGTCTACCAACCAACCAACTATCTGGTTTCTGTATAGTGACTAAAGTAGTCAACAGTGATAGAGTGTCAACCGCTATTGTTCACGTGGGTGAAAAAGCTTCCTCAAAACGAGACTGGTTTAGGGAGGGATAAGATGTGGATTAGGGATGGAAAACCAGAAACGGTTAAACCGAAAAACCGGTTTAGTTTCACCAGAAAACCCAGGCCATTAGGCTGAACCAGTGTAACCGAGAACCGGTGTTTTTATAAAAACCGAACACTTCTTAAACGTGGTTCTGCCAATACCAACCTATGTTTAAGGGATGTTTAATTTTTTAAAACTGTTGATGGCAAGAGCAACTAACAGTAACTACGCCTGCGCGAGCATGCGTGTTTTGATCATATGCCGTAAATGGTTCAACTGCGCAGTGCTCGTGCTCATTGGCTCCTTGTTCATTGGGCAGTGTTCGTCGCCAGTGTGTACAACGACTTTCTCGATCAGCGTCCTCTAACGAGTATATCGTATTTCGGAACCCGTTTTTGAGTGCGCTTGTACACTATCTATCTCTTCATGTCCTTTACTTGGCGTGCGCCTCCTTGATCTTTTCTGCACTGCTTAGCTAGCAGCCCATAACGCCGGGGACTTTCGCAAAAAGCGAAAATGTCTGCTTTCAGATTCAGAAAGTCAGAAAATTTCTCCCTTTCGAAGTTTTTATCTTTATATAAAATTTTAGTTTTCATTTTAATCTTCAGAAATGTATTGGGTAAATGTATATTTGTATATTTTTAAAAATCTAAAAACTTTTATTATCTTGCTTCGTGCAGGTTGTGCACCATTTGGTACGGTATTTGCTTTTATTTATTTTAATTATAAAACAAATTAGAAGAGCGAATTTTGTCATTCAGTTGACAGTTCATTTGGCAGCTTTGCTCCATGAGTCATCACACTCGGTGTAGCTCGTATTTGTTTTGGACTTTTCAAATCGACATACCGTATAATTATTTATTCTTTGTAGTTTAGTGCAATCATCTAATCGCTTTATTAGAAATTGAGTAACAAGTGGTAACTATATTATGTTAAAGGAGATCTGGGAGAAATAAAAATTCGTTTTCAAACTGAATTTGAACCATATTATTCACGATTGAAAAATAAAATTGATAGGTACAATTCACTTTAATTATAGAATTTTTCTTCATCTGTGTGCAATTCATGCGATATCAACAATGCAGAATAATAGCAACCTTATACGAAAACAATTCAAATTCGCCGACTTTCGGCACCCCTATTTGACCAGAGACCTAGCAACTGATATTTAACTCAGTTTTTCTTGTTTTCAGGTGAAACTCTGTGTACTCTGGAGAAGGATTCTGAGGTGACTGGTAACTACACCTGCCCAGGCGCTGATCATCCTAAGGCCAACACCGAGTGCTGTCCCACCCCTGGCATGGAGATGAAAGGGTGCTGCCCCAGGGCGAGATACTTCTACGAGATCGATCGCACGTTAGTATTGAAATATCCAACCAAACCGAACTGTCTTTTTCCTTTATTCACCTAAACTCAATGTCAGCCGATACAAACATGCCAAAATAGAATTTAAACAGTTTGAAGTTTCAGAATGCTTTTAGAGTTGTGTTATAATGATAGATATCATAGTTAAAATATTAGATTGGCAGATCACGTGACCTCCAATGCTAACGACGGGACGCACATGGAGGCCAAAATAAGAGTGTTGTCACCACTTTAAGGAAAAAAATACTACGAAAAAATAACATTTAATTCTAAAATTAAAAAAAAAATACTAGAAAAGGATTTAAAGTCCCTAAAAAGATTCAAAATGTAGAGTTTTTTAACAATATTTTTTTTGTAATTTTAGAATTAAATTTTATTTAATCCTTATGTATTTTTCTCCTTAAAGTGGTGACAACGCTGCCCATTTTGTCCTCTTATTTTGGCCTCCATGCTCATCCCGTTGTTAGCATTGGAGGTCACGTGATCTGCCAATCTAATACTTTAACTATGATATCTATGGTTATAATGTTTTAATAAAAGTTTAAGATGCTGTTAAGAGTTTCTACAGTTTTCCCTTCTTACTTAGTTCACCCTTACATACCAAGGATAAATAAAACACTAATTTTATTAGGGTATGAGCTTAGCACGCTTCCACTGTGTATATGAACACAATTTCAAACCAAATTTTTCGTATCAGGTTTTGATGAAACATGGATCATCAATCAAGAGTATCAACTCAGTTCAGAAAGAAAATACTAATTATTTTTTATTGTATTTCATATTAATTTTATTAAAAATTCATCATTTTGTTAAAATTAGCTTCCTTTTTGAATAACGTGTCTATTATAAGAACCTGGTTTGCTCTAATAATGAAGTGTTTTTTGCCTTCAAATTATGTTTTTAAACACAGCTATTGGTACCCTAACCTACATTTATTAGGAGAAATCGTCGAAATTTAGTGACTATTGTTTTTATCCATGGAAATGATAAAGCAACAAAAACAACTTGTTTTTTCTTCATATTAAAGGTTTTTTTTTAAAGTCTCCTAGTCAAATGTAAAGAACATGCAAATTCCTATTATAAGTAAACAATTTATTGAATGTTTGATAGCATAGGAAACTATTTTATTTTACCTTTTTCCCCAAATTTTAGATCTTTGATTTTATTAAAGCTTTTATAAGTAAGATAACCATCATTAAGATAAACCATCCTAAATTTTTTAAAACTGTTATGTGAATTCCTACTTTTATATTATAAGTTACTAACCTATCTAGTTTGCAATAGGTTGTTCACAATAAATATACTGCTACACATACATTAATTATATTATATTTAAAAAAAAATTAAATTTAGTTAAAAAAGTAAAAAATTTAATCCTAAAAAGCTGAACATTGCTGGTTAAATGAAATGCTTCCTTGATTCGACATCAAGTGAGTCATGCATATTAATATGTCACACTATATTCTTCTCTAATGTTCTTGTTTTCCTACGCTTGCTTCCATTACTTGTAAATTAAAAAACATTTTTAAAAAAAAATTGTAAATCTATATTAAAATTAATTAAAAAAAATTATGTTTACACATTTTCACTTCATATATTATTTTTTAAAAAAAATTTAAAGTTTTTAAAGTTTTTCTAAAAATCCTAGCTGGTTAAGTTGAATGCTTCCTTGATTGGACATCAAGTACATTGAATTTCCCAATCTACTTATCTAATATTCGTAGGCTTGCTTCCACCATCGTCATCGTCGTGGTGTGTGTGTGCGTGGCTGTGGCGCTGGTGTTTGCACTGTGCTGCTTCTGGTCCAAGTGTCCGCTCTTCTTGGCCTGCAAGGTGGAGTTCACACATGACATCGCCACCTACGGTACCCCACGGCTCCTCTACCCCTCGTTCGTTTAAGAGGGATTGGCAGTCCCATAGCATTCATCACAACTTCCACAGAAGTATTGCTGCAATGCCATGTTAGCCTTTTTTCCTAAGGTATCAACATAACATCGAAATGAAACACATTCGAATTGAAAATGTTATCTAGTTATTTAATTATATATTTTAGAAGTTTTAAAATGCCAAAAATATACAGCAGATGGCGACACTATTTTAAAACGTTATCAATTATTAATTGAACAACTGGATGTTATTTTCTTTTCAATTTTGTTTTAAATGGATGTTATGTGAATTCCCGTACCTGGTAAAAATGGGATAACATTGCAAATGGATAACATCGCAATAGGATAACTTTTGCAAAAGTTGTGATTTCAAAACTAATGCATTATAGCTCTATGGAACTGACGGTTCCTCTTAACACAAAATTCATTTTATTTATTTATTTATTTGTAGAAAGGTCACACTAATAATATGCAACCCACTTGCATCAAGACATATTTTACTTGTGAAATATTGTGGGCTCTTTAATTTGTTATTGAGTGCAATTTTTTTCTCACTTAAGACATTGCCACATGCGGTACCCTATTATTCCATTGGCCTTCGTTCATTCATAGTTATTATGTGCATTTTTTAAAATTATAAATGAAATTGTTTAACTAATAATCAATATATGTATAATAGAAGTTGTGTTACTGAAATTAAAGTTCTTATACAACTGCTTCTTGCAACAACCTGACATTGGGGGCCATTCTGTTTTTATGACTAGTTTGATTTTGCATTTTGCCTGATATTTGTAATACCAAGTGTTATTAGTTTGTGTACATTAGCATTTTGGCAAAATGGTAGACCGGTTTGGAATTTACTTTTGAAGGGAAGGAAGTTGCAGTATTATAAATAAAATAACTTATTCTATTGCAGTAGACTGAAGGATGTATATAGGTTTTGATCAGTTATAAAGAACATTTCATATTATTTGATTTGTATTATCAATAATGTTTTTTTTAACAAAAAAATATTGATATTTCTCAAAAATTCTTGAAAGTCTGGACATTTGTCCCTTCTAGGCTTTTTACATCACTAACTGGGCCTCGTATTATACTATATTATAAGTTCATTATTTGTTTTACCCCTCTCCTATTTTAAAAACTAATCCTGCTCTCCTTGCATTTAATGTGCTGTTATTCTGTTAGTTTTACTTTTTAGAAACGACATACCATAAAAAGTTTTTGTAACATTTTACTAATGTTATTTTCCATAACAAATTATGCTTATTTGCATATTATTGATAATCTACATATTACATTAACCTTTAGTCCTCTGTTTTTTTTAAAATGTAGTTCCTATCCTGAAAAGTTATATCTTAAGTTTTTGGATTTTTTATTGTATAAGAATAACCTTTGTAATGCCAATGCTAAGTGTAACATTTAGTAACTTGCTAAGTGTATGTAGTAGGTAGGCTAGTTTCAATTACTAACGACAGTTAATTTTAAGCTACGCAGATTTTTCAAGAAATGTTTTTTAGTAATCTTTAAATGGATAACCTTTTCTAACCTTAACCTTTTCTACTATTGCCAATGCTTGTGACGTGGGCTGGACATTTATAAAAAGGGCAATATCCTGGGGTATATTATCTATTTATAAATAAGATTTCATATTATTTTATTTGTATTATCAACAAGTTGTTGACAAAAAAAAATCAGATTTCGCAGAAATAATTGAATATTTCTCAAATATAAACGCCTGAGGCATTTTTTTTATTTTTTGTATTTGCTCCTGCATTTTAACTGAACACTTTCCCCAACTTATAAAAAAAATATGTCTGGGCTTCACTAGCCAATGCTAAGTGTAGCATTTAGTAAGTAAGCTAGTTTCAATTCAATTGCAGTTAATTTTGAGCTCATTATTTTTTTCAAGAAATTTTTCGAGTAATTTTTAAATTGTTTTCATATTTCGCAGAGAGCAAAGACGACAACATCCACCTGGATACGATGCCCACCGAATTTTCCATTAAATCCACCAACAAGTTTTCGCCCGTTGTCGTCAGCAACGGAAATCTTCCGTTAGGTGGTAAGACAAATGCTTCGTGCAGATAGGAGTGTTTTAATTTAAATCTTGTTATTACATTTATTTTATGTCCTTAAGCTATGTCCTCACTATGCCACAAATGCAACAAAATTTGGCAATTTGGCAGAGTCAGCCCCCAAGCCATTGCATCGCTTGGCGGTCGCCAAGTTTTGTTGCCTTTGTGGCATTTGATGTCGTAGTGAGGACATAGCCTTAGTCTACCTTGTTATAAAACATATTATTAGGATAATTTTTATGGATAATAATTATTACAATTTGCGATTTCAGAATGAATTACTTTGAAATCATGTTGAAAAATGTGTTTAAATAATCACATAAATCTTAAACTATATATTAGTTAATTTTACCTAAAGTACTAAAAATACAGTTTACTCAAGTAGGGAACCATCACAAATTAAACTATTCTTTAAACTGGATTAGGCTGCTTGGTGTGTTGCTCTTGCGTTTAAACATAGTTTTAAAAAATAAGTGTATTTCTTCTGTGCATATATTTTGCAATTTTTTGCTGCAGTAACAGAAATTAATTTCATAGCAATAAAGTATTCCATAGAATATAGCATTCTATGTTTAACATATTATTTTAGGGCTTGGATAATTGTAACAGTAATTGATACAACATATTTGAATTGTACATATATTTATTTAATACGGATTATATATTTCAAATAATTCTAGGATTTATTTTTCAAGGATTATATTTTTCAATAATTTCATTAAAAAACCCATGACATTATTAACCATTTAAAAGAACATCAAACAAAATGCTAATAAGTAATAAAATATTTGTAGGAATGATATAAATTAGTTAAAATGTTTGAATATTTTAATGTTTAATTTTAAATGCATAAATGAATCCATTATTAACGAATGTTTTAACTTTACAATATTATGTGTTAATAAAATAAATAAAAAAAGTACACCTTATTACTTATTTAGTTTGTTTTTTATATAAATTATATTTTATTTTTTACATTAAAATTCATAATTTGATGGTTCATGTATTTTATAGCTGAAGCAATGTAAACATAGAAAGTGATCATAAAAAGAGAGAAGAGGAGAGCTTTTCAGCACTTCCTGGTTTTTGTAAATATATTTAGTGCACTTATTTTACAGTAATTTATTGAAGTGCACACATTTATGTGCATAATTTTTTTTGTTTTAAACATGAAGCTATGTGCTTGCTTATAATGCCAAATTGTTTGCAGCTTAATGTTATTTTATAATGATTGAATATTTGAAAATATTTTTTTATTGAGTTTTAAAACTTTTGGAAATTGTGAAGGATAATTTTTTTTTCCTAATTTTTTTTTTGTTACCATATTGACTGTGTTGAAAAGTTCTACAAACAATCAAATGAAGTATCAAAGATAATTTTGAATATGACTCATATAAAATTTAGTCATGGCAAAAATGCATTCAGAATAGAAATACAAGATGTTTAAATATGAGTAAATGTTGATAAGTTTTATTTCTACTTTATTTAGAGTACTCTATTTTAGATTTTTAAAATAAAAAAAGCATCGACTTTCATTCTACAAAAAGTTGCTAATTTTTTTATTTTCGTCCCTTTTTCACAAATTGTTCTTTTATCAGCAATGTATATTTAAGTTTTTTTATATTTAACATATTTTTTTTTACTATTTGAGCATGATATTTTAGGTAGTATTAGTATTGTAATGTATTGCTCTTTGTATGTGTATGAAAGGTTTTATAAACATTTTATTTAAAAATGATATAAAGTATGACATTTTGTAAACATTTATTTTTTAACTTAATTTTTTTTATTTGAAGTCTACATTTTTTTAAGGTCTAATTTTTTGGCCTTCAAAAAATAAGCAAGTATAAGTCTTGGACTCTTCACTCAAACTTTTAAATAAAATAGTTAGTATTTATAAGCAGGTATACAAGTTTCAAAAGTGCTATTTTATGATCTTTGTATACCACAAAAAGTCCCTCCTAACATTTTGAACAAATGCCAATGAGATATGTATGGAAAAGCAGATGAAATAAGTGTAGGATTTTCATAAACTATACCTTAAAGACTCTGACTTTATTTAACATACAAAACTAGTTCAAAATGTAAGTTTATTAACCTCCACCATTGGGCATAAATTGACTCGTCATTTTGTTGAAAACAATTATTTTAGATATTTATGAGTAACATGAAAGCTTTAAAAATATATGTTTTCTTTTTAGACCTTTAGAATGAATCAATCTAAGAGCTCTTTTTTTTAAAAATGTTTTATGAACAAATTTATTTTATTTACTAAAATTATCAAGACATTGTATATATTATATACATATTTATATTTTTTCTGTCCATTTTTTCCTATATCTGTAAAAATGTGTCAATATGTTGACCATATTTATATTTTTAAAAAGTGTTTATATGCTTTATGTTGCTTTAACATAGTATTTATTTTTTATTTTACTTGAAACATTTTGTAATTTATATTTTTTTTTACTGTGATATTTTTATTCTTTATTTAGTGTATTATTGTAATCCTAAGCATTCTCAATTGTATTAGGACAACTTTGATCGAAAAAAGTATTCTAATCGGCATTAAGCTATTTTATTTTTATTGCTATGTTTTAAATGAAACGCTTTAGTTTGACTGTGATATCTTGAAATTATATTATGTTTAATAAATAAAACATTCTATCTAGTATAATTTTAACGTTTAAGATCATCCTATACATCTAATGCATTATTTTTAAAATTCTTAAGTCTGTTAAAGTAATGGTTTTGCCATGGAAACATTTTTTTTTACTCAGCATGGAAATCATAATAATCAATAGCAAAATATCATCCGGTTATTTAAGTATTTATATTTAAAGTTTTTAAATGACAAATAATCCCATTTACAACACTATTTTTAAACTTAATCAAAATTTATATTTGGATCATATTTTTCATTCAAATTGATGTTATTTTGTTAGTACACAATTCTTTTTAAAATTCATTATAGCAAATGAGTGTATAAATATTACCCTAAAGTTTAGTGAACTATATTTCATTATTGTGTTAACTAGGGATGCACCGAATATTCGGTTACTATTCGGTATTCGGCCACTTTAGCCGAATATTTGGTTTGGCCGAATAGCTTTACTATTCGGCCGAATAGTGAAATTTAAATTTTTTCAAAATTCTTCATATCAATTCATCTTCTAAAACGTCGAAAAAATTCCTAAACAGGACTTGTTTTCTTTTTTGATAGACTCAAATTTTTGTTATTTATAATGTTAAACCAAGCTTTACTCAAGTTGTATCATATAAACTTGTCTCTTTAGGGGAACAGTTACTGTGAGTGGGCTTTAAAAAAACAATTACCATATGTATCGCAATTGTAAGCCATGGTTTTATTTTTTTCTAATTTTCATTCTACCTCGGATCCACCTACTTTTGTTTATGTTTTCATACTTCTATTTTCGTTTTCGTGTTGTGATTTTTCCAAGTTACACTTTCTAAAAGGCTTGCTTTAATAACAAACGAGTACCACTTTATTGTGTGTTGGTTTAATTAAAAATTTAATAGCTATATTGTATTCAAATTATTGTGTGATTGTGTACTTATACGTTTGTGTTGAATTGAAATTGATGAATAATAAATACAACTTACTTAGATCTGACAAAAAATAAAAATTGGTTTAGGTAGGCTGAATATTCGGTATTCGGCTAAGTTTTGTATTCGGTGCATCCCTAGTGTTAACCATGCCTTCTGTATTTGGTTCATTTTTTAAAAAAGAAAGGTTTTTCATTGCATTGAAAAAAATATGCGAATAAAAATCTGACATTAAAAATGGCTTTTTTGTATCAAAACCAAAAAAAGAAAAAGATTCACTATTATGAGATCTAGCATTACTTATTACTGTCCAGATTACTTAAATTTTTTAAGAAATTACTATTTGTTTAATAAATTATAAACTAAATGAAATAGATAAAAATTGATTTGAATGGAAATTCCAATCATCCATGAACTTTAATGTGGTTAATTTGTTTAATTGAGCTATATTATTAGAAAGTACGAGCTTCTGGCTTTGTTAAAATATATTTAACAAGTCTTTTTTGATTGAAAGAATTTTCTCTAATATTGGTAACTGTGTCTTGTGATAAAATATTGTCTTTATATTGTATGTATCTTGTATTTATTATTATATTGTATTTTATTTTTGGAAAATGTGGTAATATCTAGTCAATGATTAACTTGTTACAAAAAGAGTGTATATTTGTATTGTAAGGGGTTTATTCAAAAGTGAATATCTTTAATATTCGTATTTGTACTTGTAACTTTAAAAATAGTAGTTAATAACATCAAACATTTTGAAAAAAATTAACATTGAAATAATTCCAAGATATTTCCATATTGAAAGTTTTTTAAGTTCAAATTTCGGGATAATTTTAGCATTTTATTAATATTTGTGTATAAAACAGATAAAAATATTTTGTAAAATATTAACTTGTAAACCACAATTTATTTACATATTAAAAATTGTGAGCTTGTGTATTCAAGTAGCAGTCTTGTTAAAAAAAATCATTTCATAATATGTACCGTTTTAAAAAAAAGGTGCTATTAAATTCATCAGAGAAATAGTTATTAATTGCCTGTAACATTAAAAATAAAGACATTTGAATTTAAGTTTCTTTATAGTTAATCATCAAGGGAGCATCATCCCTGCTATGGCTAAAGTTTCAAGCCTTTTATATTTCCATTTTCTGCAAACAAATATTGTATGAAGCTATTTACACATTTTTTATTGGTTTTAAGTAATGTCAAGTTCTAATTCTAAAAATTGTGTGCGCTTTAAAGAGACATGAAAGTATCTTTTAGTTGTATCAAGCCAACTATATTGAGCTGGTTAGTACCTTTTGTATTTCTTGCATTTAATGAATTAATAATTATACATTTGACTACGGAATTTTGATATACAAAATTTTTGGATAATTTATGTATTAAATAGTATAAGAAATTGTATAATATCCTTATAAAAAAATCCAAGCCTTAAAAAAAATACACTTGATTAAAATACATTTGTTACAATTTCCATGAAATTTCAGGGATTTTGTAACTATGTGAATTGTAATAGAAATTGTTGATAATTTAACTTATTTAGTTTTATGCTTCAAAAACCTTATGCTTACATTATGTATGAATAAAAGTCTAACTTCACTTTATCACATTGGGATCCTTTTACATACATACTTTTGTTTATATATTATATTGTCTCCTACTAACTGTTTAGTTGCTTAATAGTTTGAATGAAACATCTTGTAAACCTCGTGTCTTGTTTTTAACTTCTAGTCATTTACAAACTTCATTAAGGTTATGATGCAAATGTGTATGTGTTTTATTTAATGTTTTAAATAAAATTTGTTTTGGAATTTTCGCTATCACTTTATTACAGAAAAAAAATAAACCTTGTTAATGCACAGCTGATATGTACAGATACATACAGGGCCAGATTTCTAAGTAGGCTGTAGCCTAGAGCGGCGAATTTTTGGGGGTGGCAAATTTTACGTCTGTTATCAGTAAATGAAAATATCTGATTTTCTATTTCTATATTTTCTAATTGTATTGTATTTCAATTAAACCTTTTTTCCCTCTTTTATATTCGTTGTGATAATTTTAAACAGCACATACCACCCTGTTTTGCAACTAACCAGCTATATCTTTTCCCGAAGTGGGAGAATACTGTGACAGGGGCGGCAAATTGATTGTAGTCTACGAGCGGCATATCTTTAAATCCGGCCCTGGTTACATAGTCTAAATTCACTTAAATTTTTTTCTCTTTATAATGACTTTATAATCTGTTAAGAGTTGCATTGTTTCTTGTATATAAAATTGCCTAAAGTAATGATGAAATTAAATAATAAAGTAATGAAGGCCTTTCTAAAGAAATTTAGTTTCACGAAGTTCTTTGAGGATATCCATAAATTACGTTAGGTGTTTTGAGGAGAGGTTGATGGGGTCAAAACAAATCTCACCAATTTGTGAGGTAGGGGGTCTTGTAAAATCTGACAATCCCCCCCCCCCCCCACACACACATAAAACAGCGTAACATTGCAAGAAAATTCAGTTAAATTCAAATTTGATTTAAGTAAGTCAATCTAACACGATAATATTTATTGTGGATATCTGAACCATAAAACTGAAAACCCTGTTTAAACCTTTTGCAAAAAACGGTATTAAAAGAAACTTGGAGACAAAGAACGAAAAAGTCATGCAGATGGTTTTACTTAGTCAGTAGTGCGACTGTGCATGTCCCCATGTGGACTGAATTAGAATGGATATTATTTTAATAGATTGTTTCATTGTTCATCTTTATTATTATGTGGCATTCTAAACTATGATTATGCACTTTTCTAATCCACTAGTCTTCAATAATTGTAATAAAAAAACAAATTTATGTTTCTTGAAATAAATCTAACACTTTCTAGTACACATTCGAATTTTGAGAAATCTTGTGTGTGACTGAGGGAGGGGTGGTGCAACCAAGGGGGATAAGAAAGATTAAGGAAACAGCCCCGTCAATTCAGACATTTTTTTTATTAAACATTTTCGAAATAAATAATTGATGCGTGTGTCTCCTTTTTACAACTAATATACAAATGATGCATTCATAAGTCTTTTTAATAACATTTATATTGGGAACGTTTCAGTAAACTTTTAGAATCAAGAAAAACAAAGTGAGGCATGTAAAAAAAAGTTCATTAACTTGTAGATCTAAAAAAAAACCTTTGGATTAAAAAAAAAATTACATGAATTTTATGAAATATTTAATTCTACGACTTTAAATTATAAATCAAAAAAGTAATTGTTAAATTTTAAGCTCATGTTATTTTAATGCAGTATCGGTTTTGAATACGATAATTAGCTCACAAAAAAAATCGCTGTTCTTTCCAAGAATTTGTTGAATAAATTTGTCGTATTAACATTTTTATTTAGATTTATTATTCATAATCAGATACGAAAGAGGATGTGCAACAAATCCAACAAATCAAGTTTCGCTTTCGTATTACTGGTTTATTCGTAGAGTGGTTACAGTTAAATACTAGAATTGTGGTAGTTACCAGAAATTAACAAAAAACAATAATTCTGAAAACCCTAACAATGAATTACAAAACATATTTTAAAATTATAATTTGCATTAGCTAAAATTTTTAATGAAATTGTCAATTGTTTTAGAATTATTTATCGACTATTTGAAAATGTGTGCGATTTTTGATTTCACCGTATCTGTGACGTTATCGATCGCTTGTTGTCTTTCTGTTTCCGACCCGACTTTAATATAGTTTTCGATTACTTTCACATGTAATTAAACTAAATACAAAATTAAACACAAAGAATTAATGCTTTGTATGTGCTGCCTGAAATATATCAATAAATTTAGATGGTTTCAGAATACGTCTATAAATCTAGAAAAATAACACAATTTCTTTGAAAATAAGTAAGATAGCTAATAACTGAATTAGGTGTTTTCGAAATTGCGAATGAATGTCTCCCATACCTGTCAATTTTGCGAATGCAAATCGGCGGAAAACCAATTTGGGTCCGCCGAAGCGCCCTTGCTCCACACTACATACTCATTGTCAAAGTAAGTGACGAACAGGTTTGGAACACTGCTCAAAGATCCAAAACTTACAGACGATATAAAAACTGTTCAACAATAATCGTTCTTTTTTACAACCCATTGTTAAAACAATTAGTGAAATTTTTCTTTTCCAAAACTTTTCATATTTCCCATTATAAAGTTGGAAAAACATTCCCTATTGTCAAAAGACAATTTTAGCTTATATTTTAATATTGGTCATATTAGTTTGAATTCGCTTGTTCGGTAACCGGTTTTTGTTTCAAATTAAAGATATTTCCATGACATAGTCATGCTAATATTACCTTTTTTTCAGTGATTTGACTGTACATTTTTTTGCTGAGTATTTACCTATTGTGTATGAAGGAATTTTAAAGTCAGTGGCCTGTAACATATTAATGTCAATTTTAAAAGTTTCAGTTGAAAGGAACTATCCAGATTTATTCCATTTTTAGAATAAATCTTGCCAGTTAACTTTTTAACGAATGAGTGTTCGTTAGGGCGGGGCCAAGTGTCAAAGAAGTCCTCATTAAGGAGGAGCAGTTAATGTTGTTGCAATGTAAATGAATTCTAATTATAATATTTGGTAATGGATGTAGGGATCAGATTTACTGTACGGTCCCCCTTGGCGCGATTTTTTCAGATTTAACGATAAATATTTTTTTCTGGCAACCTGTCTGATGAAGATTCGAATTCTATGACTTAGCACCGATGACGTTTTCCGGCAACTCTATCAGACTGTTGGTTGAGTTTTCATAAGAAATATTCCCATTGTACGATCTTTTCTTTGAATCGTGGTTTCTAAAAAAAAGTCGCCAAAATACTGACTTTTGGCGCGATTTTGGAAAGTTTGCCAAGGGGGACCGTACAGTAAATCTCTACCGGATGTCGTGCATGGACTCAACTTATGGGTAAAATCTTGGAATTGGTACACAACGAATTTTTTGTTCTTGCAAAACTTTTTGACTTCGCGGGTGGATGTGTGCTCTCCTGAAGCACCATTCTAGAATTGCAAAACATCAAACAGCCCGTGCAGCCAAAAATGTCCGACGAATAAAACCCCGTGTAGAGAGAGTGCACATTAAATACCCTTCAAAGTCCTAAAGCCGCGTACGATGTTGCCCCTAATGGTTGCGTTGGGTGCCTAGTCGGGTGTCGGCTCGTCACTTGACTGTGGTTCTTAAATAAGACGCCCGTCTCCAATAGCCCTCGTGTAGTTCTAGTGCGACGATAATTCAAACTAAACTAGAATTGCAAAGTTATAGTACAGTTGGTTATGTGATGCAAAAGGAAGCTTGTAAGACATAAATGACAAAAATACAAAGCAAAACCTTCTATCTGTAAGTTCTGAATCATTGTGGAAACGTTGGTTCACGAGTCATTGGGAAAAACTAGCGTCTGAAGGAGCTACATTTTGGAAATCTGTAGAGCTCATTGCGTCCTGATTTTCAAATGTGATGGTGATCATTTGCTGATGATAGTAGCATGCAAGTACACAGCTGTAATTTGCTGTAAAGCAGTTTTGTGGTTGCCCTGAAGATCGTGGGAGTATATTAGTACATGGTTGACGTGTTCCTTAATCACTGTTGCCCAATTTCTGAAAAAGTTGCTGTATACCGATTCTGGAATATAACCTTACTTTGTACAGTTTTGCAATCTTTACAACACACATTTACAAAAAATCAAAAATTTAGTATCTTGTATAATGTGTAACTTCTTAATTCAATTTTTAAAGAGAACTTTATATTCTTTCAAACTTTTTTTGCAAACAATTTAGTTTTGTATTTTTAATATTAAGTTTAATGAATATTATATAAAAATTTAACTATCATACATTAGAAATACATAAGATTTTTATTAATTTTTAGAAATAAAATTATTTTATTTCTAAACACAAATTTTGGGATGATTATTGCAAATGTATTAAAAAATAATATACAGTTGTCTAAATGTTAATCAGTTAAGATGATGAATATTAATCAGTTAAGTTTAATGATAATTAGTTAAGAATAAGAAAAATTTACAGTGTTCTTTCTGTCAAAAAATTCTGTTACTATTTTAATGAAGATTTTCTGTGTTCTGAGTGGTGGTGGTGAATGAGATAAATTTCTTTTCCCTGTTTCAGGATGCACACCTTTGACGAGATGGAAGAGAAGCCCCCCGCCCCTCCCGTCAGACTGACAAGCACAAAGTGAGTGGGGAACGCAAAACACAGATCCCCTTTTGCCCAATTCGGCTACTATTTCAACTTTTTCGTCCGGCTTGAATTTCTTGGTTTTATTTCAAGTGAAATAATTACATTAAAAGTTGTATTGATAATCACTTTTTACAAATGTGACTTACACTACAGACAGGATAATTTTGCATGGAATTACCCCTCACTAGTAATTACCAATAGCACTGAATGCTATGCTATGACGGTTGAAGCTGCTTGTGTAAAATGACTCTACGTCTGTCTACTGAAATAGGGGAAGAAACTTAATTGCTGCTTAAGATCTGTCTTTATAATGTTCTAACTTACTTAGAAATCATTGCCATGTTTTCTTTCTTTGTAATGTTTTTTTTCCTCCAGAGACCCGGTTCACTCTGTGGATCTGAAACCCCTCCCCAAAGAACCTGAACACGAAAAGTGGAAGCTCAAAATTAAACCCTCTAAAAGTAACAAATTGTTTGCTCATGTTTGTCTCCCATATCCTAAAAATAAGATTACCTAAGTCATTTTATTTTAAATTTAGTTTTGACAATTGCACAAAGTTTTAATAAGTCTTTTCTGCAGAAATGCAGGCTAAAAAAATATTTATACTATAATATCTTGAATCCTTCTCTCCCTTGTATTTATACTAAATTGTTTTTAGCTAATTATTAAAAATAACTCGTTGTTAGAGTGATGTAAGAGATAGCTCTTTGCATTTGTATTTATGGTGTCATTTCTGATGTTCTAATTTATGTTATTGAACCACATTTTTTTTTCATTAAATAACCAACATCTCTCAAACCAGTTAGGTAACTTTCGTAAGAGAAAATTTTAAAATAAAATGTATTTTTCTTAGCTCTGAACATCTAGCTTAAAGATGTTAAGTTAAAACCAATGAAATGTGAACAGTTTTAAGTTATGTTATAGTGACAAGATTGATTCGTTTTCAGACATGAAAGAAAAAAGAAAGGACCCTGACAAACTTGTTATTTCTCCTCCTCTTAATTTTGAACACACACTCCACGTCGGATTTGATCCAGACACCGGAGAATTCACAGTTTGTTTTGTTTTGTATTTAATAATTAAATAATTTAAAATCTTTTATATTAACATAGTAACAACATCTGTAACATTTCTATTTCAAAGCCAATTAAAACTGAAATGAATATATTCCAGTAAAGAAAAGATTATTAGTGTGAAATGTTCTTGCTGAAATTTTTTTTCGATTATATGAATTTCTTTTAAATTTTAATTTAATACATATTTTTTTATTTAAGTTATAAATTATTTTTAAAAAAAGTACTTACAAATTTATGTAATGGGGACAGTAATAAGTATTCTGAGACCTCATCATAGTGAAACTATCCCTTTCTTTTTCTATTTTTGCTTTTGGTGGGAAAAAAAGCTGTTTTTAATGGCGCATTATTGCCAGGGGACATTAAATAATTTTATGATTCTGACATTTGAATTTATTTTCTAAAATAAATCAAATAAGCAAAAAAATCTCACTCTAAACTATATTTTAAAGTTGAATTTAAATTAGTTACGATTCTCCTTAGGTAATGCTAAGTTTTATTTTTTTGTTATGATGACATGGAGAAAAGAGTCAACAGAGTTTTTCTTATTCATCTTTATTTGTACTTGTTTATTTTGTTAACTTGACATTTGTTGTCCAGGGTTTGCCCGAGACTTGGTCGATGCTGCTGAAAAATTCCAACATCACCAAGTTGGAACAGAAAGAAAACCCACAGGCCGTGTTAGATGTGTTGAACTGGTACGACGCATCCGTGAAGGAGGACTCCAAATACATGACCATCAATAAAACATTAGGTATAGTAATAAGTTATTACGCTTTTTAATGCTCTGGTAAAATTGGTATTTGTAGTTTTATATCTATCACTTATATTTTATTGGATTTTCTATGTATATCTATAAGAAGGGAGTAGAGGTAGTTTCAGTGATTCAAATAGTCCTGAAAGACTTAAACAGGCTTCCTGATTTGAGTCAGTTTAGAAATAAAAAGTGATTCTTTGTAAAGACGTCATGTGAAACAAAAATGCTGCAAAGATTTCAAATGTGTTGAACTCTTTAGAAGAAAACGTATCTTTTTTTCCCCCTTTATGAAAGACATTTTTATAGAAATGGCATCAAATGATAGGCTGTAGAGGTACGCATTTCTATTGCAAGTTTTGAGATTTATTACAAATTTCTTATTAAAAGTGAGTGTCGTAGACCTAAGGTATTCATTTCAAACTCACAGTGAGTCACGGTCAAAACGTCACGATCAGCGTGTAAAATACTTTTTTTTTGTGTGTATAGCAGTTGTGTGTAGCAATTTTTAATTAATGCATAGCACTTTTGAGTATTGTCCATCTTTATCGACGCACCGCTAATTCCGTTGATTAGCGATGCGTTGAATTTTTTTGACATTTTAAGTTATCTATGTGCTTTGCACATAAAGAGCACATTATTTTAGTAACAATGTTACCGTTAGATTTGTACTTCAGCCACACTCATTATTCGGATTCAACGACGTGATCCAGTTTTTAACAGTTCGTAACTGAACCACCATATTTTACTTTCGTTGATTTTTGCAACACAAATAATAACGAATCGGAAATCTCGCTAAATCTTTCTGTTCTGGGCTCTGGCGCGATTATCGGCGGTTTGTTTTACACTTTTCGCTACTCACTTCCAGTCTGGTATGGAGTTGAGATGTTTCCCTGCCCGACCGAAAAGCGGCCAACGGATTCGAATTGAGATAGAGCTCCATGACTTAGACAACTGAACTGAAGCGATCTGACTTCGAATCGTTTGCAAAAACACCATGGTTATGACAAACGGAGATGCTATGTGAGTATCGCAATTAAATGCGATACAAAGCTAAATCGCTATCGCAAGTTTTCATTTGGGTGTCGCGTTTCGCGATGCGATACCGCTTATTTTACACGCTGGTCACGATGTCTAAATCAGGAAAGGTTTCAAAATTGATGCATTAAGGTCGGTGGGACTGAACATCTACAGTCCCTGGACAAATTATTAGACACACTGTATTTTTTAAAGTAATTTTATGTTTCCTAAGAGTTTTTATGCAATAATGGTATATTTAAACTACAATATTATTGATTTTTATTTAAAAGTATTGTGGTAGACTACATATTTGTATTTATTTTTAACATAACAGTACAATATCACCCGGTAATTAATATTTTACATGAAATCTTGCAGTGCGTCTTTGTTCAGGGACTGTATACTGCCTTGGGCAGGTAAACTGCAGTAACTAAATATTGGTGTAAGCACCCACTAACTCTAATCTACAAGAAAGCATGCGACATGAAGATGCGACTTATTTCAGAGTATAATTGCCCAATTTATTGTTGTGGTTACTGCTGTTTACCTGCCCCTGGCAGTAAATTAAGAGGGACTGTCAGTCCCATAGAGCTAATGTATTAGTTTTGAAATCACAACTTTTGAAAAAGAATCGCTTTGCCATGTTATCCCATTTTCACCAGGTATGGGAATCATCATAACATCCATTTAAAACAAAATTGAAAAGAAAATAACATCCGGTTATTTAATTATTAATTGATAAAGTTTTAAAATAGTGTCGCCATCTGCTGTATATTTTTGGCATTTTAAAACTTACAAAATATATAATTAAATAACTAGATATCATTTTCGTTTCAAATTTGTTTAATTTAGATGCTATGTTGATTCCCATACCTGGGGAAAAAGGGCTAACATGGCAAAGCAATACTTCTGCGGAAGTTATGATTCCAAAACTAATGCATTAGCTGTATGGGACTGACAATCCCTCTTAATATCATGCAATCCACTATTTTGAAAATGAATTGGTTGTGTATGGGTGCACAATAATAATGAACTCTTTTTCTTAACCCCAGCTGAGCTTGTGAGTCTTTGGTGTCCAAGTAGGTAACATTTTCATGATTGGTGTGTTTTTCATTTTGATATTCCTGCCCTTTAGAGGATTGTGCATGTGTACATTTAAAAGAACTCCCTACATTGATTTTGCATTTTGGACCCCCATATCATTTTCCTTATATTATATAGTGTGTTTTAAAAGGATTGCTATGAATATATGTACAGTTGCTTGATTTTATCAAAATGATGTGTCAAAAAAGCTTTGATTGAACATTTATTTCATTCATTGGTTTACGTCTCTACCATATTTTTTTTATTATAGTTTATATTGTTTTATTGCTAGAAAAGTTAATTTAATTTTAGGTGTGTGTTATTATAGCTTATTTGACTAAATTGTGTTTTTGTGGCATTGTTATTACAATATGAACTAAAGTGTTGCATTTACCAAAAAAAAAAGTTCAACTATGGAACCTTTTTTATTCAAATGACAAGTTTTAGCATATTTAACAATAAATGATTTAAACTGACTAAATAAAATAACTAATTTTAACTTCATAACATCTATTTTATTTCAAAATTTTTATGATGATTTTTTTTACTAAGTTTGTTCTGGAATATTTTTTATAAAAAGAATTCAAATTTAATATGCATTAAATCTCTTGAAATATATTTATAATTAGCAGGTTGGATTTTTTTTTATTTTTCAGTTGTATCTTTTTATTTTCAATACATTTTTCTCAAAATATGAAATCTGCTTAGTATAAGTTGTCTATTTGCTATTTTACAATAGTAATAAACAATTTCTTGTAGAACCTTTTTTTGTATGCTTTACAAAATAAATTCTGTTTGCATTTTATACAATATTTCTTATAAACAATTAAACACATTTTAAAACAAAGTTTGTGTCCTCTATTAAGGGTACAGTGAACAAGTATTGTAGCATTTTTGAAATATTGCATTCATCTACCTTAACATGTGTACAATTATTTATCTTTAACTTACTAAAATATCTTGTAAATAGTTTGTCAATTTTTTCAAAAACTTTTAATGTTATTGCCGTAAACTAAATTTTGTAATGAAAACTTTTTCATGACATGATTGAATCAATTCTTAAAAACAATTAATTTTAGATAATTCTCAATAAGTCTAATATTTACAAAGGGATTCCAATCAAATTTTGCTAATAAAGATGTGGTCGTAAACAGGATAAATGTATATAAAGTTTTGAAGTGTTCACTGCAATCTTAAAGAACTTATTTTTTTAAACTTTCAGCATCTAAGTGTGTGTGCATGCATTTTCATTCTTACTATACATCCAAGAATGCATGATGAGCTTCCTAATTGGCTCAATTCTTATTCAAAAATAGTGTAGCTAGTTTTGAATATATATCGTACTTCCATGACCACTAACAACCAACTTTACATAGCACTGATTTATTAAAATTCTGTTATATAGTTGCTGACCACTTATGTAGTAAGCTTTATATCTGAAATTTGCTTGTAACGAAAAGTATGACTCCATATTGTTTTATAAAAAAAAGTATTCTTTAAAATAGTTTGGTGTCTTCAAAATTTCTTTTGCGTCTTTAAAATAGTTAGGTTCGGTTTTTACAAAAAAGTAAGGCAAAAACTAATATTAAACTAATATTGCAAACTGTTATTACTAACGTGTTGTTTTATTAGTATCTATTTGTTTGATTAATAATCAGTTTTAAAACACAGGGTTCGTACGCCTCCTGAAATTCCTGAAAAACTCCTGAATTTAATTTTTATTTTTAAGGGCCCTTATAACTCCTGAAATTTGTGTCTCATCTCCTGATATATCCCCCCCCCCCCTCTCCTGAAAAAATTGACAACATAAATCATTTTTTCCCCAAAAAATGGGGTTGGCTTTTACACCGAAGCCTCAAATTTTCCACAACATTTACACCCCCTTGTTTCCTTCATTCTTGGTCTAAGTCACTAGACCAATACAATAATAAACACACATATTATTTATTTCGCTATGCCTCCTGAATTTACATCGCTGCACTCCTGAAAAACTCCTTAGAAACTCCTGAATTTCACTATCATAGATAGAGTACGAACTCTGAAAACAACAATTTATAAATTTAGGAGATGTAATAATAATAACACTTCCCTGAGCAACAAACTAACAAAACATTTTTTTTCTCTTTGGACATATGAGTGGTTGGTACATCGAACACAGATGATCAAATCTATATTCATAAATAATATTTAAAATAATTAATATTTAAACTATTAATAATATCATTAATATTTAAACTATTAATAAATTATCATTAATATTTAACTATTAATAATATCATTATATTTAAACTATTAATAATATCATTAATATTTAAACTATTAATAATATCATTAATATTTAAACTATTAATAATATTAATATTTAAACTATTAATAATATTAATATTTAAACTATTTAATGTGGTTAATAATCTTAGAGGTTTTTAAAAGTCTTTCTACATTTAATACATTTTAAATATGCATTTTCAAAAACTAAACATGATTAAAATAAAATTAATATAGATTGAGCTTATTTGTAAAACCAATCATTTGTTGTGTGTAAAAGTTTTACCTTTTACACACAAACTTTTTTTTGTTTCTTTATAATGTTAGATTTTTTTTCCCTGAAAGTAATTCTTTTTTTGTGTTACAGATCCAGTTGCTGTTCCAAATACGGGCATCAGTTATTTTAGTGATCCTGGTTCATGCAATGCTTTGATGAATGTAGCTAGTGTAAGTTTTCAACTTTGATTTTATTTAGTTATAAGAAATAACATCTCAGAAAAGTAACCGTTTGAACGTGTATTTTAAAAAAAATTAAATATTAAAACATTATTAGTTTTGAATTCTAAAATTTAAGGGGACTTGTTTGTGCTATATAATTGTTTTGGTGATTAATATTTATCTATTAAGGTATCCATATACCTTAGACAACTTTTTATTTAATTTTTGAGATAGACTTTTTAAACTTTGTGAGAAGTTCAGGCACATAAAAACTAACATAAAAATACTTTAATGCAATAAAAAAAATACATTAATTAATAAATTAATTAGCAATTAATTAATTTAAGAGGGCCAAATTGTGTGCAATTTTACGACAATCCTTGTTGACTCGACCTTACTTGTTTTACATAATTTTTGCAGAAAAGAAAACAGTAAATATTCAGGCAGGTGATCATATAAAATCTAAGCTCTAAGCAAAGTAGTTATTTAATTATAATAGTTTGAAATGCTTTAAAATATGATTTTTTTTAATAATTTAAATTTTTAAAAGTCTGTAAAAAATTTAATCTTCTTTACAATTGTTATAAAAAGTATGGCCACATGCCCTGATTCTTAATCTTTAAAATAGAATTTAAATTTTCTAAATCGAAGCATATTAATTTGAAATATCTTGGTAGGAGTACAAGCATATTATGAAAAAAAATCGTCCTTCAGAAAATGAGTTCAAGGATTTCATTGTAAGATTGATGACTGTAGAATTTCCCTTAAAAGACTGCCTGTAAATTAAAAACTATTTAAAGTACAAGAAAGCTTCTTGTACCATTTGAAAGATAAAAAATCAGATGATATTTTAAGGCAAAAGAGACACATATTTTGATCAATTTTTCCGTTTTCTAAGGTATAAGGATACCTTAAGCTGCTATACATATTTTTTTATTGGTTTCAAAAGATAAAACATTTTTTACCAAATTATATGGGTACATATAATTATTAATAATTGATGACAAGGTTGTTTGAACAATTTTTTCCCTTATAGTTACAGTTTAGAACAAATCTGATGTTATATTTGTTTATTATACCTGTAAATATTTTCATTTATAACTCGTAATTTGCTCCTCTTCAATTCAGAAGTATTTATTATTATGAATGAAACTAATTATATTGGAATTTTTGGTGTGTCTAAGTTTTTATTTCCAAATCAAATTTATACTCACATTTTCTTTAAACGAAAACTTAACTGCTGTTTCAGTTATAAAATTTATTCCTAAAACACTTTGCTTAATTAATCATGTTACAGTGATTCATACTGTCCTTATAAATTCTTGTTAATTCCTAAAATGTATTTATAATCAACTGCATACACTCAAATTAATATTATTTGTATCACTCACTCTAGAGTGTAAGCAATTTTTTCATTTCTGATATATTTAACCTGAAAATTATCAGGCAGGGCCGATTTAAGATAGCCGGATTTAAAGATAGCTGGTTAGCTGTAAAATAGGGTAGTATGTGCTGTTTAAAATTTGTTCATCCTCATCGGTTGGTGAAAGATTACTTTATAAAAAAGCTAATTTTGGAAATCGATCAAGAACACGTTGTTGTTCGAATATTTTATTGTTCAACTTCCAAATCCAGGGAGAGAGGGTGCAATTGCTCTCGCAGCAGGTGCTATGCTTGCTCCTAAATATTAGTACTATATATTATACGTTAAAGGTTTTCTCATTAATGTAATTTATTTGTTTTCTTTCTTAAAAATATTAGTATCTTATAATAATTTTTGCCGAATGCCATTTTAATTAGTCGTAAAATTTGCCGCCCCCGAAAATTCGACGCTCTAGGCTACAGCCTACTTAGCCTATTTAGAAATCCGGCCCTGATTATAAGTTTTTTTAATTACCTTGATTGAAGGCCCTTAATTATCTGCAAATTATATCTGTATAATGCTTTACAGGACCATTTAAAATGTATTTCTTCTTCAGCAAAAACAGCCCACACAAGATCCAGTTGAGCTGAAGCCTGTGGAAACGAATGTGAGCGTCGTCTCCCATCCTTCCTCTAGTCCTGACACGGACACTGTGGTGAGCACGCATTTCATATCGAGTCAAGAAAATAATTTGGAAGAGTTTTTCCAAGAAAATTTCATTATAAAACTGCTGCATTTATGAAAATATATTTACTTTTTTAATTAGAAACTTTTCAGTATCCACTTTGCGAAAAACATTAAATACGATTTTAGAAGCTTATAACTTATTCCTTACTTGGACATTAGTTCAAAATACCCTTAGCATTTATCTTATGCTTACTCTTTAACCTATTAAAGTTGGCTTGATTTGCAACAATTTGATTTATTTTACCTAACTCCTGGATACAATCCTGGCCTGGATACAATCCTGGCCTGGATACAATCAACCCCTCATATCAGAATGGGAGGAGATTATAATATCCTGATGGAGTGGACCAGTGGAGACGCGATCAATTGGCATAAAATAAATTACTAATTAGGGTTATTAAGGGTACACCCGTGTGCTTCTTCCATGGGGGTAGTTCCTGTGCATAACAATAACAACAACCATATGAGCAGCATATTGGTGTGAAAATATGGAATTTGGATTTACGGAATTTTGATGCCAACTTTAAATAAAGAGTTGAAATAGTGTCCAAATGCACCCCTCAAGATGTTATATATTAAACACCAAATTGAATCAATGCTCCATTTTTAAATCAGTATAATTCTGAAATAATATTCCTCCAAAAATATACTTTAACAAAATGTTAAATGCACTTCCTCCAAAAACACGACTACAAGAGAAATTCTTTCCCCCACTAGTACATGAACCCGCTGTCTGAGCACCGTGCTTCTTCGGTGGAGGTAGTTCCTGCGCACAACAACAACAACCACGTGAGCAGCAAGCTGGTGCGTAAAAAAGGAGGCAACAAGGTGTCTGATGAGGAGGTCCTGAGGAGGCTGAGAGATATCGTCTCGGAGGAGGATCCCAACCGGAGGTACCTCAAGATGGAGAAGATCGGCCAGGGGTGGGTCCGGTTTTTGAAAAAGTCTTTGCTCTAGGTTAATCCAATAGGAAAAAAATATTTTTTTCTAAGCCACTTTTCTCTGGCTGTATATTCAATTTTTACAAACATTTTTTTAAAATGATAAATGTAGCTGGGCAATTCCATAAAAATGACAACTTCAATAAAATAAAAATTGTAATTTTTCGTAATTTTTAAAAATTAAGTTTAAAAATATATATTACTTACGAGTTTTCAAATTATGGTTAAAATTATCATATATATATATAGTTCAAATGTGTGGTATGGTTCAAATCAGGACAATAAAGGACATGTATTCACTTTTCCCCAAAAAGAAGATTGATGAATAGAGGACAAAAAAAGATTTGTTGGCTCTGCAAATTCAGCCAGCATTTCAACTAGTTGGAAATCATCCTCGGTACATGTTTAATGGTCAAAAAGTTTTTTTTAATAATTTCTTTCTATAAATGATGTTAGCTATGGCAAAACAATGTACAGAATTTTACTTATGTATTATTTCTGGTAATGAATACTTTAAGGAATAAAATGTAATGTAAATGTCCCCTATGTATACAGCACACTCCTATGAATACCTGAAGATTTGTGTATATGGAATAAGAATAACTGTATATGCTTTATATTTTAAGGTGTACGTATACATTTGAACTTTTTTCTCTAATATTTCACTTAAAAATCCAATTTTTTTTATATCTGATATAATTCATAACTTTATGAGGGTACGTGTAAAAATATTTAAAAAAAAATTAAAATGTTAATTAATTAATTATCATTTTATGCATTAATTAGCATGTTTTTTAAACACTCATAACTCAAGAACTAAATAACTTAGACCTATACAATTACCATGCAAATTAATCACCAATTCATTCTGAAGTGCATGAACATCAAATTAAGTTTGTGCCTCTTTTAGTTTTTTATTTATAATTTTTTATAATAAGCAACATTAAAAAAATCAATTTTTTTAGAAAAAAAATAACTTTGACATGCAATATAAAATGAATTTAAAAACCAAATCTTCTTTTTTGAGGTTCACGCCCTCCCCCAACTTATTCCACAAATAAATAAACCATTCGTTTGACAAAATGTTAATTTTAACTTTAGTTATCATTGTTTAAGCAAAGTAACACTTGAGAAAAATGAAGTTTTGAGAAAATTAAGTTTAAAGGTTATAAGAGCTAACTAACTTTCATGGTTTGGAAGATTAGAAAAATCTCTGTAACTTTTTATTAGAGTGGAATATCAGTACAAACTTTACATCATTTTAAAGAGGAAGAATTGGAAATTCTAATTAACTTAAAACCAAAAAATGCCTAATTTGGTTATTTTTGGCCTTTTCTAGTGTGTATGTATACCAAGTATCTAGTGTGTATATATACAAGAGTGCAAAATGGGTCTTTCTGTGGTCGTTATTTCCGTTGCACTTTATAGGCCTTTATATACACTTTATATGCACTTATAAGGCCACTCTTTTTACTGCTTTGTGCAGTTTCATTCTCCTGATCTCTAAAACTGGTGATACCAAGTTGTTTCATGCATCTTTTCTGTCCATTTCTGTAGTGCGAGTGGCACTGTGTACACGGGCAGGGAGTGTGCGAGAGTTGCGGATACCAAAAATACGTCAGGACTACTGGAAATTTGAAAAAAAAAACGGAAGTAAATGAGACTAAAACCGAAGTGAAGCCTGTGACTTAGTTAAAAGTATTAATTGAATCGTATTGAGCTTTTTTTTTAATCTGCAGAAGTCTTTGATTAATTAATGGTCTAATTCTAACTATACCAGTTTATTTAAGGTCTTCAAATCGAATAGTTGTCTTTTATTGATTTTTGAAATGACTAAATGTAAGCGATGATATACTGATACAGCAACTTCTACAGATTTGTATTATATCCTTTTGGTTTCCACAGTGTGAGTGACACTGTGTACACGGAGAGGGAGAGTGATGCGAAGGAAACAAAACTTATTTCCGTTAGTCTACCTCAAACTTTTTAAATATGCTGAGGCACCTCTTGTTACTGCTTTTTGTACTGCCCAAGAACAGTGTCCAAACTCCGGATCTCATTTATTTCCAGGACAAAGTGAAATCAAGTTCATGTGTATCAGGTTGATCAACAACTTTATGCAACCTTGCATTTTTAAATACTTCTCTCCTTTTAAATGCTATGTGTACTGACCTACAATGCTCACATGCCTGGTATCTTCATTTACATATCATTAAATTTCCATAATCATATTTTATTAAAATTGTTTCTTTTTAAAATAGCTATTAAAAAAAGAAACGGGGACTATTTGCACCAGTTTTTTTGGGCAAAATAGTTGAGCAACAAACTCAACTATACTGTGGAATGCAGTCCGTCTGGTCACCCTATTCTTGTGCATGTATCCCTTTCTATTTCCCCTGTGCGAGTGGTACTGTGTTTTGTTTGTAAAAGCTATAGACAAACGTAGGCTATTTGCACAATTTTTATAGCTAGATAGTTGAATAGCAAACAGAACTATAGTGCGAAGTGCACTAAGTCTACCTTATTGGTCATGTTTGGTACAAAGTGAGACCTCATTGGACTTTTTTTAAACTCAATATTTGTGTTGCCAGAATTATTGTAACAGTTTTACCTAATTAATAAATATTAACTAATTTAATATGTCATTGATAATTTACAGGTCAATTGGGCTCTGCACTTGTGAACCCTTCTAATTACGTCACTTCATAATTCAATTGGTTCTCTGGTCACCCTATTCATGTATCCTTTTTCCATTTCTGTAGTGCGAGTGGCACTGTGTACACGGGCAGGGAGAGGGCGAGTGGTGCGGAGGTGGCCATCAAGCAGATGCAGCTGGGCAGCCAGCCCAAGAAGGAGCTCATCATCAACGAGATCCTGGTCATGCGCGAGAAGAGGCACCCCAACATCGTCAACTACCTCGACTCCTTCCTGCTCCAGGGGGAGGAACTCTGGGTGAGCCATTCTTTTTGTTTATTCATTTTTAACCCCTTAACTATTGCTTTGTAGTAGCTCACCTACCTACTATAATGTTGCATATATAGGGGGGTGGCATACAATATTGACCTCCTATATCATCATCACCTTTCCCTGCTATTCAAGTAGAGTAAATGGACCAGGGTTGGGTTTTTCCCGTCCAAAACTAATATTTCCCATCCCAGTGGGAAAAACTGGTAAATACCTCTTTAAAAAAAACAAGAAAATACCATTCTTTCTTGGATATATCTTATCTAGGACATTCCTTTCAATTAAAAAGTTTTATAAAAGTAAACATCAGTTTTTCTGTTTTGTTTACATCCACATCCTAATTTTTGTATTCTTGCTGTGATTGCAATTATGCCGCTGTCTGGGTGGGGGATCAATTGTTAAGCTCATGTTTTTTGTTCCCTATCATCCCCACTATAGCCATTGTAGTTTGCCAAAGCGCAGTAAAGTCGTTTGATTTTTTTTAGATTTAGTAGACATAACTCAATTATTTACTCTATACAATATTGTAATGCATATTAACCACAGACAATATTCTAATAATTATTTATGTTTATGCAGATGGGAATGCTCAAATAATAATAAACGAGAATATATGATTATTATTTTACCATAGATGCAAAATAACAAAGAATATTTGTCTATTTTTAAAAATATTAAGACCATGATAAGTATTTATTGAAATACAAAATTATAATTATTTTAATTAGTCCCATTAAATAACATTTAGTAATTAATTGTTGTTTCAATAATTGAGTTTTTCCCAGGTGGGAAAAACATAATTTTTCCCAAGACGGTAAATACCGGTTTTTACCATGGTATTTACCAGGGGTGGTAAAAACCCAACCCTGACCAACCACAACAACCAACAACCCAACCACATGGCCTGATTCATACTCTTTAAAATGCATTTTATTTTATTTTTTAATCGAAGGATATTAATTTGAAATATCTTGCTCAGAGTACAAGCATATTATGAAAAAATTCGTTCTTCAGAAAATGAGTTCAAGGTTTTCATTGTAAGATTGATGGCAATAGAATTGCCTTTAAAAGACTGCCTGTAAATTAAAAACTATTAACAGTAAAAGAAATCTACTTGTACCATTTGAAAGATAAAGAATCAAATAATATTTTAATGTAAAAGTATCAGGACACATATTTTGATGAATTTTTTTCCCGTTTTCCAAGGTATATGGATACCTTAAGGGCAATTCAAGGGACCTAACATTTATGGCGTCATAAATGAGTTGTCATAACCGAGTTTGACTGTAATAATGACTGTTTGACTTGAGAGAAGATCTTAAGGTCAATGCAGTAATTTATCGTCTTCTTTTTCTAGGTCATCATGGAGTACCTCCCTGGTGGTTCCCTGACAGATGTTGTGACTGAAACGTGCATGGACGAAGGACAGATATCAGCCGTTTGTCAGGAGGTACAGTTAAATCGGGTCATTCAATGGACTGCAATATTTATAACGTTATAAACAAGTAACATCATATAGAAAGTTTTATATTAAGTGTAGTGAATCATGTATAGACTTATTATATACTCATATTATTAATTAAAGTTACAAAATGACACATATTGAATACATTTTAACCCTATGTGCTATTAGTAGTAGTTTAATGTGTGATATTTGTTGTAAGTTTAATTTCTCCTTCGGGCAATAAATTTTTTATGCAGGGAATAAAATTTAAATAGTGAAAATGAAACTTTTCAAAAAAAATTCTCTAAGAAGACATTTTGGATATTATATTAACATATAGTTTTAGCGTTCTAACAGAGGACTTGATTGAAAATGTTCTTTATAGGCAAGATATTCTGACATGAAGGGGCCATTCAAGGGACCCATCATTTACGATGTTAAAGACGAGTTGTCGTTGCAACCGAGTTTCACTGTAGTTGTTCGTTTGAGTAAAATGTCTACAAATTGAATAGTTGAGTACCAAATGTTTTGTCCGTTATTCGGAAGTTTTCGTCATTCCCATTGAGAAGGATGACTTTTTTTTATGTTTTGAAATAAACATGTAATTTATTGAAAATTTAACACAGAAGCATAAATAACAAAAATATCTGAATGTTTTTTTTAATTAAAATTATGCGAAACATCATTCATTCCCCTGGCTCTCCCGACACCAGAATCTAACTTTGAATGGCTCTAAACTGTACCAAAATTAATTCAAACAAATTTTAAGTTTTTTTTATTAAATGTTCCCTCCAGTATAGGCCACTCTGTAGTGTAAGTCACGTGTGTAAAAAGTGATTGTCACTACAACTTTTAACATTAAATGAACAAAAATTAGAGGAATAGCTAATCTACACTTATTGCATTGCAACCAAATAATGTAATGTGAGTGTTTAAAGTATGAACTTATATTATTAAAGTTATAAAAGATATCTATTGAACTATATGCTATTAGCAGTAGTTTCTGTGCTAAGTACTATATGTGCTATTAGTAATTGCTTAATTTCTCCGGTTAATTGTTTTTGTTTTATGGGAAATAAATTTCAAATTTGGCGACATTTGGCATCATAGAATGGAACTATTCAATCTGAATGTCCTTATCATCCTGTAGCTGATCTACACTTATTGCAACCAAATATATAATGTGCTTTGTTTCATTTTGATTTATTTTTCCAAGTTTAAAAAGCTTTTTTAAATTGTGACTTACACTACAGTTACGTGGCATTAGCCATATAGTATCATGATAAAATGACGCCTGTCCTTGGACTCCATGGGATTTTCCTGTGCACAGCGTGATATGTTATAGGATATTTTATGCATTGCAACTTGATGAGATAAACTTATTCCTCTAACCAGGGTTCGTACGCCTCCTGAAAAACTCCTGAATTTCAATTTTTTCTTCTAAGGGCCCTTATAACTCCTGAAATTTGTGTCTCATCTCCTGATATTTTTCTCCCTTTCCTGAAAAAATTGACGACTTTACTTTATTCGAATACTTTACATTATTCGGAATTAGTCTACTGCGCATGCACAGTAGAAAAATAGAGTTCAGACATTGTGATAATGGTTAATGTCCCGGAATGCACCGCACAACTCTACAGAAGATTTTTTGTCTTCTGTTTCGTCATTTGAAGTGCAGGGAAGTCACTAGACTAATACATTAAGAAACAAACATATTCAATTTTATTCCTTGTTACCTCCTGAATGTACATTGCTGCACTCCTGAAAAACTCCTTAGGAACTCCTGAATTTCACTATCATAGATAGAGTAGGAACCCTGTATAACAAAATGTAGCATCAGATATAATAGGGTAGATTATTGTTTATCTTCTAAATAATCTGACCTAAGTAACTCATTTCCCTATGCAAATAGTTCTATGAGTGTCCTTATCTCACACACAGGTGTTGAAGGCGCTGGAGTTTCTCCACGCCAACCAGGTGATCCACCGGGACATCAAGAGCGACAATGTCCTTCTTGGTATGGACGGAAGTGTCAAGCTCAGTGAGTCTTTCTTTCCTCTGCATTTCACTCACTATATGAAAAGAATCAGAGGAGATTCAGTATACCTAACAATCATGCAACTGAAATCCAGTGGCTAGAGAGCCCAGTCAGCAAGCATTTGAAGGTGTAAAAATGGGTTTGTTTCACGGAGGATCTGGCAATAGCTCTGCGTTTTTGTTTTCATGTCTCTCAAATTACTTTTGTTGATATTCGAAATTGAGTTTTCTAAGAATAAGTTATTTTAGTTGTTATTTTTTAAAATTACAACTTCTTGCTGTGCCGTTGGTTGTTTTGATCATTTATCAAGGAAAACTTGCATTGAAAGAAGTTGGAATTAAAAAAAAATTAACAACTAAAATATTCTCTTTGAAAACTCACTCCTGAATACCAAAACAACAGTAATTCGAGAGACATGAAAACAAAACCGCAGAGCTATTGCCAAATCCTCCGTGAAACAACCCCATAGAGAAATGATGTTTTTTTTTAACTGCAAAATTCTGGTCCTTCCTATAATTGAAAAGTTTTAACGAACTAAAACTCCTTTTAATTATTGTGTGCAAATTTGATGGAAGGTTGCTGTTTGTGTGATTTTTTAAATGTGGTTATTAATATTTTCTTAGCATTTATACAGCTTTTGTTTCAAAACAACTACAGTGTCTTTAATTGGGTGTTACTTAAGTACTTAAAGTACATAAAAAAAGCAATAACAGGGATGACCAAATTCTTTCAAACACTTCATTCTGCCAGTTTTTACTTCAATTTGACCAGAGGCGTAGCTACCGCCGTATCTGCCGTATCAATTATACGGGGCCACGAAGCCCCCAACGTGCGTAAGCAAAAATTAATAAAAACTTCCTAATTTTTTTTTATTTCACAAATGACAAAAGTAAAAAAAAAGCAATTTCTTTTTTTCCCGCGTAAAGCGTGTGTTCATGCTTTTTATTCGTGACCCTTCCAGTTACAACCGCAACTGCTGAAAGAAGTTTTTCAAAATTAAAACTGATAAAAAATTACCTAAGAAATTTGATGGGACAGGAACGCCTGTCAGACTTGTCACTATTGTCCATAGAGGCAGAAACTTTAGAAAAACTAAAGTCATCATCAGCTATTAATGATTTAATAAATCAGTTTGCCAAAAAAAAGGCAAGGAGAGTGTATATTTAATTTGAATTGTTTGTAAAAATTTTGGAAAAAGTGACAGATAGATAATTATGATGAATAAATATTTCTTTTAATTTTATGCATTTTTTTTCTTTTGTGAGAAATCTTTACCCTTCCTGAGGGCCCCCAAACAATTTTTTATATGAGGCCCCGCCAAGGCACGCTACTTCAAACTTCATTCTGACAGTGTTTACTTCAATTTGACCTAAATTACTTACTGTATGCAAATGGTTGTATGCATATGTATGTTATTAGCAAACATCATATATATATTTTTGACAGTAAAATCTTGTTTTTTAGCATTTCTCTAATTAAAGCTCAAAACTTGCATGACATGAATTTCGACTCAGTTAAGGAAGTTCTATTGTCAATGGAAGAGCTTAGTGGAAGAACGTGTTGAGAGTGACAAAAAGGTGAAAACAAGAAAATGAGCTTTAAAGTTTTTTGTTTGGACTTGTATGTTAGAAACGGCACTTGTAAAAAGTATCTCAGTTAAAGTTTATGAAAAAATGGGAAACTTGTTATCATGAAAGAAGTAAGTAATATGTTCATTGACACAAACATCTAAGTTTTTTCCAAAATGTCACTTAGCACGTTCTTCCACTAAGCCCTTCCATTGTAAAATCTCTCTTTGACATCACCTGATTGTACTGTGTGTGTTGCAGCGGACTTTGGATTCTGCGCCCAGATCTCCCCTGAGCAGAGCAAGCGCAACACCATGGTGGGCACCCCCTACTGGATGGCCCCTGAGGTAGTCACCAAGAAGCAGTACGGGCCCAAAGTGGACATCTGGTCCCTGGGCATCATGGCCATAGAGATGATCGAGGGGGAGCCGCCCTACCTCAACGAGAACCCACTCAGGGTAAAGGATCTCTTGCTTTTGTTGTTCTTTAAATAGTTTTGAAAGAGCTAAAATGGGCTGCTTATTAGATTAACGGGCATAGTTGAATAAAGATACTTGTTCTTTTCTTTTCAATGTAAACTTTATTGAGACAGAGTTAAATATGACTAGATAGAGGCAGTTTTTGATTCAGCAAAACAAAAAAAAACGAAGAGCGATTCAAAGGATCACACACCGAGAAAAAACATGAGGCAAGAGTATTTATGCCCTGCTATGGCAGAAACGCCCCCACTTAGAAATTACGTCACACCAATCACCGACCGGATGCGATCACCCCATTACATCACAAGGCGAATCGCGCAGCCGATGACGGTGTGGTGAATAAATTTAAAGAATATTGCTCGTGATTGCAGGTCGAGGAAAATACATACTTTTCCCTAACACTGCTTTCCTGTTACTGACAGGCGAATAAAAAGTGTCAAAGATGAATCTGCGGGGTAACTTTCAGACATAAAATAAATTTCGAAAGTCAGATGATTAAAATAGAAGTAGATGATTGCCACTCATAATTTACCTCTAGCAAACTTAATAGTTTTTGAAAATCAGCTTTTCAAAAACATTTGTTTGAATATAACAGAAACTGTACTTTTTTACACGGATTGGGCAAGGTTGACTCAGCCTTTCATCTCTTAAGTGGGTCGATAAAATGAGTACCAAGCATGCTTGGGAACTAAACACTGGGGGTCCCGCGTGAGTTTGATCACCTAACCAGGACATATGCCTAGCACCCCAGAGCCCTTGGTCACGAAAGCTGAATTGGGCACGGCAGGCCTTCGCCAAGTAATGTTGTGTCGAGGAGTTTAGTACTTTTTTACTTCATTTATAGTACAGATGAAGTCATGTTTTTAATGACAAAGTTTTCATCAAATTATTATTATAACTGTCGATAAGCTGTTCAAATAAACATACCTAAATCACTTATTAAGAATGTGTTTGCAAATTCAATTTTTAGCCCTAAGAATGAATTCAAATTTATACATATTATTCATTAATTAAAACTAAACTAAACTTATTGGGAAAATGAATCAAACTGTTGAAATAATCCCACATAGGCCCTGTACCTGATCGCGACACATGGGAGGCCAGACATTGAGGACAAGGATAAAAACAAATGTGTTAGAATATACCTTAAACTGTACATTAATTACTTAATTAATAGTACAGAGAAAATTAATGTTTGTAATGAATTTAATTGCAATAATGATCTGTTTAAATAAATATACATAAATTCTTTTTAAATAATAAAGTGTTCCCTAATTTATTTCAATTTTATAAAATGTGTATCATTACTTCCAAGAATGAGATCTCTAGTGCCACGATAATTCAACAAAATGAAGACAGTTCAAATTTATGTTAACTCCAACTTATTGGGAACCCAACTGTTGAAATAGGCCCTGTACCTGATTGCGACGAACGGGAGGCCTGACATCAAGGACAAGGACAAGCTGTCTCCCACGTTCCAGGACTTCCTGGACAAGTGCCTGGAGGTGGACGTGGACAAGAGGCACTCCGCACAACAACTGCTCAAGGTGAGACAACCCACTTCCAGGGTTGCCATCCAAAACTAATATTTCCCATCCCCCAGCAGTATTTAAAAACTGGTACATACCGGGAAAAACTGTGAATAACCTCTTTCTATCAGAAAAAACCACCAGTCCACTTCGGGAGAGAATTCCTCCTTTGTGCACACTTTGGTAGAACTTTTTTCAGCTTTATTTAAGTTGGAGGTCATTGAAGGGAAACTGGAGTGAGGTGTCAGCGAGCCGAAAACCCACTCGCATCCTTTTCAGCAAACTGGGCAGAAAAGGACTATTTTCCCTACACTTGTATGCAATGCTTGTATGAGACCCCTCTATCATATTGACTTGGGCACCTAAATGTATGTTAACATTTTTAGTTCGAAAGAAATGAACTTTCTTTCACTTTAAATTCCAACTTTTTAAAGAAATATCCATGTGGATCACTAACTAAGAACCAGCGAAGACGAACCCAATAGCGAAATAGGCAAGTTTCTAGGTATTCTGCCCGGTTCAATTCTGCTGCAGTGCTATGTATTCCTCCGCGTTTCGTTATTGGACCAGTTCGTTTGCTGCCCTGTTCAGTGAATCGCACACCTCACTCCAGTTTTCCTTCTAGCTCAATGGAGCAGGTTTCCAAACACAAGTTTTTCTTTGGTTAATCCAATGGAGAAAAATAATTTTCGAAGCCAAATGACTCCAGCTGTATGGAATATTCTCACAAACAGGGTTTTGTTGTTGTATGATATGATACATGTAACTGACTGTCATACCAGGGTTCTATAATACCACTTTTTTATAACCACTTTCTTTAAATATTTTTTCAATTTTTAATAAATAATTTTGCAACAAATTTATTTTTCCTAAAGTTAGTTATACACTTTTAAATTATCATTCTTCCAGTTCTGTTAATTTCTGTATGTCTTGCGCTTGGTTTTTGTAAACTACACCTAGTTCCACATATAAGCGAAAAGCTTTTCCCCTTAGGGAGTTGTTGTGTAAGTTCAGCTACAATAATTGCTACTAAGTTTTAACGGATTGTCTTTCGTGCGAATATATTGAAAATGTTTAAAAATCACATTTGTATATCAGAACCTCATAAAACCATCCAGGGTTTTTTTTTCATCAGTCCGGCATATTTAGCTTGTTTGTATACTGTTCCAATAGAGTTGTTGATCTGCTGTTTTCCCAACACTGTGTTGGGGAGGTATGTACACAAATAATGTGGACTATTTTTGTCCTGAATGAATCATTTTTTTAGTATACTTTTTTATAGCTACAGCAGTTTACCTAGTATGTGGAATTGCCATTTTGTAGGAATATTTTGTATAATGTACCTTTATAAAGGGGTCACTACCCAGAAGGACAACTTTTATTCTTTCTACTAATTACTGCCATGGAATAGAATTTCGTAGAAGAGTTTGTGCCTTGCAGGGTTCGTACGCCTCCCAAAAAACTTTTGAATTTCATTTTTTTTCTAAAGGCCCTTATAACTCCTGAAATTTGTCTCATTTCCTTATATTTTATTCCTCTCCTGAAAAAATTGACAACACAAATCGTTTTCTTCTTTCTCTGCCGTTTTTCTCTCGTACTTTATTTGGAATAAGTGTACTATGTGCAGTAGAAAAATAGGACATTGTGATGCTGCTTAAGGTAAAAGACTTCCCAGTGGCAAACAACTTTTATTCCTTGCACTAAATATTGCCGACTTAGTAGAAGTTTGTGCCCTTTCTCAGCTTTATTTGTTCTAAGAAGGGATGAGACCGATTTTTTTTTAATAAAACAGTTTACCTAGAATATTACATTGTTAATTAAAGGAATGTTTTGGATAATTTACTTTTATTAATAGGTTGTATTCGGTTTCAGCACTCTGAAATGACAAGAATAATGCAAATTCATTCACATGATTTCATTATTATTATTAAGCCTGAAATTTACATGAATTCGTATATTTAGGTAACACCCATCATGGTGTTATACTCAGAAGAGATAAAAGTTAACCATTTAGCTTTCACTCTTTGTATCTCCTTCTTTATAAACGGTTCAAAGAGTTGTCCATTTTCCCAACAAGTCGTATACTTTTTTAAATATAAAGAATTTTTTTATTTAAATATTTGCAGAATATTTTTAAAACCATTTGCTACATAAATATCATTTTAAAAATGCAGCTATTTTTCATAAAAGTTGAAATTTAAGTACCATGTCGTGAAAAGAAATTTGCATTTTATGTCATTTGCATGTATTTAGGTATTGCATCCCACCAGAGGTTTAATCACACCATGTTTTCCAGCACCCCTTCCTGAAACTTGCTCAACCGCTGGACAGCCTCCACCCCCTCATCCTGGCGGCGAAAGAGGCGCTCAAAGGACACCTGGACATCGCATGCTCCTAGCACATCATTTGACATCTTCCTTTCCATGAAACATCTCCTGACATCATTTTCAAAGTTCACAAACTTAATTGGATAAGTTGCCATTAACACTTTCCTTCCTTACCAAAAAAACACGTTAACTAAATTTTTAAAATTTTCATCTCACTTAATTTATCACGCATAAATTGCTTGGTACAGTGGTCTTCATTTGTCTTATATTTTGTTTATTTAAGATTCCTTCGGCATGGCAAATTTCAGGGTTCGTACGCCTCCTGAAATTCCTGAAGAAACCCTGAATTTCATTATTTTTTTTCCTAAGGGCCCTTATAACTCCTGAAATTTGTGTCTCATCTCCTGATATTTTTTTTCTCTTCCTGAGAAATTGACGACGTGAATCTTTTTTCTCCTTTCTCTGCTGTTTTTCTCCCATACTTTATTTGGAATAAGTCTAATGCTCATGCTCAGTAGAAAACAGAGTTCAGACATTGGGATACTAGTTCATGTCCCACAAAGCACCGCACAAATCTTTAAGGGAAGTTTCTTGTTCTTCTGTTTCCTCAGTTGAAGTGCAGTAATATCACTAGATTAATACGAAAATAAACAAACATATTCAATTTTACCTCCTGAATTTACATTGCTGAACTCCTGAATTTCACTATCATAGATAGAGTACGAACCCTGAAATTTGCTTGTGAATCATTTGTTGGTGAGTTAAACAAAGCAGGATCTTTCTGTTTTATTTTCCTTCTTTCCCTGCCTAAATATATTTCTGCATTAGAAACAAATGACTCATCTTCATGAGACAATTTGAGAAGGCACTCATTACTGTCATGTTTTCCCATACGTTTTAGTTTACAACTATCCCTCTGAGATTTCTGAATATACAGTCCCTGGACAAATTATTAGACGCACTGTATTTTTTATAAATAGTTTTATGTTTCTTAAGAGTTTTTATGCAATAATGGTATATTTAAACTACAATTTTATTGATTTTTATTTAAAAGAATTGTTGTTGACTACATATTTGTATTTATTTTTAACATATGACAACACTGTGTTAATAAATTATATTTTACATGAAATCTTGCAGTGCATCTAATAATTTGTCCAGGGACTGTATGTTCATGTGAAGACATTCTTGATGCTAGGTATCTTTAAAGCACTTTTAAAAATAATGATAGCTACTCATAGCAATTCATGTACAGAGCAGTTCTTCAATAACGTTATATTGAATAAGAACTATATAATTTGATTTTTAACCTGTTAAGGTTTAAAAAAATTAAAATTTGTCTTTATTAAAATTTTATTTCAAAAGGAAAATGCTTTGAGCAAAATTAAAAGTTATATAACTTTATTTATTTTTGGTTTTATTTAGTATGAATTCATATGAGTAAAAGTGTTTAACTTTTAAAATCATGTTTATTTTAATATGTTAATATATAAACTATGTATATAATTTTTGTTTTAAAGTTCGTGAACCTTTATTTGTGTAAGATATGAACATGACTCATTATTGAAGCGTGTGCTTATGGACACTTCATTTGGCTGGTAAAGTACTTGCTTTTGAAAGTTGAACTAGCAAATTCTCTTTATAAAAGCTTCAGACAACTTAAGAAACTCATTGCAGCATTCATCATAACTTTCAGTATGTACACCCTCAAAAAGAGTATTAAGGCAACTGTGAAATGTTTCAAAAGGATTTACAATGTGGTGTATTCCAAAGTGTGTAGTTATGTCTGAATTGATTTTGCATGCTTGTAAATCAAAATAATGCACAACCATCAATATCTTAAGACAAGCATAAACCTTTCACTTGATGAATTTTACAAATTTATTTTTTAGAAAAATGGTAGTGTAGGCAAAAACCGGTAAAAATTAAATAACATGAAATACTTATCTATGGATAGAATTTTTTAAGATGTATACTGATGTGTAATAAATTACCATGAGCACAAATGACAATATTATCTAACCCGGCGGTTCCCAACCTGGAGGCGATCACCCCCAAAAAATACTTGAGGGGCGATGAGTATTCAAAGAGGGAAAATTAAAATAATGCTGTACCTTTGTACAGTAAAACCATTCTTCAACCATAACCAAAACAGCCAATTTTTACTTTAAACTCTCTTAAATTTGCTAGAAACCAGTAAAAATATCTTAGTTAATTATTTCACTTTTGTTCTTTAAAAATGTTTTATGTTTTATTTAAAAGTGACCGGATAAAGTCTCTTTGGTTGTTTTTATAAACGGTAGTAAGTGTTATAAAACTGTTTTATAGTTACACTTTAACTGAAATTATGATTAGACATAACATGAAAATTAAAAGGGGGTGATGGATGTTAATCCACCTAAAATACGAGGCGATGGTCCAGAAAAGGTTGGGAACCACTGATCTAAACTAATGCTTAATTTGACCAAGGTTTTCTCATTGACAGTTTCATTAATAAGTGACTATTATACAAGTTCCATTTTATGATTGCTTTGAATGCTTTAAAGTACTGTACCTATCGTACTTAACACATGATTGCTGCCCCTTTATTGCAGACACATTTAAGATTTAAATGTGGAAGAAAACATTTATTATCAGATATTATATCGAAACTAAAGTTCTATATAGCTAATTTCTTGTTGATTTGGATATTCAAATTCTAATGGAACCTTTGAATTCCAAAACCACCTCACAGATATGTATTTTGTTTTGAAAATCTTTTTTTTTTTTTGGTTTATGACTGTATATATGTTTCTACATGGTATTATTTTTATATACTCATATATTATGGCATTACTTTTATATTTTATTTGCATCTTTTTTTAAAATTTTACAAGGTTTTGGAAACATTTTGTCCAATATTTAAATTATCCTATTGAGAACTTATTTTTAGTCTTTCAAGTTTGAGAGAAAATCATTGCTATTCATATGCACAAAACCCCCCAAAAAATGATAGCTTAGTGAATACGAGTTGTGTAATCAGTTATAATAAATTTTTAATGAACACACTGTATAATACTCATCAATGAAGATATCCATACTAGATTACGGGGCAACTGGTTTGGAGTTTTATTTCAACCGCAGAACCTGTACTTCATATTCATGAAAGCGGGACTAAAAATATATCTTTGCTTATATAAGCTAAACAATGTGCAAAAAAACATATTAGATAAGTGATTCAAATTCCCTTAATACAGTTGGTGAATTCACTGCATTTTGTGAGAAATGCTGACTTGAAAGTGTACCCAAAAGAATAGATAACCAAATATTGTCTGGCATAGCGAAAAGTGTATGACAAGGTATGTTATCTTAGTAACCAGTGCCGGATTCAAAGACCCAGAGCTCCTAGGCACTTGACATTTGGGGCCCCCACCAGCTATTTTGGAAATTTAGCAAATTAAATACACACGTACAGAACAAAATTTGTAATCCGACTTAAATAAACATCAGAATAATACAGTATGTTACAAAAGTTATTCTATAAAATCACACAGCGAACTTTCTTCTGTGCAATGACGTCATCATAGTCAATTGACTGCATTATTTCTGACTCTATGTACATTACTGAGAGTGAGTTGAGCCTGTTCTTTTATCTTTTTAAGGGCCCCCTTCCTGACTGGGCCCCTAGGCCAAAATCCGGCACTGTTAGTAACCATAGCGAACCCTGTGTTTGAGAGGTTAAAGAGTATAGACACGAAATGATCGGAGTGCTTTTTTTATATTCTTTTTGTTTCAACTGTAAATATATTTTTGTATGTATATTGAAGTATTTAAGCAGTTCTAACCAAATGTGTTTATAACCACTGCAGTGTTCATATTTTAAAAGGTTTTATACTGTTTTGTATTTGCGGTGCATTGGGCATGTGATGTTTTGACCATATCTCGAAGAACTTTTTATTCTTTGCGCTTTACTTTTGGTTCCTCTATTATGTGCGAGTGTATTTTTTTAAGCCGTTTCCTTTGTATTTTTAAGGTGCTGTTATGCTATGTGTTTTTTAATAAAAGTTTGGAAAATAAGATTTTAAAGTGAGAAAATCGTTCTTCTACAATGCGTCCTTCTTAGAGAAAAGGGGTATGTTTAAAATTCAACTAAATTGTGATAAATGACAAAAATGCTATTATTTTGTTAACTACTTTATTTAATAGAAAAACAACAAAAAAAGGTAACTTAAATAGGAGGGGGGTAAAATGATAAAACTCACAATAAAAGTAACAAAAAACATAACATGGCAAATAAGGTTATGGGATCACAGAAAATAAGCTAAATAAAATATTAGACACTAATTACGTATATTTAGTAGTTTGCTGAAAATGCATAACTCTGAAAGATTGTCATTATTAACACTTGCAAGTAAAAGTAGTAGAATATACATTTTAAATACAACAATAATACTTTGTAGCATGTATATAACATTGATACAATAGATTTAAAAAGTTAGTGTGGTTTATTAGTAAGCCATTCACATTACCTTGACTTATAAACGTAATACATTTTGTGTTGAAATGTAGGTGATTTTAAAATAGTATGACAACTTTATATTAAAAAAAAAAAACGTTTCAAGATCAAGTTATCAAGTAACAAACAGATTTAAACTCTTTCAATCCTAAACTTTTTATTATTTGTTCTAAAAAACAAATTTGTGAAATACTCATTATGCATCCAGAATGAGATGGTGCAAAGCAGGGGGGGAGGGGAATCTTCATTGTTTTTAAACAAATTTAAGGAAAATTCTTTTAAATCAACTTTTTAATAAATTATAACAATTTTTCAAAACTTTGAAATTTTCATTTTACTGTTTTTAACAAATAAACATTTAAAAATGCAAGAATGAAGAATCTAGAATTTATTTAATAAAATTATTCCAGTATAAATTTTATTTTCACCATATTTTACACAAACTGCAACTACAAAAAACATTAATTATTTCTTCATTTAACTATGGAAAAATTTATGCAGAATTCAATGAAATTTATTTGGAATAAATGGGAGTTTAACTTAGTGAGAAAAAAATCACAACTTTGATGATTCCAAATAGAATCATTGGGAGTGAAAGAGTTCAGTTCTACTGTTACAATGAGAATCTTCGAATTTAGAGAAAAATAAAGTGAAAATGTAATTTATGACACAAATAACAAAGTGCTTGCTTCTTGAAGCAATGTTTGGTAAATTTGTTTCATACAACATCATTAACAAGGAGAAACAAATTTTTACCTTTTCCAAACTTGACACTTTGGAACGCCAATACATGGGGAACAGAATTTGAACTAATAAATTGTTAACCTGCTTCAAAAATAATAGCGTAAGATAAATTTACAAAAATGCAATATACTTACTATCTCATAATAGGTAATTAGTTTTGACATCTAAATTTAATAAGAAGGCTTTTTAAAAGGTGCCTCAAAAGTAACAAATTAAATCGCATTCAGACTTTCAACTAGACTTTAAGTATGTCAGCTAACACGTCAAAAAAATTTCACCTAAAATATATCCAATTTAAAAAGAAAGCCATTGATCATTGGAACATACAAATTGATATTTAAAATAAAAATGTTATACCACAATACAATCTTATTCATTAATGTGAATTCGAAGTTTACAAAAATAATTATTAGCTTTCAACCATATATATTTCACTACTGACTAGGTCTCACACGAGTGAATGTCTCAATACAGTATTCAGTACCTTTTCAAAATAAGTTTTCCGAAATATCCCAGAAAACATCTTGCGTATATTTAACGTATGTGCAATATAAAATATCTTATGTTTTTTAAATGATAAAATAGTTATAATACAAAGACTATATAAAACTTCAAACATCGATACGCTTTTTGATATTTTTGTACTCGATACACATAGAGAACATCCATGTGTAAAATATTCTTTGTCCTCCAAAAAATAAAACCATTTTCATCAGAAATATCGCAACAGATAACATTTTCGGAAATATAATACTCCAGAGTTTGCTCTTTCAAATGCATTGTCGTTTGAATAAAAAAAAATACAAGATTTCAACAATCTCTAAAATTAAGTCATGTAGGTCCGTTGGCCCATGAATACTTAATATTTTTTAACAATAACCTATTTCAAGAGTAGTTTTGAATATTTAGTAACATGCATATAACTTAAAATTATTTTAACTTTTTTACACAATTAAGCTATTTTATTTTTAGAATTTCCACACGAAGATAGATGTTTTTCGCGAAAATTCTACGACAGATTATTGCATTTTGAGAATTACTTCACATTGTAAAATGTTTGCCTGAAATATCAGGCAAGTTTTTCATAAATTTGAAATTTTCATCACCTTTTTAATAGCCTCTAAATTCTGATTGTTCGTCGAAATACTTGTAATCACTAATTTTGTCACAATGTTCATGTCAATAAATACAGTGCCACATTGTTAACATTAACTCAAAGGGAGCGTAAAAATATTTCGCCTTAAATGCCAGGAAAAGTTTTGCTCAATACTTCAAATATTTCCAAATAGTGGTAATTTTATTACTAAATACAAGATAGAATTGATAATACTTAGCGGACCAATAATGTATTAAAATCCCAAAGTAAAAGCCATATTTTAACTTTTCAAATGCTCATCACATATTGCACAATATATATGTGATGAAAAAAATATGCTTTTCTTTAACAGGTACACTGGGATTTGCATAAAACGATAACAAGCATATATTTTTTAGATTAGTTACAAACTTAACATGTTACATAAAAATGCTTTAAGTTAATCTGAAGTGAAATTTCAAGCTAAGCGGAGTCCTTGTTAACAAGCTTTGAATGTAATATGCAAGTTTCCATTCGGAAAATAAAAAGATACAACCCTGGAACTTATAACACCGAACTGATCCTTCAAAATGGTTTGTGGTGGTTGTGAAGGTGGGAAAACACACACAAGGAACAAACACTAGATTCTTCTGTTCAGTTCTTAAGCCTGTAGAACGCACTTTTCCCCTCTACTCGTTGTCAAGGGAATAGAGTGAGCGTCTTCAGTTATATTTTTTCCCCAAACCAATTGTTTGCATATCATAACTCCACTTCCGAAAAAATCCTATGCATCTATTCATAATATATTTTTACTTGAACTGTTATCGGGAGCCCTCTATATGGACAAAGCTAAGGGTGCAGTGCTCGAAGCTTTTGGAACTGTTAAAAACTGTCCCATCCCACCTCTTTCTCTAATTATAATATATTTTTCATTTTTGCACTGGTCACACAACAACATCAACATGGTATATTTTGCAAACAAATATACATTCAGAAGTTTTCAAGTAATTTTGAAAAAAAAAAATAGTGTTTAATATTTGCTGTAGGTCACATCAATTTAGTGGAGGTTCAGATTTTGAGCAGTAAAAATACACATTTTTTGTGTGCAATTTATAAGAAAGCACTGTTAGTTTTTTGTGGTCTATTTTAACTTTTGTATTAATCAAAAATGTCATATAAATTAACCACTAAAGTTTTTTGCAAGACCTCCGAAATCTGCTCGACTCTCTTACTACGTACTTTTTTAATACAATTAATAAGTCAGCTGCTTCAGTATCAATACATTTGAAAAATTAGTATTAACATTAAGTTGTAAAGTGAATTCTACAAAGTTCCATGTACTTAGAATCATCTATGTACCTTTACATCTGAATCGTAAACTTTTTAAACTGTTCTACTATTTTTCTTTCAACTTCAAAATCCCGGAGGAGGGGTACACTTGCCCTATCAATCAGCGACCATGTTTGCTAGATATATTAGTACTATGTTTACGGTTTACGCATTAATGTAAATTATTTTTGTTTTCTTTCTTAAAAATATTTGTATCTTTATAATAATTTTTTATGCCGAATGCCGCTTTAATGGGTCGTAAAATTTGACGCCCTCAAAAATTCGCCGCTTTAGGCTACAGCCTACTTAGCCTATTTAGAAATCCTGCCCTGTGAATGTATGTGGACATCTTAAGCAAAGAGGTAATAGCCAAGGAATTGGGTGAAAAAATAGAAACCAATACGCTCACATTGTTTCATTGACAACTCATTGAATAGAAAAGTTCAGACTTGTGAACCAAACAGGAGGACTCCACTACAAGGCCCTTTATAGTTCCTTCTTCTCCTCACTGAACCGGACGACGAGAACAGTGACATTGTCCTGGGATCCACTCTTGAAGGCGTGGTGCGACAGACTCCTGGCGTCTTCTAACGCTCGATGGCCGTTATCTTTCACCAGGTGCGCGACCGCCTCTTCGTTGGACATGGTGTCCCAGAGGCCGTCCGACGCCAGGATCATGAACCGCGGACGCAGGGTTGCCAGGTCGAAAGTCAGGATGTCCGGCCGGGCTATCACCAGGTTGCGGTCCTTCAGGGGGAAATCGCCCAGGGCCCGAGATGTGGCAAGGATACCTGGAAGAATGTGTCTTGAATATATAAAACACAAAGAGATAAAGGAACTAAACTTTTATTAGGTAAGTATTGAAGGAGGGAAGGAAATAAACTTTTATTAAGGGGAGTCAGATGGTTCTATCTTACCCATGTTAATTTTACTAAGTTTAGGAACATTTTTCTCAGGAACTATATGAGATCATTAAGAATTTTTCTATAGTTTGTTCCTTACATATAGCTCTTTGATTTAAACTCAGGATATTTTACAGTATAAAAAATACTTTTACAGTTATTTTTTAAAAAATACGTATTTAAACAAACCAAAAAATCCGATTTAAAGTTATATAACTTTTTTTAAGCAGAGATATTTAAAATTCCTCAGTTTAAATCAAAGATCTATTGATGGGGAAGAAATAACAAAACAAAACATGTTGACATATTTCATAGTTCAAGAGAAAAATGTTCCTAACTGGCAAAAGAAAATGAAGGTATAGGTAAGAACTGATATACACAGTTTCTGCAAATGCTTATAAAAAGAAAACTACTAAACATAAATCAATAATCTTGGTCTTAAATTAAAGCTGTAGATATGCAGATTAAAAATAAAAGAAATTTGACATTTTTGACCCAAACACCCATCTGACTCCCCTTAAGTAACCTTGAGTAAGTATTGGTTATGTAAAGTTGGTATAACTTGCAGACGCACATTTTAGATTCCACGCTACATTTATAACGTAAAAAGTGGAAGCTTTTATAAAGGATATATCCGTCACACTTTCATATCCCAAACAACAAATGCTACAGACAAGTGTGATACGTCAAATGTGCATCAAAACTAGAAGTCATTGAAAATCTCAACTTTTTTAATTCCAAACTTCAATTATTAAAAAAAATGCAAAATTAAATATTCATTAGGACTGACTGATTAGGATATCATTAAGAATGTGTCTTGAATATATAAAACAGATAAAGGAACTAAACTTTAAATTAATCTTGAGAAAGTCTCGACTATGCATTGTTCATATAACAAACCCACATTTTAGATTCCAGTTTATAACATGAAAAGTGAAAGCTTTTACAAAGGTTATGTCCGTCACCCTCTTTCATATCCCAAACTACAAATGCCACAGACAAGTGTGATGCTAAAAAGCTAGAAGTCATTGAAAATCTCAGAAAAAAAATTAGAATTCAAAGTACTTTAAATATTAAAAAGTCTGCACAATTTATTACTCCTTTAAAAAGCATTTTCCACTGACTAGGATACCTGTAAGAATGTGTCTTAAATATACAAAACACAAACAGATAAAGGAAATAAACTTAATATTAATCAAGTTAGGGTTGGTTATGAACTTAGAGCCCCATATTTCAATGAATATAAACTTTTGCGCACAAAACCTTAAAAATTATCACAAACTAAAATTAAAAAGCTGTCATTCAAAATTATCACTTAATGGTGTAACTTCTATAAAGTCCTTAAAACCAATCCTTGCATACTTAAAGTGGGAACTATTTATTCCTAATGATATTCCTACTGAACAAGATATCACTTTTGCTCTTACTTTGAGTCCAAAAGATCGAGGCTGTTCTCACACACAACTACCTTATTTCATAGGTAATGTGTGCTGTGGTTATTGAATGTTTAACGCATACTTTCTGATTTTAGCTTCCACACTACGTTTATAACGAAAAAGTGCAAGGTTTTATTTTTAGAAAGAAATGTAAATGGGAAATTGTGGCGACTCAGATATTTATTGAAAAAATTACATATTTATTCTTCTAACTTCAAATAAATTTTGCAAACGATAAAGTCTAATTATTAATTCTGAGAAAAAAGGTTAATGAAAATAGTTAATTTTGACATTTAAAAGTTTGAATTACAACTAGCTAAAGGCCCTGTTTGGCAAATTTCTTTCTGTGGTGTATAAATAGATTGTTTTCTGTTGAGCACAAATGTTGTGTGGAAGCAGTTTAAGTGACAGATTCTGTAACAAACCTGCTTGTTATACTTTCATGAACACACACACACCAATAAATCCAAAATACTACTTGTCTATAAATCTACTTGATATGCACCAAAGTAAGACAAACGTCACGAGTGCCGAGTACTACACTACATGACTGAACTGATCTGAACACAATGGGCACTTTGTAAATTAAGTGTAGAAACAACACAAGTATGCAGAAGTAAAAATTTATTTCAGTTTGGAAAAATAGAGACTACTTTTTAGGGAGAAGTATCAGGAAAAATGAAAATGACTATTTTCAACAATACCTGCGACCCGCCACACGCCGTTATAGGCGATGAAACCACCAGCGTCCTTTATCCGCTTACGTTCTTTCAACTGAAAAGAAAAAGGCATTTTAAAAAGTAGCCCCGCATAGAAGCCACTCAGGCAGTTTCAATGTTAACCTATGGCAATCAGGGTTGGCATGGTTTTTACCGGTAAATACTATGGTAAAAACCGGTATTTACCGTCCTGGGAAAAATTGTTTTTCCCACCTGGGAAAAACTCGATTATTAAAACAACAATTACTTACTAAATGTTATTCAATGGGACTAATTAAAATAATTTTAATTTTGTATTTTAATAAATATTTATCATGGCCTTAATATTTTTAAAAATATACAAATATCCTTAGTTATTTTGCATATATGGTAACATAATAATCATATACTCTTGTTTATTATTATTTGAGCATTCCCATCTGCATAAACATAAATAATTCTTAGAATATTGTCCGTGGTTAATATTCATTACAATATTGTATAGGGTAAATAATTATTGAGATTTGTCTACTAAATCTAAAAAAAATATAACGATTTTACTAGGCGGCTTTGTCAAACTACAATGGCTATAGTGGGGATGATAGGGAACAAAAAGCATAAGCTTAACAATTGATCCCTTACACAGACAGTGGCATAATTGCAATCACAGCAAGAACACAAAAATTAGGATGCAAACAAAACAGAAAAACTTATGTTTACTTTTATAAAACTTTTCTTTTAAAAACTTTCCAAGAAAGAATGATATTTTCTTGTTTTTTTTCTGAAAGAAAGAGGTATTTACCATTTTTTCACACTGGGATGGGAAATATTAGTTTTGGACGGGAAAAACCCAACCCCGATTTAAATATTCTCTCATAGCAGGGGGAAAGAATGATCAATGCACAGATTTCTTACTTTAAATCAATATTAATCGTTAATGGATAAAGATATGAATATAATTTAAAAAAAAGGTAAGATAATTTTTTTCTGTTTTATATGTTTGGCAACTAAATATTGGATTTACATTTATGTATTTTTTAAAGAAAATTAAGGCAAAATTTATACTTTTTGAAAATGTAATATCCTGGCAACCCACTGACCCTGGGGCGCCCCATGACGACAATGTGTTAAGCTCAGAGTTTGTGGCAAATGTATGTACCAGGGGACGTAAATAAATTATGTCACGCTCAGAGGGGGGAGGGAGGGGTATGTGCCAACGTGACAGATCGTGACATGGAGGGGGGAGGGGTAATCTCTTGCGTGACGTAACGATTCGAAAATTTACAATTTTGCAAGGAAAATCTATTTTACATGAAATATAATTTTTGAGAAAAAAAATTGAAATCTTTTTTTTATAAGAAACACTTTATTGCAGAAAGACAATGGGTAGATTATTATATGCAACAACGTCGGCATTATTAGTCTCCAATATTTTACAGACCTTATCTTAACATTACTTCGTAACATGGAAAATTACGACACTATCTTGACCAATTAGAGGACTGGCAGCTACCTCGACGAACACCAAAAGACCCAGAACTAGACATTTCCGATTGCTCTCAAACCCCCGTTTTTAGAACACATTGGCGAATGGCTAGTTAGACCTTGGGGCAACGGAAATGTAACATATGTTGGTATATTCCTATGAATAAATTATATAACCAAGATAAATTTTACATTTTTTTCTTTCCAAGTTAATTTTTTTTAAATATAAAAATATGCATTTTTTTCAAATTTCAGAAACAAAGGGAAGTATTATAATTAACTTTTCCTTTAAAGGGGGGAAACGCGACGTAATTTTAGGGGGAGGGGTTCGATCAAACGTGACACAGGGGTAAAAAAGTCACAATTTTGCGTGACATAATTTATTTTTGTCCCCCAGGGGATTCATAGTTAGGCGAAATTTTTTATCTGCAAACACCCTTTGGTAAAACAGATAGGTAGGCAAGCACAAACTTGTTTTTAAAAAAACCTTCGGTTTTGATTGCAACTTTAATTTTTTCAACAAAATCATTTTACATGTAACAAAATCAGATTGAAAATTTCAGAGAATATTAAAACCCACCTGATCTGGCTTGTGGTCGAAAGATAGGGGAATTGTGTTCCCTTTTGAGTCACAAATTACACCCCTGGAGTCTCCTACGTTGGCGACAATTAATTTATTTTTATACACGATGGCCACTAAAGCTGTCGTGCCTGCAAAATAAGTTGGAATTGTTTAGTTACAGCAAGTTATGCTACAACATAATCAGTTTAACCTAGATTATTAAAGTTTAAAATGTTTATAAGAAAATTATAACAAACTTACAGCATTATTGGTTGTAAGTGATAAAAACAGTTTGAAAAGAATTTCTTTCATAGGAATATTTAAAATTATTAAGAAAAAAAAATCATCAAATAAAACTCCATTAACCATGTCTTCTACAACTAACCTGCTGATCAATGCCTAACGATCAAGAGAGTGATACCTATGGATCAATTTGTAATAATATGTTCACGAGCCCAACCTATAAGAGCAACATTCTATGCAGCATCTGGACTTTGTAGCATATTTAACATGCACTCCCTCATTCAGCATCTGGTTTTATTTATCACTTTTTGCTGCAGACCACAATTATTTGCACAATATCCGAACTTGGGACCTTTCGGTTGCAAACGCCTTGCCGAGTGGGCTCCCCAGCCCCCATGTCATCAGAGTGACTTCCCGAACGCATTTTTTGTTCATTGCTCAGCAATTCATTGCCCTCTAAACCCTCCCTAGTGATCCATCTATAGTGTGTGGAAGTCACAACTGTATGAATATCGTAAAGCCGGTAAACATTTACTGTACAGGCAGCCTTGGCGATTTTTCCAAAATCTCGCCAAAAGTTGATATTTCGGAAATTTTTATTTAACAACCATGATTTAAAGAAAAGAGCGTTACGAAAAAGTTGACTTGGGAGAAAATGTATAAAAACAACCATGATATTGTAAATAATGAAAAATAAACAATACCTTTATCCTAATTACCCCAACTATGAGAATGGGTGCAAGATAAAAATATTTATTGCCAAATGTGAAAAAATCACGCCGTACAGTATAGCCAGTATATCTAATTCATAGAACCTTTATATCACCTACAGAAAAAAAAATTCATGAAATCAAAAAGACCTTCCGAACGCATGTCGTTCATTGCTTGGCAATTTAGTGCCGTCTACACCCCCAGTGATCCATCTATACCATGTGTTTTCACAAATCAACAGTACAGGGGAAAAACCCTTTCCTCAACAGGGGATATGTCGTATTGCAATCTGCTTGGCGAGTAGTGGCGATCGGAAACTGGTTTTTCCCTTGGTTCTTCTTGCGCAGTTCAAGTGTCAGACTATTTGTCTGGAGGAAATTTTAAACATAGAGATAGCAAACCTGTGGGCCGCGTGATAAGAACCAAGGCAAAATTGGTTTCTTCACACCAGTTTAGACGATGGCTCGCTCTCTTCGCCAAGCAAACCTGATGCGGACAGACTACTATGCAATGAAGTTGTTTTCCTCCTGTACTCTTCTACTGTATGCATGTACGGGATTTTTCCCTTAAGGACGAGTAAGTAACAAGGAAGAGTAAACATATTCGTAGTTGATTCTAGAAATGAAGTATAATTGAGTGCCCAAAGTTCTTTTATTAATTCATATCAAATACATGAAGTATTAATATATAAGACTTTAGGGCTAGCAGAGAGAGGGCCTAGAACGGCCGCTGAGAAGCACACCACCTCACATGTCGAAGTCTAATTAAAAAGTGTGTCACAGCTACAGATTGTTATTGCTTGTTCTTCGATTGACCAATTAGGTTTCAGCATCGATGATGAGAAAGGTTTAAGTTCAGCTTTAAACAATGTGCTGACTCGACAGTTTCCGTGGGAACGGTTTCGTGGTGCGACTAGATGACGCTGTTGTTGGGATGTTAAAGATATTAATAAGTTATATTAAGGATATGTGAAAAAATGTAATTTAAGTTAAATGGGGTTAAAAATATAAGGTTTTGAGGGGGTCAAGTTTATAATATGTAATGCATTCGTGTCTCACCTGCGACATCTCTTGCGGCCTTGACCTTGAGCAGCAGCTCCTTGTCGAGGTCGAGAATTTGTGCAGTGAGCAGCCGCACAAACTCCTCCGTCACGCAGCTGCTGCCCTTGCCTTTCTCCAGCACGGCCGCTTGCAGCTTCTTCAGCAGCTCCTTGAACAGCCGCTTCTCCACAAAATCAGCCGCAAACTGCAAGAATACAGATGGAATTAGTGTTAAACCAGTATAATTTATTAGTGATTCAAACATTACGTCATTATGAATGTAAACATTTGTTTGAGAGTACATCATTAAAACTGCAGTCAAGTAACAAGGCCTGCACCCGATACAAAATTGCGACGTCAGCACTGGATTTAATGGGCAAATATCAAGGTGTTCTCAGTTTCTGTAACAATAGCTGTGGTCATCCACCCAAGAAGGAACTAGCTGCCTTGTTGCTTAATATACTTGTTGCAAGGACTACACGTTGCTGCGATTAGACCATAATAATATGTGACATTTTGCAGCTGCACCCAAAGGCAAATATAAGTAGTAATAAGAAGATTCAGCCACAGATTTAACTAGCACTAGTACTCATATGCAGGACTTGGTGTTCTCTTGTTTTTAGTTTGATGTGGTCATCACACCTGAGCTGCTCGATTGCTATTAGGGATGGGCCTCGTTATTTGGAACCACAGCTAAGAGATGAGGCCGACACCTGAGCTGGCACCCAACGCAACCTTAGCGACAAATCGATACGAGGTCAACGATTTATTGTCTGCTGCAGATAGCATTATGTTCGATTCTGGGAAACTGCTTCACTTCAGACAATGATTGAGGCATTATACATTCTTTTAAGAGCCAGGCCGAATGGTACACTTTACTTTATTTCAGTCAAGAAGTTATGTAGGTTCTTACCTCCCCTCCGTGTCCGTCGAACACCCCGTACAGGGCGATTCCGCTGGCGGGGTCCTCGATGATGCTGAACCGGTCCTCCATGCGGGGCCGGCGCCCCTTCAAGGCGCACAGCCCGCACGACGGCCCCTGCTCCAGCTCCCAGCAGTCGCGCTCCCTGGGGAAGAGGGGGAGCGAGGAGCGCCCCCTCCTAGCCCGCAGCAGCGCCCGCGCCAGCACCATGCGCCGCACCAGCTCCACGCTCTGGTACAGCACCAACAGGAAAGTGGCGATCGCGAACACCGACAGAGAGATCTCGAGCTTGGAAGAGCCCACGGCGCCCTCGGTTCCGAACAGGCCGGAGACGTGCCGAACGGGAAAGGTCCAGAGGACACTCGAGAACAGGCGCAGGTGGCGGGTCAGCGCCTGGTAGAAGTCCTCGGAGTCGTCTTCCATGGTTCTCGTTCGAATGATAGTGTTTTCGTGAGCGAAATGGGTTATTTTTTGTGTTTGGAAAACAATTTCCTGTTGAGAAGGTTCATGATTTTTTGGCAAGTTTACATTTCACATCATTTATTTGGGTTATGAAACATTGCCATTGAAGGAAAGCTAAATATTTCTTTTTTCTGATTTTTTTTTTATAGTGTGTCCACATTGCAACAAGTTTGTATTAAGAACTGTTGTGACGTCATGTGCCACATCATTCAAGGCATGCATCAAATTTTGCATGCCTTTTTAGTCTTGTCTCCTTTGTTGAGACATTTGATGTATTCGGTGCGCTTCTTTATTGGATGTGGTAAGTGACGTCAACAGTATTTTGTATAAAAAAAACTTGTCTCAATGTGGAGAGCCCCAACAGAGTGTTATTAAACAACCAAATCAAACTAACTTTTACTTAAAAAAAATCTTATTAATATTTCGAGGAATTAATAAATGACCCGACAAGTATTGTTAATCACCACCGCTGATGAGGCGTAAACTTGAAAGTCACTAGGGTGGAACTAAATTTTTCGTTCTCATATGTTAATGAATTTCTAACTTCTTGGCAATATGCTGTTTTTGTTTACTATTGTTGACAGACAAGGCAGTGTCATGCTTTACATCTGTAAAAATAAACTTCCTTTCACCAAAACGCTTTAACCTGCTGCGTGAGTATTCTATTTTTCTTCTTTTGTCGCTGTTGGGAACCATCAAATTAATATATTTCATAATAAATGAAATTGCCCATCGCGGTTTATGAATAGTGTGAAAAGTTCAAAGTCGTTCCAAAACTGCTAGTTTTTAAGTAATTGGGATATTAATGAGTCTACAACTGTCCTTGGTGGTATTTTCTGTGATATTTCTTTGGCACCTCGTCCCTATCACAAATCGGCGTTAGACAAAAGATTCATGGAATTATTTTACCTGGTATCTAATACATCCCCTTACGGCCCTGCAACATAGGAAAAGTTAGCGGCAGATAGGTTATATATTTGAAACGAACATATATAGGCCTATAAACAATAAGTAAGACCCCACAATTCTTTTTCATTTATCCATAAACATTTGAATGAGTCGCAAATGAGCATGTTCTTCGGCACTGTGCTTCTTAATTGTAGACTTTAATTTTTGCAAAATGGAACCTTTGGACAACAAAGTTTTCATGTTGTTACTTCAAGAGTATGAGGCTGAGTGATTCACACAAAAATAGCGATGCTCCCTCATTGACCAATAAGAAGTTTGGATCAGGGATGGGAAAGGTGGAAGGTCACTTTAAAATATTTGCTGACTAAACATTTTCTATGGGAACTATTAAGTAGCGCGACAAGATGACGCTATTGTTGGGTTGTTAATAAGTGATATTAAGGATAGGTGAAAAAGGTAATTTAAGTTAAGTTTAAGGTTAATTCGTAGTTTCGGTATACGACAACTTTTTATTTCTCACCAAACTTGTAGGTGAGAAAACATCGCGAGTACCGACGCATAATTAGACGATGCTACTCGGAAACCGCGAAGTCAAACAACTGTGTTGCCAGATTGGAATTATTTATCGCTTTTTTTGTCGCCAACGTTCCGGAAAAGTCGCCGTATACTGAAACTAGGATTTAACCAGTTTAATTGTTGTTCAAAATATAAGCATTTGCGGGGGTTAAGTTATAATATGTCACGTACATTTTGTATGCACATTGCATTTCTTCTTGTCCTGATTTGTCCTGAATTTGTTTTCAGCTGTGCATGCGCCCCCGCAAGGAGGGGGAGGACTCCAGGAAGGAGTCCCGGCTCAGGAGGGGATCCTCCAAAGGTAAAACACTCTTTTACTAGGAAAACAGTGTTATATTCCTTACGATTACAACACAAGCTTACTGCACTTAACATCTTACTCCCTTATTAATTATTAAGGGAGTATAAGCTAATATTGCTGCCCTATTGGAGAAGAAGAAATGACTGCATAAAATACAAAATCTAAATCACCTTTATACTGTATTTCCCTTCAAATGTGTTGCAGGAAGTGGATTAGGCAGGACGGACCCGAACCGGTTCAGCGGTGAGGGGATCAACTTCCGAGCCAAGATCATTGGGATCGAGCGTGTCTTGGATGCCAGGGGGAATAGGATGTGCCAAGGGGCACTCCAGAGGCTCAAGGTCTGTCTTTCAGTCATTATCATATTAGCTAGGGAGTTTTTAATTTTGTGATCTGATTTCTTAAAAAACAGGGTTGGTACGCCTCCTGAAATTCCTGAAAAACTGAATTTCAATTTTTTCTCCTAAGGGCCCTTATAACTCCTGAAATGTGTGTCTCATCTGATATTTTCCCCCATCTCCTGAAAAAAATTGCCGACGCGTTCTTCTACTTTCTCTGCCCTCCCGTACTTTATTCGAAATAAGTCTACGGAACATACGCGGCATAAAAATAGAGTTCGAACATCGTGATACTAATTCATGTTCCAGAATGCACCACACAACTCTTTAAGCGAAGACATTTTTCTTCTGTTTCAAAATTTGAAGTGCAGTGAAGTCACTAGACTAATACGATAATAAAACTAACGTATTCAATTTTATTCAGCGTTACCTCATGAATTTACATTGCTGCACTCCTGAAAAACTCCTGAATTTCACTATCATAGACAGAGTATGAACCCGGAAAAAATTTCTTTACATTTATTAGATAAAAAATAGTTCTTTCCCCTACTTATCCTAAAATAAGTTTCGGAATACAGTCGAACCCTGTTAACAAAAACTCGAAGGGAGCACCGAAACATTTCGTGTAAACCAAATTTCATGTTAACCGTCAGAATTTTTTTACATTGAACCAGTGAGTAGTTTTTTAAAAAATAACATCTAAACATTATTCTAATTTTATAATGTAATACACTAATAATACATGCGTTTTGTTTAATTTGTTCTTCTAATTACTAAAAAAAGTCAAATTCTAAATTTTTTGTTCGGGTTAAGCTGGATTTCTCAAAAGCGGTTTCGCGTTAAGAGATATCTTTAGCATTAGCTCAAAGCTTTATAGGCTGGGGAAATACTTTCAGTTCATCTTAAGCAATATTTCGTGTTAAACGAGTTCACATTAACGAGGTTTGACTTTATTTTTTATTGAATATTTTCTATAATATTGACTAACCAATTCTTTATGTATTGTCTTTCGTAGTTCTTTGGTCCTATTGTAACAAAACTGTTTATAATTAATTATAATAACATATAATTATACTACATATAATTATTATAATCTGTTAGATCTTAAACAAAATTAATGTTCTAAACATATTTTCTGGCTTATTCCTATTTTATGGGACTCCTTACATCTGCAGAAGGATCGTCTCCCCAGCATATTTTCATGTTTATCATCTTTCGTTGGCGTATAAAAGATCGTAATATATTAAACCATTTTAGATATGCATTACTTTTTAAAATTTAGTATTTATATTGATAACAGTTTGAATACACGAATTTAGAACATTCATATCAAGTTTTTCTAAAGTATATTCTTTTGCTGCTGCAACATTTTGACTTAAATTCTTAATATATATTTCTACAGGCTGCCGTCAAGACATCTGGCGACCATAAGCAGCGAATCATTCTGAACATATCTCTAAGTGGAATCATCATCAAGGATGACAAGTCAGGGGTAACTGCAGTTTATTTTCATTAAAAGGAGACTAAGGCAACATACCAAATGCCAGTTGTACTTCGAATGCTCTTGAAAGTTTTTATTTTGTCAGTTCTCATATTTTTTTAAATTTTCATATAGAATGAATTCTAAAAAATATAACAATATTATTACAGTATTGTAATTTTATTTACAATTAATATAGTATGAATAATTATAAAATTTTATTAAATAAATATCTCACAATAGGGATAAGAATTAAAAATGAATTTGCAAGATAAAAATTAGTCAGCATAGTTTTTGTTTTTGTTACTGGGATTTGTGTAAGTTGATCCTTACACAACAAAAATAGAAAAAAGTAGTACATATTTTGAGCAATATTTAAAAGTGAATGATAAAAAAAAACCAACGGGTCAAATGTTTAAAAATTAGCCTTTTTAAAAAGTGCTTTCTCTTCTTAAATTCCAGTGTTTGTTCCCACTGGGCACTTTCAGCCGCTTGTTTGTAGTCTCTCATAAATAGCTTTAACACAGCCCCTTTTGTTTTGTGCAGGACGTGCTGCACCACCACCCGATCCACAAGATCTCGTTCATCTCCCAGGATACGGGGGATGGACGCGCTTTTGGGTATGTGTTTGGATGCCCCCAGGCAGGACACGAGTTCTTTGCCTTTAAGACGGAGAAGACGGTGAGTACCTAGGCCTTATCAATATCCCATGTGTAGCTCTAGTGCCACATTATTTCAATTGAACCAAATCTCTCAATTCAAGTCATCTTGTCATCTTCTTTGGAAACAATTCTGCAACGATTATCACACTGTCAAAATTATATATCCTACTCTAGTATTTATTAATTTGTGTTCACTTTTGCTGCTATATTTTCTTGTTTGTGTGTCTGTCTTGTTGTTAGTCTTTTATACAGTAAAAGTCCATATTCAAAAAACAATTTCACAATACACTGACTGAAAATACAAGTCACCAAGCGGCACCTTACTGAATAGAATGGGGTTTCCGACGACCAACACAACTAGAACTACATGTCTTCATATCCCAACAACGCACACATGTAGCTCTAGTACCATATTATTTAAATTTAACCAGAACCTCTCAAAGATGTTGTTTCAGATGATGTAATTCTAATGTTTCCTTTCATTGGTTGTTTCGATTTTACTGTCAAAATGAGTTGTTTTTTTCTTCTGCTCTGTTTTAATTCCTGCTATATAATAAACTGTATTGACTTTAATTCAATTCAATTTCAAGTTGGTAGGTAGACATATATTTTCAGGCTTGTGTGCTTGGTCACAGAGACCCGCTTATAAACCTTCGTCAAGAAGGACGGACACGACATACACATACATACAAGACAGATGCTGCCATCTATCGCCACCTCCACAATTTAGACATGTCCCTGAAGGGGAGGGAAATAGTCTCCAGGGACCTGTACCCGTGGTAAACTGCGCAATGACCAACCACAGGACTTTCGGACCCAGCAGAATTAACGAGCACGTACTCCGTATATAGTCGGTGGTTCTTCAGTGGGGACCGGGACTCGATCGCGGGACCTTCCGATCTCGAGACCGAGACGCTGACCACTATGCTCCCCACAGCCATTTCAAGTATGCAAAGCATTACTAAACCATCAATGTTGTAAGAAAACTTCGGCGTGGAGGATATTTCTGGATACACCATTTTCATGCTATTCCATTCTGAAATGAGTTAAAATGGCTGTATGGGCTGCTTGGTATGAAATTGAACCACAAGCATTAGAAATCTTGCACATTTAATGGAAAATTGTGTGGCTTAAGTTATCATATCAAAAAAGAATACAATTAAATTAAGAAAATGCAAAAGTAAGTAATCAAACATGCATTAAGTAGATTTTCTCTAAACTTTTGAGGCAGATTTTTTGTAATTATCACTTTCCTCCAAATAAAACTAATTTATCTTGACTTTTTTGTTCGTTATTTTTTCAATTATTTATTACCTGCTTGAACCCCATTATAACTATTTTTTTTTTCATACACGCATTTTAAGTGAGATTTTGTGCCTTAAAATATTTGTTGTCTAAATTTTTGTGACGGATCCATTTGGATCATGAATTTTGATTAAATAAAAGAAAAATCAACGCATTGAATTCGCAACTAAACTTATTCCTAAAATCAAAAACGCATGATCTTGAAGCCAGTTATTACTGCACTATTCTATGTGCTTTCTTACTACCCATACATTCCAAATTAATAATGCACACACACAAAATTAAAGATCTTTAAATTTAGTTAATTTAATATTAACTAGAGTTGCATCACTTAAGTTGATATTTCGAGCTGATAGCTTTTTTTAGTTAAAAAATTAAAGTGATGTCTTGAACTTTAGAATTAAGTTGGTTTTAAATAACTTAGCTTGTGCTGAATTTAATTCGATAACTACGATTAATGTTTAGCACTTTTCGACAATCAATTCTTATGGATTTGTCATTACTGTGAATTTAAATAGTTATCGCAAAATCTTTCTTTCCAATGAATTCTACTTTTATGCTTAATCCCTTTATTGCATCACATTTTGATGTTGTTGATATACCGAAGTTTAATTTTTTTTGTTCTTTGTTCCAGGCTTCCCAAGTGGTGCTCACATTGCGAGATTTGTTTCTGGCTGCTCTGGAGCTCAAGAAGAAAGAAATGGAAGAAGAGGTAAGCAGCATTCGCAAAATTCTTCATATAAAGAGTCTTATGCAATATGTGTAAACTACCGACGCATTCATAAAGAAAAATAAATTATAGTGAAGTTGTTTTGAATGTGTGACCTTGTGCAACCATATCTCCCAATAGCAATGTTGAAAACCTTTAATCATATTATTATTGAGATTGTTAAGAGGCTCTTTGTTCCAAAATTTCCCTATAATATTTCCTACAACGAATAAAGTTGATTACTTTAATTAGTTATGCTGTTTTAATTAGATTAGTGATTGATTCAGTGTTTTTTTACAATTACTAAGTAAAAAGTTTTTTAATTGTTCTATAATCTGTTTAAAAATGTGACTAAATAAAACTTAAATTTATGTGCACACTGTTACTTGAGTAATGAAAAATTCCTCGGTTGTAAAAAATTGAGGTGTCGCATTACACAAATATTGTTTAATTGTATTTATTGTGGTACATATTTTCCAATGTATGCATCTAATATTCTAATTTCAAAGTTCAAATATAAGACTTTATTTTTCTTACACTATTGGTAACAGAATGGCATTGTTACGATTTCTGGGAATTCCCCCTAACCTTTCATAATTATGCCTATAGAATATTTGGAAATAGTTCTTATTCTATTAATAATTTAAATTTAATAGTATAATTAATTCCATGAAATCTTTGTTGGTTATAGTATTAAATTTCCCTTCTTTTTTTCCAGGCGGCTGAAGTCTCATCAGAAAGTGTCGCCTCCAACGAACAAAAGACGGAAGATAATTTCCACCAAAGGACAGAGCGGCCACTTCGAGTAGAACTTCCACTTTCAGTAAATATGTTTTGTTAAATAACTCTTTAGATCAGATTTAATGACCTACATAATTATCTATAATAATAAAAGAAAGAGTCTGTGTGTTTGTTTTCGGATCGTAAAAGACCTACTTATACTGTCCTCAGAAATACGAAATTTTCAAGATAGATTCCCTTTAATACCAAGGTGTGCACCACCTGAGGCTTAGATTTTTCATATTAGTTCAATTTTTAGAGAAAATTCGAATTTTCAAAAAAAAATACACCACTTTCGCTCAAATCTGATCATTTTTTCTCTTTCCTGATGCCATCGGCTGAAAAAATTAAATAAAACTTTTAACGAAAACATTTAAAATTCAAAATGTTTATTTTATTCTTTTGCCATTACTTTCAGAAACTAAATTCATTATTTGAAAAATAATTTACATGTTTCAAGGGACGTAATTCCGCGTCTTCATTCCCGGATTTTATTGTGGGTTTATTCGATGATTTTTTCATAGATTTTTCTGTTGACTGCATGTATGCATATTTAAGCAATAAATGTACAGTTAAGCTATTACTGAACTATGATGGTTAATAAAGGCCATCACACTAGAGCTATTAGTGTTTTATGTCTTTATTTTTTCGCCAAATACGTTGCCAATCTCGCCAACTTATTAACTAAAATTCGCCAAATAGGCATTTCTTTTATAAATAATTTATAAGCTGGTCGGTTGTTCGAAGGTCATTGTGTTAGAGCTGTATAATGGGTGTGGGTAGCTATATCTTTTTTCTCGCCAAATTATTTCCCAAAACGCGCCAAATGAGCTAAAAGGTTTTATGTATTTATGAGGGAATTGTGATGACATTTATGAGTGCATTTTATCGCTTATTTTTCATTTTGGAATTTTAAGGCAATGAAACAGGATTTTATACTTTATAACGAGCGGGAACAATAACATAATTTTATGATCCTATAACAGGTTTATGGTAAACATATTTGGAACGATTTGATATTTTTTAATCCGTGCGAAGAACGGTATAAATTTGCTAGTCTATAATAATAAAAGAAAGAGTCTGTCTGTGTGTCTGTATGTCTGTGGATCGTAAAAGACCTCAGAAATTCAAAATTTTTAAGATAGATTCCTTTTATTACCAACGTGTGCACCTGAGGCTTAGTTTTTTCATATTGGTTCCATTTTTAGAGAAAATTCGAATTTTCTGAAAAAAATACACTCAAATCTGATCATTTTTTCCCTTTCGTGTTGCCATTCGACAGAAGAAATTAAAATGAACACAAAAATTAATTAAAATTGAAATTGCCTTTATTTTCTTGCCATTACCTTCAGAAACTAAATAAATGATTTGAAAAATAATTGAACGTGCCAATGAGCTAAATGTTTTTTTTATTTTTTTTTTAAACCAGAATGGAGGTTTTGACGTGATGTGAAATAACATTGTTATACAATTATGGTTAATTTTGAATTTATCAGGAAAATTGCGATGATAGTAAGTTCATATTGAGGAAGATTTTTGTGATATGAGGATGTGAATTGTATAGTGATTTATTTTTATTTTGGAATTTTAAAGCAATATAAGTAACAGGATTTTATTCTTTATAATGAACGGGAACAAAGGCAAAGCTTATTATCATATAGCAAATTAAATGACACATATACTTGGATCGATTTGATATTCTTTTAGTCTGTGCGAAGAACAGGTATTTATTTGCTAGTTATACATATTTACAGCAGTTAATATCTGATTTCACAGAGGGTTTTCAATGATTGGAGTTTGTTGTATAGTATTTTTGGAGTCTTGTGCAAAAAATCTTAATGCTTTTTTTTACATTTAGATATCTGAAATAAGGGGTTTTGATATCTGATACTTAGTTCTCGGATATATTCTTAAAATACTTGTTTGGTAATTCCTTGGGTCCAATGTGTCAACTTCATATTTATATTTTCCCCATACATTTGTCTAGAGTATTTCAGCAGTTATAACACAAAGTTATAAATATTCCTTGTCACAGAATTTTAAATTATTAGTATTTCCTTTTTGTGCAATAGCAACATAAAATTTGATTTTTATTTACGTTGAGGCCCAGTGGTAGTGCTTTGCATTGCCGTGCTACAGGTCTGGGGATCGAATCCCGGATTGGGCAAGGTTGACCCATCCTTTCATCCCTTAAGTGGATCAATAAAATGGGGACCAAGCATGCTTGGGAACTAAACACTGGGGGTCCCGCGTGAGGCTGACCACCTAACTGGGACATATACCTGGCACCCCAGAGCCCTTGGTCAGGAAAGCTGTATTAGGCACGGCAGGCCTTGGCCCAGTAATGGGCTGTTGCGCCAAGGAGTTTAGTTTTTTGTTTATTGACGTTATTTTCTCGTAAAAAAAACTTAATATTTACTGATGGAAATTCTGTGAAGACAATTTATTCTCTATTATTGCCTAAACAACAGAAAGTTTTTCAAATATGTGTCCTAACATGCATTAAATTTTCTCTATGGGACTTTAAGAATTATTTATGATGTGATATAATGCCTTTATAATTACAGTCCCTGGACAAATTATTAGCCGCACTGCAAGATTTCATGTAAAATATTAATTACCAGGTGATATTGTACCGATTTATTGGACATAAATAAAACATCATTAATTTAGAAAAGCATAAGTTTATTAAGTTTTAAAGAAAAGTGAAATTAATGTTAGTAAAAGTCAATATTTAGTTGAGCCACCTTTAGCCGCTATCAAAGCTTTCATTCTGCGCGGCATGCAAGACTGTACTGTCTCCTGCATTTGAGGATGATGATTCCACACATAAATAATCTTATAATAAATAATTAATATAAATTAATCTTAATCATAATTATCTTAAAATAAATACAAATATGTAGTCTACAACAATTCTTTTAAATAAAAATCAATAATATTGTAGTTTAAATATACCATTATTGCATAAAAACTCTTAAGAAACATAAAATTACTAAAAAAAATACAGTGCGTCGAATAATTTGTCCAGGGACTGTATAACCCTACTGTGCAGCATCTGTCTCTTATTTTAATATGTTTTATGATACATCAAATTATTTTAAATGAAGTTCAATTGCAGATTCTTTTTCAGGAGCAGCCTCCTAATGCGTCCAGTACTGCAGCTACAGATAACTCTCACCTAAAGTTCTCTGTAGATTCTCTGCAACAGGTGAAACTAAGACTTAAGCTTTCTTAAAAGTACATTTGATATTAACAAGCTTATGAATACATGAACTACAACAAAAAATTTCAATGTCAAATATCTTAACGCAATAAACAATTTTACCTTACTCAGTTTCCTATCAAAATTTGCGTGTAATATACTACTAATATAAAATTTAAATATTTTACACGCATTAACGGCTAATTTTGATTTCCAAATATGTCACAAATTCATTTCCAATGCAGTAGTACTTCTGAATCCTGTATAATTTATGTATGTAAAGCTAGTTGTCTTTGTCCATTAGATGCAGAGACATAGAAATATGCATATTTTACATTATAAATGACCTGTATAGGGATAATTGACACTTTGTAAACAATTAAAAAAGGTTGATATATTTTGCATAATTAAGAAAACGCAAAAGTCAACTTTTTGGTTTGCATGATTTTATGGAATACTTTAACTGTAAAATATAGTTCAAGTTTCATATATTGCTTTACAAATAAGTTATACTATTAAATATGTTTAAAAACGAATATGTGACTGTGTTAAATTATACATTTAAGAACAACCATGTGACTATGGCAATTTTCCTATATTTTTTTCATATTTTACAGCTTACATTTCTTGAAAGTTAAGTAATAATGGTGATACGCATAGGAATATCAATATTTCTAAATATTTTGCGAGGGTTTTGGTAAAAATTGGCAAATTATGCAGCATTATCTTTGTTCTGACGATTCAGGATTTGAGATGTTCTACTGTATGTTCCAAAGCAAACCAAGCTGTACCAAGCAAAAAAGTATTATTCTCAATGCAATGTGTTTTTTCCAGGGCATTTCGCACATGGACCGCAGCATAGCACAAAAATTTGGTTTTTCGTTCTCGGAAGATGATGTTTCAGAATCCAGTGTCAATTCCTTTCCTTCATCCTTTCAGTTTAAGGTAAAAATCCAACTATTAAAAGATTATTTCTAAACAAGGGTTTCTGTTGAAAATGTTTTGTATTGATTACTATTTGAATAATGTTTATATAAATTCAGAATGACTTACCCAAACCTGCGTATACCTTTCTTGGACGTAAAGTTAAATTTTCTACCCAATATTCAGATACAGGAATATGTTCCTTAAAGTATAAGGAATCCTTTTTTTTACTTAAAATGTTTATGTTAATATATAATTTTGGAAATTATTAATCTAACTAGTATCTCTTTTTTGTTTTGCATGATTTCATGTAATACTTTAACTGTAAAATACAATTATAATTTCCCTCCTTAATCCATGTCATCTCGTCTGGTGGACAAACCCATTATCTTAAAAACTTTTCTCAGTTTAGCATCCATTAATTACCTATTTCAGTTTAAATGTTCGTAATAAGATGAATTTTAATCTGATTTGTGTGTCCATGTTTGTATATTCAGTTAAATGTTTTTTTTTTTTAAAGAATTTACACTTCTGCTCTGCTTATCCTAAAGAGGGTTAATTTAAATGTCATTCAATTTATGCTTTTTAAAAGCATTAAAACAGTAAAAAAAAATTAAGTTCCATTTATTATCTGCAATAATAAAAATGAAGTGGTGTTTGTTTGTGAGTGTTCCTTATAGACTCATAAACTAGACATTTGTTTGAATCGTAACTTGGCACAAATGTGTAGTTCATACTGAAGTTACAGATTTTGAACTATCAGAGCTCAAAATGGTCCATTTTAAGAGAAAATTCGAATATTCTGAAAAAATACACCACTTTCGCTCAATTCTGATCATTTTTTCCTTTCGTGATGCCATTCGGCAGAAGAAATTAAATTAAACTTTTAGGAAAATAATTAAAATTAAAAATGTTTATTTTCTTCTGTTGCCAATACCTTCCGAAACTAAATTCATTATTTGAAAAATAATTGACATGTTTCAAGTGACGTAATTCCGTTTAATCTCCATTCTAGGATTTTATTGTGGGTTTAGGTAATGATTTTTTTCATGGATGGTTCTGTTGTTTGGAAATATGCATATTTAAGTTTATTTCCGTGAGTTATAGCTATGATTGATGATCAAAGCCTAACGTACTAGAGCTGCATATTAGGTTATTTCGCCAAATATGTTGCCAATTTCGCCAAATTCTTACCAAAAAGCGCCAAATGAGTTAAAAGATTTTATATGTTTATGAGGGAAATTACGATAACTATTATGCGTGCATTTTATAGCGTATGTTTTTATTTTGGAATTTTAAGGTAGTATAAGTAACACTATTTTACACTTTATAACGAGCTCGGGAATAATATAAGTTTATTATCCTATAATGGATTAAATTGTATATATACTTGGATCAATTACAACTTTTTTTTAGTCCGTGTGAAGAAGGGGTATTTATTTGCTAGTATTCCAATAAATGAGCAATTTCTTTAGGTGGACAAGCTGGCCTCCCTCTACCACGAGACGCTGTCTCTGTCCTCCCGCTCCTCCTCCACCTCCGACTATGCGTGTGCCTCCTCCATCCCGGAGGAGGAGCGTGCGGTCACCTCCGTCACCTCCTCCGATCCTCCTCCATCGCCCCCACGCAGGGAGGACAGGTAAGAATAGTTTGACATTTCAAAAATAATTAATGAAACAAAACAACAAACACTCTACTCATACTACTTCATCAGGGGGGTATGAACAGAAGGGGTGTTTGCGGTCAATCATAAGATCAGATACCACAACTGTCCCCAACACCCAGCAATGGAAGGAGCTCGAAAGAATATCCAACGAACCAAGAAAACAAAACAAAATGAGCTCCATATAAACACCTGAATCAAAAGTGGAAGTTCAGATCAAATGATGTTGACAGTTAACGCAACTAGACCAAGAATACTAGGCAAGACGTCTTATAAAAGTATCCACTGCAAATCAATGTTTCGAACTTAATTTCAAGGGGTCCGACCTTTCCCTTGGGTCTTCCACAGTAACTGGTCTGAAAAATCCACAGAATAATACCCCGTGTAGAGGGAGTGTATGTTAAATCTCCTCCAAAGTCACTCCTAAAGGTTGTATTGGGGGCCTACTCGGGTGTTGACGCGTCACTTGACTATGGTTCTAAATGACGGCACCTGTTGCTAATAGCTTTTTGTAGTTTTAGTGCGACAACAATTCAACTCAAATTTAATTTCAATCGTTTAACATCCAGTGAAACAAAATTGATTTTGCAATTTAGGGCAGTGTCGACATTACCGTCTTATACAAGTTTATAAAATTTCTCGTTATCTTCAAAAATTGTTTATGTAATGAATGCTTTGATAGGATTTTGTAAATAGTTTTGAAAACATTTGCTAAAGTTTAACTCATAGTTTCCTTGCACAGGGGCCACGACCATGGGCGGAGCTATAAAACGCGTGGAGCAATCAGATAAAGACAAAATAAAACGGATGAAATTTTCTCTTCATCTGATTGCTCCGCGCGTTTTATAGCTCCGCCCATGGTCGTGGCCCCTGTGCAAGGAAACTATGAGTTAAACTATCGAACATACTACAGCCGCAATCAATTTAAGTTGCAGGTATATCCCCAAAACATTTACTGTTTCAGTTAAAACATCTTTCATTGTATTCTAAGAATAGATAATTATTGAATTCGTAAGAGTTCATTTCAGTCCTTGGTTCAAGTTTTTCAATCTTTTAACATCCTCTGAAAAATTTTCCATTGAGAGAAATGTCTACATTGTTGTGTTAATTGTTACATTGTTGCTAGTTAATAAAGTTCTTGCTAGTTAATAAAATTTCTTTTATTTAAAAAATTTGATGTCATTAGTACCTTAATTGGATTGTATAAATATCCATCTAAAACATATGCTAATGTATGGTGCAGATACAATCGATCCAATTTGTAAGACAGGCTCCCAAAACATTTATTAAGATTAACATTTAAAGAACTATCATTCCATGAATTAAAATCCCCCTCATCCATTTAAATCTTCTAGCATTCACCAGGTCGTTTGGAATTTCTCAATCAAAAACAAGCTTTTACATTTTAAAAACTATTCTAGCTAATAAAATTTCTGATTTTTCTTCCAAAACGATATGTCAGATTTATACTTTTATTGACGTTTATAAATGTCTATCAAAAACGTAAAGGTTCAAACAAACACCTAATTACTGAAAATAACTTTTTAATATTTTAAAACTGCTCAACAAGTAAATTAGCAGAACAAAAAGAAACTACTTTCAGAATCTACAATTATTTGTATTAATTAATACATTTAATTCATAAATGCTCTTTTATTCACACAGATTTGATCAGGTTAAATATCATTTTGTTGTGGTGAGTAGTACAACTAGGGATTCATCTGTTATGAGGGAAACTTAAATTAACGTTTTCCACCTTCTTGGATTGAATTCTATTTAAAAAAATTCTTAAACTAGCATCTGTGATTGTCTATAACAGTTACCTAGTAGAGTATGATTTGACCTACCTAACTTAATGAAAATGTCCTTTGCAAATAGGTACCGATTGCAATAACCAAATTTGAGTTGCCTAGTTATAGTACCCACCCCTACAATTTGTGGGCTATGGAGCCCAGAGGGTAAGGGGTACGCCTTGTATGCGAAAGGTCCCAAGGTCAAGCCCGTTCATTGCCAAAATAACTGCCAACCTATAAACAGCTTTTGTAGCCAAAAGGTTTGGCGAATAATACCCAGTGCAGAGGGAGTGCATGTTAAATATGCTTCAAAGTGGCGATGCTGCATTTGATGTCGCTCCTAAAAGTTGTGTTAGGTGCCTACTCAGGTGTTGAGTCGTCGCTAAACTGTGGTTCTAAATTATTATGCCCATTGCCAATAGCACTCTTGCAGCTCTAATGGGATCATAATTCCACTCAACTCACTCCCCACCCCAATTTAGTCAGCTGCCTACATTGAGCTAAAAGGGAAACTGGAGTGAGGTGTCAGCGAGCTGAAAACCCACTCCCACCCTTTTGAGCGAACAGGGCAGAAAAGGACTATTTTCCCTACACTTGTATGCAATGTTTGTATGAGACCCCTCTATCATATTGACTTGGGCTCCTAAATGTATTTTAACATTTTTAGTTCGAAAGAAATTAACTTTCTTTAACTTTAAATTCCCACTTTTTTAAGAAATAACCATATGGATCACTCACTAAGAACCAGCAAAGACGAACCCAATAGCGAAATAGGCAAGTTTCTAGGTTTTCTGCCCGGTTCGTTTCTGCTGCAGTGCCGTGCATTCCTCCGTGTTTCGTTATTGAACTGGCTCGATTGCTGCCCTGTTCAGTCAATCACACACCTCACTCCACTTTTCTTCTAGCTCAATGGCTGCCTAACATAGACAAATTTCACCGAGTCTCATATTGCAAGTTGCTTCCCTCTATTTCAAATTGCACCTTTTTTCCCCAGGTATGCTGTATTCCTGGAGGACATTGATGCCCTTCCGAGTGTCTTTGACAATCCGGACATTGTCACGCTGCAGCCGATCCTCGCCCAGCCCAAAACTCCCCCGGAGAGTGCTCAGGAACCACCCAAAGAAGAAGAAGACGCAAGCATGAATGCACCACCTCAGGGTTTGTACTTAATCTTATTAAATTATTCAACACCTCCTTTTCATATGTTTACTTACGCAACTTGCTGGTGCATAAGTGTTGGAGGTTCGAGCTACTCGCAACTATTACCAGAAATAATGACTAAAAAACATTTTGTAACAAAAGAGAAGAATCGTTTATTGAAAGCACAAGCAGAGTTTATATACATAGTTGTTACACATAATTTACATAAAACAAGTATATACAGTCTACTAGTCCCTGGACGAATTATTAGACGCACTGTATTTTTTTTAGTAATTTTTATTTTCTTAAGAGTTTTTAAGCAATAATGGTCTATTCAAACTACAATATTATTGAGTTTTATTTAAAAGAATTTTTGTAGACTACATATTTGTATTTATTTTAAGATAATTATGATTAATTATGATTAAGATTAATTTATATTAATTATTTATTATAAGATTATTTATGTGTGGAATCATCATCCTCAAATGCAAGAGACAGTACAGTCTTGCATTAATAGCATGCTGCACAGAATGAAAGCTTTGATAGCGGCTAAAGGTGGCTCAACTCAATATTGACTTTTACTCGCATTAATTTCACTTTTCTTTAAAACTTAATAAACTTATGCTTTTCTAAATAATGCTGTTTTATTTATGTCAAATAAATCGGTAATTGATTGGATAATCTAAAAATAAAAAACAAATCAATTTAAAATAATAAAACGGTACAATATCTTTGGTAATTAATATTTGACATGAAATCTTGCAGTGCGCCTAATAATCTGTCCAGGGACTGTAGGATACGGTTAAAGTTAGGTGGTTCTTGACCGACACGTAGGAAGGCAAGAATTTCCGCTCCAACAATAAGGCATCCAGCCTATTTCTCCAAGCTTATCAGTCTTCGGCTTGGGCATCTTTCAGACAGGATAAACTTTTTATATTGCATCTTTTCTAAGCTATCCTCGAACTATGGTTGATTACAAGTGTGTTTGAGACTATTTTTTAATTTATGTCATATGGAAAAGTAATTGTACTGGTTATTATGAATTTACATTCGATTTATAATTTTTAAAAATCTGTAAAACTATATAATTTATAATAAAATAACTTTACAATGTTCACTTTTTAAAGTAATATTTAAAAAATTCTCCACAATATTAACCTGCATATTTTTTCTAGACAAATCTTTCGCACTTTCAATAGCTTCATTTAAATAAAACTAATAAAGATTATGTTTAAACAAAAATGTAAAAAATATTTTTTAAAAACTAAATCATACTAAATAGTAATTGATATTAAGGAGCAACGACCTCATAATAATAAATATTGTTAAATAATAAATATAGTTTACCCATCACTTGGCATCTCAAATATTTTGATTGTGAAACATTCCACTTTGAAAAAAAGAAGAGAACCTAAAGGAGGCAGGGTTGCCAATCCCATGGTGATTGGCGAGTATATTGTTTGGTTGGAAATAATGTGTCACACTAAAGCTACACATGAGTTATTGGTGATAGGAGGATTCTAGTTAATTGCTGATGGTCGTCATCACATGCACATGCTTTTCTTTTCTATTTTGACTTTTTAATAGATTTGCATCTGTATAGTATGTATTATTTAGCATATTCAGTATCACATCAGGGAACACTATAAATTAAAATATAGCTATGAAATAACAGTAAACCTGATGCAAGTTCGCACTGTCTTTAAGTTAAGAAACTGTTTCTAAACCTTAAAGAATTATGTGCCTGCAAAGGCAATAAATCGCCAAATATAGTAACTCTGACTTAAGCCGAAATCTTCCTTACAACTTTTTGTTTTGTGCATCATCGTTTGGACTCGTCTAAAACGCACGTCATAGATGCCAAGAAGTGATAGGAAGACTATACTAAACCAAAGTAAATATTATTAAATAAGAACTACTAAATTATTGAATATTATTAAATAAGAACTACTAAATTATTAAATATTGCAAAATACAGTAGAGTCCAGGTTATCCGAATCACGGTTATCCGAAATTCGGCTTAACTGAAAGGCTCTCGGAATATTTTTTGTGCTAAAATATGAAGTGTACACATAAAAAATACACAAAAAATAAATACGTACTTACAAAGTTGGATTTATTTCTCAAAATGCAATAATCTTTTTTTTACTGCTCAATTTTGCTTTGTTTTAAAGCAGCCCTGTCCTTTTAAACAAGAGAACGTCTGAAGTACTGGCTTCATTTTGCACTTCTATGTATCTAAGGGCCTGATCAAAGATTTTTGTAACGAGGCGAACACTCTATGACGGCTCTCTTCGCCAGCGTTTTTCTAGGTGTTAAGTGGGTGATTTCCGATTATCCGAAAATTCCTATGGAATCTCGATTAACCGAAAGTGCTCCAGTCCCGTACCTTTCGGATAAGCGGGACTTCTACTGTAATAACTATTAAATTATAATAAAAAATTCTGTTTGTTGCCACAGACCCCAACCCTGTGCCCTTTGCCGAGCTCGACCCCCTGGGCAACCAGCCCTACATCGACCGCAAGGATTTCTTCTGCGAGCTCAAGAAACCCCCCAAGCGGGCCCTCAAAGACCTCACGGAAAGGGACCCCTTTTCCACGGAGCTCAACGGGTCCCCAAATTCCTCTTTCTCTGCACCGTCTTTCAATCCGTTTGGGGATCCCCCAGCACTGCCGCCAAAGAAACCGACAGAGCACGGTGGGTTGGAAGACACTTTTTCAGTATTTTATATTTATTAGATTAACGGGCAGAGTTAAATAAAGATACTTGTTCTTTTCAATGTAAACTTTATTGAGACAGAGTTAAATATGACTAGATAGAGGCAGTTTTTGATTCAGCAAAACAAAAAAACTAAGCGATTTAAAAGTGTTTAAAGATCACACACAAAAAGAAAACATGAGGCAAGAGTATTTATGCCCCACTATGGCAGAAGCGCCCTCATTTAGAAAGTATGTCACACCAATCACCGACTGCTAGCGGATGCGATCACCCCATTACATCACAAGGTGAATCGCGCAGCCGATGACGGCGTGGTGAATAAATTTAAAGAATTTACATATTGCTCGTGAGTGCAGGTCGGGGAAAATACATACTTTTCCCGAACAATATTGTTGTTCGTTTTTTATTGGAAGTTTATTTTTTTTAATCGGAAGTATTTAGACAAAGTGGCTGAGCTTCATATTGTCAAGCTAAAGGTCCAATGTTAGAATTCTAGATTGGGGGAGGTTCACTTAGTCTTTCATCCCTTAAGTGGGTCGATAAAATAATTTTCAAGCGTGCTTGTCAACTAACCAATGGGTGTTCTGCGTGAGGTTGACTGGGACAAAGGCTTTGCACCCAGAGCTTTGGTAATTACAGCTGAATTGGCACAGCAGGCCAATTTGGAAAGTCATCCACTGAGTTTAATAATAGTAGTTCATTGGAGCAAAACTTCATTCACTAACATCATAAATATATGTTTGATTATAAATAACTCAGTTGTATTGTTTCAATTCTCTATAGAAGTAAAAAAGGGCTAATGTGGTCTTAACATTTTTATAAGAATGTAAACTCACTGACCATCAAATGTATTTGGTAATTCGTTTTAATGATTTTTAATCTTCACTTTTCAGGAAAAGAATTGCACATGAATACTGAAGATGAAGTTCCTTGGGGCCACCGCAGTCCTTTCAACCCTTTCGTCACTTCCTCCGAGGACGATCCCGACATCCCCCCTCCGAGTTCCCCGCCGCCCCCTCCTCCACCCCCCAGGCTTCCCCCCCTCGCCACCACTCCCGCCCCTCCCCCCAGACCCCCAGGGAGGGCGTGGCTGTCCTTCGAGACCCCCACCGAGGAAAAGGGGAAGACCCTGGAAGCTTTCAACTCTAGCACACATTCCTCCAGCTCGTGCGGTGCCAGGTCCATCGACCTGGCCTATGACAGGTTGGCCTTGTTGATAGCTAATGACCTTGCTTGTATAGCTAGCAGTAACAATTACTCTCTTTACAAATTCATCATAAGCTCACATTTAACTGAAGATTATCTAGCCTCAAATGTGGATGAATCGGTAAAACGAATTCTAATGCAGTTGTGATGTAATCAAACACACTTATACTTTAAGGGATCAATTTACGAAATTTTTCCTGACACTGCATGTAAAATTTGTAATACATCCGAAAATGAAACCTGGGAACATATAATTTTAACTTGCCCTATTTATGAATCCTTCAGAAGAAAATACTTAATTCATTCTGACAATTTTTCAGTTTTTCTAAAATTTCATAAAAAAAACTACTATAATATTTATAACTACTTAATATCAGTTTTAAAATTTAGACATAATATATTCAGCAACGATGAAATTGTTACGTAGTTTACTTTCTTGTGATTCCTCTTATGAATTTTAGTGTTTGCATATTTTTCATTTGTTGTTGTTCTGTAATGTATCCTTGTTACGTATTGCCAACCATTGTAAATGGGTCAAGGCCCAATACAATAAAAATTTATCTATATATGACAGGTTGGAGGAGGAGCTGCCTCCGCCCCTCCCGTCTCCCCTGCGGAGAAGGTGCTCTCAGTCGGACTCCTCCCCCCCAGGCAGTCCGGCCTGGGGCGCCTCTGCCAGGCGGAATGCGCCGGAGGTGTTCTTCCCAGAGGAGATCGTCGGGGATCACTCCCCGCTCCCGGAGAAGAAGCCGGAGAACGGAGGAGCCGTGAATAACCTTGTGAAGCGAAACGGAGATGCGAAAGAGAACGGAGGTGGATTCTGGGATGCGTTTGGGAACAGCTTTACGAACAAAGGGGGCTTTAGTGAAGGCAACGGAGGCGTGTTCAGCAACAGAGGTTTCGAAGATGAAGGGTTCACGGACAAGGGGAACTTCGTGGATGACTACCAAGTATTTGGAAGCAGCAATGGGGGTGTCACTTCGGAATGTACCAGCAAAAGATTTGTGTTCGAAAAGAGCAAAGTGAGTGGTTTCAGCAATGGATACACACCGGGTTCCGGCGACAAAGTCGATGTCTTTGCTGGCGGCATCTTTGTGAAGCTTCCCCCTCCGTGTGAAGGAACTTCGCCTCCGCTTCCCCCCAAGCCCACTTCTTCTTCCGTGTTCTCTTCCTCGGGTGGAACCCATTCCCTCAGCACAGGCACAACCTACTCTTCAAGCTCTCGTGACAAAACAACTTCTTCCAGCTCAGGTGGAACCCATTCTTCCAACACACGTCAGACGACTTCTTCCAGCTCGGGTGGGGCCAATTCTACCAGCTCGCTTGCTTTTTCCAGCTCGGACGAGAGCCGGCGTGTGGGCAGCGTTGGAGAGTCCCTGGTGTCCTCCGGGGAGCACGTGGGGGAGGAAATCATTTCGTCTCCAGACAGCATTTTTCGCAAGAGGGACGATCCGTTTGCAGATGACTTCTTTCTCAGTCTGCCCAGGAAAGACAAAGAGTGCAAGGTGACATTTGATTATTCATTTAGGAATACTACTGTATTTTATGTCTAAAATAATTTAAACTTATTAACGTCTTTTTAGCTTGTAGCTAATTTTTCAATTGTTTATTATTTATTGCTTAAGATTTAAGTATTTTTTTTTAGGTTTAATCTTTTAGCATATTAGTGCTCACTATATTATTTAGTAAAAATAAAAGTTAACAAATTTCACAGAAAGTCCAAGATAAATAAGATTTAATAATTCTTTTTAGTTTTTATGCACATTATTGTTCACTATTATTTAGTAAAAGGAAAAATAGGCCGTGGATAGCCTAGTGGTTAAGGCCTCGTTCTCGGAATCAGAATGTCCCGCGATCGAGTCCCGATACCACTGAAGACCCAACGAGTATGTGTGGAGTACGTGCTCGGGTGTGGGTCCGAAAGTACTGTGGGCGGTCATAGCGCAGTTTGCCACGGGTACAGGTCCCTGGAGACTATTTCCTTCCCCTTCAGGGACATGTCTAAATTGCAGAGGTGGCGATAGATAGTAGCATCTGTCAGTACGATGCCAAGTCGGATTCCTGCTGTGTAGTCTCTCCTCAGGAACCGCACCCATTTGCCTTAATCCTTACCCGCTCCGCGGGAAGAGCTTGGGTTTCCCAAGTGGCATTAGTAACAACAAAAGCACAAATTTTGAACTATTTTCACAGAAAATCTATGAATAAACTGCTTAATTTTATTATTCCATGCATTTTTCTTAATTATTTTTATCATCTTGAAAATGACTAATGCTGTCAAAATTTGTAAATCCACATACCTTCTTTCGTTACACTTTAGGATATTTATTTAATTCACGCTAATTTTTAATACTTTAACACTCAGGTTAATAAGCAAATTGGCCGATATGTAAACTTGTATTCTCTGCATAGGATTAAAATTTTAAGTTTTTTTAATTGAAAACTCTTATTTAGTAAAAACAATGTTTAAATTTTTTAAAATTATCTTTCTGTTGCAGATTATTTTAAATAACTCCTCCATACTTTAAAGTTTAGTAAAATTATAAATTAAAATGTTTTTTAATTTTGTTGATGTAAAACTGACTGTTAGATGCCTGGTTTACATGCATGTATCCCTCAGAGGGTTGATAAAATAATTCAGCATTAATAATCCTGGTATATATTTGTTATATAGGTGGTAATTTTAAAAGATCTCAAAACGTAATCAAATCCGTTATTCGTTTTAGGGCCTCTTTTAAAATTGCTACTAATGTGCTATTAATATATACAGTCCCTGGACCAATTATTAGACGCACTGCAAGATTTCATGTAAATTATTAATTGCTGGGTGATATTGTACCGTTTTATTATTTTAAATTGATTTGTTTTTTATTTTTATATTATCCAATCAATTACCGATCTATTTGACATAAATAAAACAGCATTTATTTAGAAAAGCATAAGTTTATTAAGTTTTAAAGAAAAGTGAAATTAATGTTAGTAAAAGTCAATATTTAGTTGAGCCACCTTTAGCCGCTATCAAAGCTTTAGTTCTGCGCGGCATGCTATCAATGCGAGACTGTACTGTCTCCTGCATTTGAGGATGATGATTCCACACATAAATAATCTTATAATAAATAATTAATATAAATTAATCTTAATCATAATTATCTTAAAATAAATACAAATATGTAGTCTACAACAATTCTTTTAAATAAAAATCAATAATATTGTAGTTTAAATATACTATTATTGCATAAAAACTCTTAAGAAACATAAAATTACCACAAAAAAAATACAGTGTGTCTAATAATGTGTCCAGGGACTGTATGTTTATGATTATAATTATACGATTTAATTTCCTATTTTTCTTTTCCTCTCCAGCCATCTTCTTAGCTGTGCTTGTTCGAGTAGGATATTGTGTGGAGGAGCCATTCTTCAGTGCCACAGTATTAGTTGCTTTCATATCATAAATGAGTGCTTTTCCTATTATTCCTACAAGGCACCCACAGGTTCCACCCTTACTAATACCCCTAGTGTCTTTGCAACAAATATCTTATCAACAGTGCTGGCAACACATTTTTATCTAAACTGCTCCTTAAACTGAGCCTACCATTTTCTTTATGTATTGTTATTATTTTTTGTAATTACAGTAAAAGCCCGTTTATCCGGCTCCCGGTTAACCGGAAAGCTCAAATATCCGGAAAATTTCAAATTCTGATTTGGCGACGGAATTTAGCGATAAAATTGAATATTTTTCGCCAAAATTGCAATTTCTCGCCAAATATAGTAAAAACTTTTCAGATTTTTTTCCCAAGAAAAAATTTCACTTGGTGACGATATTTGGCGCAAAAAGTGTTTTTGGTTTACATTTTAAAATATCCTACTGGTTTTAGACCATGGGTTGGACGATTTATGTATTTAGATTTTTAGCATTTGAAAGTAACGATCGATTTTTTTCTTAATAAATATATTAATATTTTTTAATACAAAATATTGTAGTATCAATTATATATTATCATTATAAATGCAACATCGCCTATTTGCATATAAGATGCAGCCATTATCTCTTGTATTTTCCGGAAAAATCGGCATTTTTTGGTAACCCTATTTGGCGACTTCCGATCAACCGGAAAATTCGATTATCCGGAAGAGTCAATTTCCCGAGCATTCCGGATAAACGGGAATTTACTGTATAACATTCCTTTGAATGCAAAATTAACTGTGTTTTCCTAATATTCTTGTTTTCTCATAGTTGAAATCAAATCCACATAGAAATAATCATTTAGGGAACATGAGCCTTAAGTCTCCTCTCTTCCAATTCTTTACTTTTGTTTACAAACATTTACTAAGCTGTGTTTAAACTAGTTTTGGCTTGCACCTTTTATTTGAAGTTTTAACACATTGATTGTGACATATTTAAAAATATTTTACATGTCTATAAAATAATACTAGTCATTTAATATTCTCAAGAATTCTCTTGTTTCATACAAAAATCTGATATTTTAGGGGCAAATTCGAAAATTGGCACGTTAAAAATGTCTGACATTTATCATTAGTTAGTAGATTTTTATATTTGTTACATGACATTTCATTAGAAAGAAAGTACTAAATGGTTCTAGTGAGAGCCATGTTGAGAAAAAAATTCTTTTCCCACATTCATTTAAAATATAATTCTTAAAGCTCATCTTCCCTTTCAGCAATGATACTTTTACAACATGACAGTTTAAAAAAAAATACAGTTATAATTTTATATTTGTAGCTTTTTGTTTTACATATGATGTTTTATTGTATTTATCTTGTATAGCTTGAATTGTTTTATAGATTATATTATGTATTGTTGTGAATTTTTTTTTAATAGAGGGATTTTAGGTTTACAAATGGCAGCATGTGCTAAATTGTATTAATTCCATGTGCCTGGAATTCTGTATTTTATGGTGATACAATTCTCATCCAGATCACTTTAAAAAACATTCAAAACTTGTTAGTTGTAGCAATAACCTAGCTATGCAATTGCTGTGGTTCATCTATTGCAATAGAAAAATAAGAGAAAAGATTTCTAATATGTTTGATCATTTGTTACTGCCGTCTGTTAACTTTTTTGTTTAAGTTTATTCACAAAGTATTTCAATCGAAACTGGTTATGAAACAAAAAGTATACTTTTAATGAAATGCAATTATATAGCAAGGAAATCCGAAAAGAAGTAGCCTGTGATTAAGTTCTTTTTATAGTACCGATCATTTTCTGTCTGCATTTATACAGATTTAGTCCCATTCGACTTTTATTGTAAAACTGGTTTTGAGTGAGTGCTGCATACTTTACAGTTTAAAAATTTACAACTTTCATCTTGGTATTTATTATCAAAAAGTATCAACAAGAAGCATCATTTTTTTTTACTTATGTTTATCCAGATCTTATATTTTATGCATTTTACAGAAAACTTTTTCTAATATGCAGAATAATGTGTTTGTATTGTGTAGTACTATACTGTAGAAAGCATGAACAAACATATTTTATTTAGAATGTTAGAATCTTTATTTGAATGTCTTATTATTTTAGAATGTGTGCACATACGAATCTCTGTTGTTTTTTCTGATTGCCTTGTCTATGTATATTTGTATAGTTTAAATGCTAACGTATAGACAGCTTTTTAAATAGTGCATTTATTGTTTTCGTACGCTTAGAAAAAAAATATGTTATTTAATGTAGTGAAGTTTTAGATATTTATTTAATATATATTGTAACTAGATAAATCAGTAAAAATATTTAGTTTTTATGTAACATATTGAGTTTGTAATTTGACGTCTGCTCTTCCTTTGTTTTAGGTATGGCTAGTAGTACAGTTTGATAATTTTATAGTTTTGGCTATTTTAAAAATGCTATTTTCGTTCTGTCTGCTGAAATGTTTTTCTTAATTAAAAAAATATATATTTATACAATTGTTATAATAGGCAAAAGGGCATTTTCAAAATGGTAATCTCTTATTCCAGTTATTGAGCTTTGTTACTTTTTTTGAATTCACAAGGCACTGTGGAACCAAGTTTCGGAAACGCTGATAAATATATTTCTAAACTGGACATCAATAATTGGCTTAGTGACCAAAAAATACCATTATCATTGGTTGTCATGCATAAGTTTGAACTTTACTAATCTTTTAATTCTTGTTGATATTGTAGGTCAAAACCTAAGCCTCTTGGTTTGACAGCCTTATGGAAGAGGGAATAATCAAAAAAATTAAATCTAAAAGAGAATACAAATTTGTGTTGTAAGACATTTAAAAATGTACTTAATTAGTAAAAATTAAGAATCAAAATCTGTGATTGGTCAGCATATACCAATTTTTAATCCCTATAATTTCAACTGCTTATTTGCAATGACCCTACTTTCAAGGGTTTTTTTTATCAAAGTAATTAATGCCATTTGTTTTATTTGATTAAAAACATTTCTGTACTGTATTGATGTCTAGCTTTAACCTTTGAAAAACTTACGGATGAGACATGGATTTGTAAATAGGAAGAAAAGAATGAATGATTGTAGATCTGATTTTGTGTGTTGTTCCCATAGATATCATAGTTAAAGTATTAGATTGGCAGATCACGTGACCTCCAATGCTAACGACGGGACGCACATGGAGGCCAAATAAGAGGGCAAAATGGCCAGTGTTGTCATCACTTTAAGGAGAAAAATACGACAAAAAAATAGCATCTAATTCTAAAATTACAAAAAAAATATCGTAAAAATACTAGTTGCATTTTGGAATCTTTTTAATGACTTTAAATCCTTTTCTAGTATTTTTTTTGTAATTTTAAAATTAGATGCTATTTTTTCGTCGTATTTTTCTCCTTAAAGGTGGTGACAACACTGGCCATTTTGGCCTCCATGCGCGTCCCGTCATTAGCATTGGAGGTCACGTGATCTGACAATTTAATACTATATCTATGGTTTTTCCCTTCCATTGGTGCCATGTTTAGTGCTCATTTGTTGACACTTCCATGTTAAGTTTTCATATTCGCTCCCTGTGAAATTTGAGGTAATTGTGGAGGTGTAACTAGGAATAATACTTCTTATATACATGAAAGGTATATATACTTAAGTTGTCTATAAAGAATATATTTTTCTGTGGATGTTTTCTAAGAAAATAATGCTGAAACAATTGTGGTCAAAATGAGTAGCAAATGCATTCTACTTGTATAAATACGAATGAATGCATTTTTGTAATTAGGCCAGTTGTTGCATTTAGCTGTATTAGATTCAGTTTTTGCACAGTTGTTAAACTTTGCTTTTCGAAGTTTCATTGAAATTTATTAAAAAAATGTCTGTAAATTTGAAGTTATACATTTGTTAAAAATTATATTGTGTATAAACTATTATTAATACTATTTAGTTAAGTTGTATAAGTAAAAACTGTTATTGCTGTGGTATCTTAGTGTTGCTGCCCATAACAGCCCAATGTTTTATTAGAATGTTAAGTATGTATTCAATGAAAGATTTAAAAGTTTGACGTATAAAATATTGTCTATTGATTATATGAAAATGAGGTACACTTATAATTGTTTTAACATTTCTAAATTACGCTTTTATAAGTACAGGGATATTTTTCCAAAGTAAATGATTTCAGAAGTTTATTCATCAAAATATTTTTCTTTCAAAAGTTTTAATTTCGTAGTATTAAATTTTAAAAACTTGTATACTTTAATGTAGAAAACACATGCTCTCAGCTGGGTTGCAACTCTCAAAGTTGTTGTAACCACTTTAAAGTATACAATTCCAAAAACTATTGACACTATACTCCTTTTTAACCTTACTTTTGTGATAGTATATCTTCCATTTTCAAAGTATTTTTTTTCTGTATTCTGCTGTGAAATCGGCTTTTGTCTTTAAAAAGAAAGGAATTTACTTTATAATTGCAAACTCTACTATACCTATGTTGGAGTCATATTTTTGTGCATGTTATGGGTTAACCTTCCCGTTGTTTGGCGAGTTGTATTTTCCTAGAGGTGCTAATACAAAAAGTATTGCTTATTTGCATGTGTTTCTCTTAAACATAACCTGAATAAGGAAGTGGTGCAAGTTAAAAGTTTATATTGTGGGGTGAATACAATTAGATGTTGTGAAGATTTTCTAAATTAGAAAATCTATCAAATCATCTAAAATTAATTTGTAAATCATCTGTCTAACAACTTGTATTATATTTTGAACTAATCTAATTTTTCTTTGCAACTATCCATATTTTGCTAAATTTTTAGTTACGAAGTAACTGCACACCCCACAATATATTGAACCTGTTTTATTTTCAAACTGTATTTAAAAAAAGGGTGTGTTAGTGGGATTTCCTTTGGGAAACAAGTGGAGTAAGCTATTGTATAGCTCTAAGTTAATGGTTATCCAAAAACACTACTACTACTTGTGCGGCTTTATTAGGAATCAAGAGTAGTTCTTATGATATTTACAGATATCAAAGGTCATGGTCAAATTATTTATAATATTATATAGCGTTTTTCAAAATACCCAAACTTAAAATTATAAATCTTAAATCACTGAAAGTTAACTTGGATGCAGTTTTTCAAAAGTTGACTCCTTATGGATTTTTGAAACAGGCATGTCTCAAGAAACTGATTTACAAGTCTCACAGATAAAAATTTAAATTTTTCGAAGAAGCATAAGATACAAAAAATATTCTACTTATTATTTTTATTACGTTAAATTTTAGGTTTTAATCCTAGAACACTCTTTTTTAGCTACTTATTATACTAGAATTTTTGTTGGTCGTAAGGATATCTTTAGTAAAAGCATTTTGTTTATAGGAAATATGGACTATTTAAAACGACCTATTTTTATGAATTTGTAAGAAATAGTTTTAAAATGTATTATGTAATTTATCTTTGTTGGTCGGACTTTTGAACATTCTTTTGATTTTCAAAATGTTTATTTTTCATGTAATTTTTTTGTATACGTTGTTAAATTCTTTTAATAAAAAAATGTTTTTTAAAATTAAAAATGTGTGCCTTTATTTATGGTAACTTGTAAAAAGGGCGAATGTATTATTTATCTTATTAAGAGTTTTGAATTTTATTCATTTTAAATTAAATATAGATTATTAATGGTTTTGTACATCAATAGTTAATTCACCACAACTGTGAGTTGGGCTCAAGTTTATTGGTTAAGACAATCAAATATATTTTTCTCAGGCTATAACTGCAACAAATAAATTAAAGGCCTCATTTACCTAGGGGGGCCTTTTATCTAATCTTCGATGAAGTTTAAGATCCCAGGTTCAGAGTGTATTGATAGAATAACTGAAAACCTATAAACAGAAGAAACCTATAAACAAACCTATATGCAGCTAAAATGTCTGACGAAAATTAATACTCCATGGTAGAAATAGTGCACGTTAAATTCACTCTAAATAAAACTCCCGCTTTTTATGGTCCTGCTTAAATATGGACACAGTTGGTTTACGTCAGAGGACGACAGTTTATAGAGCGTATTTCACGGATATTTGTAACCGTGTAGAACGGTACGTTTGTAGCACAGGCCACATCTTTTCGTTCGATTGCAACATTGGGGTTTATTTACTCGCTTGAAGTAAATCCAGAGCAACTACTCTGTACCGTGGGCGAAAATCTGGTAAAACCAATATACAGAAATAAGTCACATCATCACCCGTGTATTGGCTTTACCTAACTTTACCAGATTTTGCTTCTTTGGGATAGAGCAGCTGCTCGGAAACTACCGGTAGCCCTATTTACTAGTTACTACGCGTTTTGTGGTAAAATTGTGTTCTGTGGTTCGAATTTTAATTACCTGCAAATATTCATTTAAATGAATAAAGATTAATTAATTAAATGACTTAAAATTAATGTTTGCCTGCCTTAATTTCGAGTGATTGGTAAGTTAATTTAAGACTAGGAATTGCCGAGGGTAGCAAACTTGTTTTAATTTGCGAGTCTTGCTGCAACAATCATTATGTCGATTCAAATAAGCAGTTGGGTCTCATAATATTAAAAGAAGATTGGAATAAGTTGCTATTATGTAAGTCAATTCAGTAGAAATATTACTATGCCACATAATTCTAAATATTGCTTTACTTTAATTCTCTGTGCTAATTTCAGTCTGATAGTTTCTGATAATTGAACGTAAATTTATTGATTAGTTGATATGAAGCATGTTTTAGTTGATTAGTTAAGACATCGAATTGATTTGACATAGAATGACCCCCATTTTTTATGTAAAAAAAAAGCTTTGGCTAACCAATTTTCTTTAATATAGCTACTAGAAAAACCTTAATTCCACCAGTAATGCCTTGAACTACTAAAACTGCATTATTAGTGGATATTGTGAAATAGAGAATCCTCTTGTTAATATTTACTATTCTGGTTAAATCGTAGTTTCGGTATACAGCGACTTTTTCGGAACGTTGGCGACATAAAAAGGCGATAAATAATTCCAATCTGGCAACACAGTTGTTTGACTTTGCGGTTTCCGAGTAGCATCGTCTAATTATGCGTCGGTACGCGATGTTTTCTCGCCAACAAGTTTGGCAAGAAATAAAAAGTCGCTGTACTAGGAAACTAGGAATTAACCACTATTCTAACCAAGTTTTTTGTGTGACTCATTGTGTTTCTTTTATCTAGATTGCGATGGCAACTTTTAGCGAAACCCCCTTCAGCTCCTTAGAGGAGCAAGTATCTAAGCACACCCTCAAAGCTCTCCAAGACATGGGGTTTAAGCTCATGACGGACATACAGGCACAGACCATACCGCACCTGCTGGAGGGAAAGTATGTTTCTTCACCCATTGCAGAACATTAAGAGTAGCAGATTTATTTGACTTCTCTACTTTTCTGTCGAAAAAGTTAGATTTTTCTTACTCAAAATATGTATGAATATATTTATTTTTAATGCATACAGCAAAAAAAAGTAAAAATTTATTTTTTCCTTCTAATTTCTAAATAATTTTGTTTTCTATTTATTTAAAAAGTTTAAATTTTAACATTTATTTTGCCTTTTTCGTATCACTTTTAGCTACAGTGTCTCTTTATCGGGGAGCATGTATGTGACTATTGAGGACATATTTCAAAGATGATTATCTTATTAGGACATCAGCAATAAAATCTAAAGTCACTTTGAAAAAGTCCAAAAGCACACAAGTTCTTCCTTGGACACTCCATGCATGTTCAGGAAGTGCTAAATAAAACTAACTTTCATCACTCAATTCTGATTAGTATTTTTCGTAATTTTCTTTTGGTTCCTTTATATCCATATAGAAACTTTATCAAACCAGGTCTGTGATAACTGCCCAGATAATGCAGCCATATCTTTGAATGTTCAGCTATCAAAGTGTCAATTTGTTAATCAAATGAAAAAAGGTCTATTAAATAGCGGCAATGCTTGAATTAAGTTCCATGGGTTGAGTTTTAATCTCATGCACAACAGGAGTGCAGAATGTGTCCAATCGGGAGATATGTCAGCCATCTGGGGAAATGTTGTGGAAACAATACAACCGGTTTCGATTTTAACTAGGAATAACACAATTTCCTCACCGACTGTTTGTTTTCTGCTATTCGTGGATAGTCTTTGTTTGGTTCACAATCTGAGAAAAATGAGTCTTGCTGTCGTTGACAGACCTTTACACCAATAATATCAAGCAAATTGTGGAAGCATTAATCAAGACTCGTAGATCCCTTTGATTCGGCTATGTTATAGACAGAAAAAGGTTTTTTTTCCTTTTGCAATTACAGTCGAACCCCGTTAACGTGAACTCAAAGGGAGCGCCAAAACATTTTTTGTTAACCGACAGGATTTTTTAAAATTGATCCTGTGAATAGGTTTTAAAAAAATAACAAATAAAAAATTATTCTTATTTTATAATGCAATACATTAATACTACATGTATACAATTAGTAATTCAATTAATGAAGTTTATATATTTGGAGTAGTACAAACCATAGAAAAATTAGGATTTTTTTTTATTAACACCAATTAAGAACAGCAATTGAATTTAAACTGAATCATGGGAGATCTTGTGATTTTCTCAGAAGGCAATTTATTCTCGTTTGCTAGATGTTTTGTTTAATTTGTTCTTTGAATAATTAAGTGAAAAAAGTCTAAATTTTTTGTTTGGGTTAAGCAGGATTTTGCCTAAAACGATTTTGCATTAATATATTTTTTAGCATTAGCTCAAAGCTTTATAGGCCAGGGAAAGGTTTCGGTTCATCTAAAGCGAAAGTTCATGTTAAGTGAGTTAACGAGGTTTGACTGTACTTTCTAAAACACCCATGTGACATTCTTACTGGGTATAATGAAATGATCTTTAATCACTCCATTCTAATTAGTATTTTTTGTAATTTTTTTTTTTGTAAAAGTATATCTATAAACAATCCGCTTTTTTGTTGCAATTATTCCTTTGAATTGTTTTACTCTACAATGTTTGTTTTTGTCCAGGGATGTTGTGGCCTCGGCCAAGACGGGCAGTGGCAAGACTCTGGCCTTCCTCATCCCCGCCATCGAGCTGCTCTCCAAGCTGAAATTCTCCCCCCGAAATGGAACGGGGGTGGTGGTGATCTCCCCCACGCGAGAGCTCTCCATGCAGACCTACGAGGCGAGTTCATGAGGTCGACTCCATAGAAAATCCCTCGATAGAAAAATCTCCTCGATAGAAAATGTTGCATATACACACTGCTCGATCCGTGAACGAAACAGTCTATCCACGAATAGCAGAAAACAAACCGTTGGTGGGACAATTTTGTTATTCATAGTTAAAATGGAAACCGGTTGTATGTTTTCCACAACATTTCACTAGATGGCTGACATATCATGACGATCTAGGATCTCCGGATTGGACACATTCTGCACTCCTGTTGTGCAGATTGAAACTCAACTCGGACCCATGGAACTTAATTCAAACATTGCCTATTAGCTATTTAATAGACAATCACCTTTTTTCATTTGATTAACAAATGGACACTTTGGTTTGGAGACCCGCGGTCGTTCGAACTTATTCCTTCTTGAAAGATTTTTTTGAGTACGTTTAAAACTTATTTTTACGCATTTTTCTACTTTGGCTGTAATGGGGTTACTGGTTTTAGATAGGTTTTTAGTTAATAAAATATGGGGGATCGGCTTATACATGTTTTATATAAGATCCTGAATTTTTCTGGAAAAGGGCTTATATTTGAATTGTATTGCATCAAGTATTATTTTGTGGTTTGTCTTTGTAAATTATTTTAACAGATTGATTATTTAAACGGTTATAAGATTTTCTGAAAAAGGTCAAGAAACTAGATTTGAGAAATCTGGTAGAGACTCCCTTTTTATTCAGAAAGCGAGACCAATATACGATAATAAACAAACCTATTCAAATTTATTCCGCAATACCTCCTGAATTTACATCTTTGCACTCCTGAAAAACTCCCGAATTTCACTATCATAGATAGAGTACGAACCCTGTATTTAGGCTTTTTTCTTATTGAAATTATATCCTACTATTTAAATGACATAGTTTGCAAATGAACTAATTTGATGTGTAAAGGAAAGTGAAGCGCTTTAATATGTACTATTAAGTGTTTAAAAATATGCATTTTAACATTAGTTGGTTAATTAAGAGGTTTCTTAATTACCTCTGGAAAACACGCTTAAATGCAATTTTGTTTTCAGTGCATGAGATTTAAACTTTGAACTGAATTTAATAGATGAGTATTTATTACAATTCGGTAGATGGTTATAAAATGTCCACAAATACTTTAATTTTTAAAATGTATGATGCTGGAAACACCCAACAGGCAAGTGAAGGGTTTATTTGTCTGCATCCTTCAAACAGTTAAACCCTATGATTTTTTTTAATAATTTAAATGTCTAAAAAAATGAGTTTTTTATACATTCAAACTGGTGTGTGCTGGGTGTGTACGCTTGATAATTAGTGTTTTTGTACAAAGCAATAAAAAATGGAGTATATTTTGTAAAATCATATAGTAATTAATATAAATATATTTTTTAAAAAAAAAGTTTAAGTATTAGCATGAATATAAATATTAAAATAGTTCAACTACACAATCACAGCTAATATATGACGTATGTCGTATACAATAATTTATTTTTAAAAAAAGTTGTAGGAAAAAACGGGGTATTTTACTTGTTTTTTTAAATAGCTAAATAATTTTAAAATTGTATTTTATTATAAAGATCTTTATTATAGAAAAAAACTGACTTGCCATTAAATAATCTGAATTACTTTACATTTGAAGTGCTATGAAATTGTAGTTGGAAGATCCATTAACATTCAAATTTTTAAACATATAATATGAATTAATAATTGTGTAATTTTTTTATTGAATAATGATTTCTGTGTAGGTTACAAAGAAACTACTGGCGCAGCACTCCTTTTCCCACGGGCTCGTCATGGGAGGTACGAGCCGGCAGCAGGAGGCAGAGAAGCTCGCAACAGGGGTCAACGTGCTCATTGCCACTCCAGGCAGGCTGCTGGATCATTTGCAGGTAGGGAGACACTCAATTAAGCCCATCTATGTGTTGTTGTTGTTATTGCATGCCCCCGGAGGCCAGCAGTGCTAGACCAGGTCCATGACATCGTACACCCTCAGAAAGTCCAACACCATTAAAGGGTCGTCGTCAAAATCCTGCTTGGAGAGCCCCAGGCACGCGAGTATGTGATCAGGCGAAGCCTGCTCAGAAAAGCAGTTAGAACAAATTTCGAAGCTCCTGGATCCCTCATTAAATTTCAATGTCTTAAGGTGGCCACTTCGAAAGCGGGCAAGAGCAGTTTGATCCTGCCTATTAAAGCCAGGAGCAAGGGAGCTTCTAGGATGTGAACATTGATACCAATGGTGCACTGGGGGGACAATCCAAGTAGTCCTGTTCTTGTGTTTAATCTTTGAGTGTATCTCCGAAAAGGTGAGAGGCGCTGACGGAACAGAGGCCTCGCCAGCACCAGCCTTTGCTAAATTGTCCGCGATCTCGTTCCCCTCAATATCGACGTGGGAGGGGATCCACTGCAGATGAATCTGATGCGACATGGAAAGCCGTTTTAACTTGTTAAGAATTGTCACTCCCACATTGTCTCTCACACCCTGCCAATCTCTCAGGTGCTGGCCCATCTATGTACTTTAAGGGGAATGAGTGGGCTGGACTGCGGGTCTCCAAACTCGAGTGCCTCCAATTTAGAAAAAAATATTTTCTCTGCCACATTTCTCCGGCTGTATGGAATACATTTACCACTAGCTTTTTTATGCAGGGTTTTTATGATTTTACCCAACCCGAAAGAACCCGGGTGGATTTTAAAAAAAAAAACACTTGAAAAAACCCAAGTGGGCAATTGAACTTAAAATTGCCTTCACTGAAAATTAAAAAAAGTAAAACTTTTTAAATACATCCAAAAAATATACATTTCATATCATTTTTAATTAATATTTTAGTATTCTTAATATATTTAAAAAATTTTGTGCCTTCAATAATTAAAATGCATTTACAAATTTAAATTTATACTAATTATTTAACAATTAAATATAACATACATTTTTTTAAATTCTAATTTAAATTTCTATCGTTAAAATATTCCGGATTATATAATTTTACACATACACAAACAAACAATACTTGGTTCTAGACGTTCTTCTTCTAGTTCTTCTTCTATTTATAAATTTAAATATACATTTATCCAACAACTATATGCAATTATTTTTTTAATTGTTCTAATTTAAATTACATCATTCCTGATTATCTCTCAAGATGTTATGTTAGTTTTAAAAATTGTAATGTATAGATAAATAATTAAAACTTCCCTAAATAAATCACAAAATCCTGAAAAAAACAACCTAAAACCGAAAATACCCCAAAAAACCAAAGTGTGTTGGGTTTTTCATGAAAAAAAAAACTGGTTTTTAACAACCCTGTTTTTATGTGATAAATGTAGCTGACTTACAGGTCCCGACAATCCCATTTTTTAAAATGGGTTCGCATATTTTTGTAATATAGTACAATGAATAATTTTACAAAAAGTATTCAAAGTTATTTTAAAAGGCGGAGAAAACCCCTCGTAATGAGGTTACATGAAAGGGTACATTCTGCCCAGCTAGGCCGGCTGGGGAACCCAGTGGGTAAGGCATTGCATTCGAAAAGTCAAAGGTCAGAGACTGGGCATTTCCAAAATTAACTGCTGATCTAAAGACGATATGTGCAGCCAAAAAGAGAATTTAAAGAAAAGAATTTCTTAGAAATATTAACCACTTTACACTCATTTTTAAAATCTGGGCACTAAGAATATACCAGTATAGATTTTTGTTTACTTTTAGTAATTTTCAGTTTACAAATATCTTGTTTAAATTTAATTAGAACTCGTCGACTGCTCATAAACAAGTCAACAAAGTAATAAAATGTTATTCTTAGGCCATCACTTACTTTCACTGTAGCATGTTTATATTTAAAAAAAAATTAGGACATAAAAATTACTAGGACTTGCTTCCCTTTATAGATGCATTGCAGTTTGGGAAAAACTACTTTTCACTTGCTGGTGTTGTGTTTATGAGTTTCCTTTTGCAATATTTTGCATACATCTTAAATTCTACATTTGCTTTTATGGATTGATAAATTTATGTCTCAGTATTTTTTTTTAGCTTGTTGTCATATGTAGGATTTTCCTTTTTGTGAAATTGTAAACTTTTCTCAAATGTTTTTGTTATGTTTAGTAAAAAGTATTTTCTATTTTATTACTTACATGCATCTTTTACCAGTTTTTGAATGATCCTTCTAATTTAATTGAAGCGTTGAAAGTTCCATTAAATATGGCCAAAAAAAATCTTTTCAAAGTATTCATTATTTAAGACTCTGTTAAAACACAAACCACAAAAAAAAAATTCTCCTCGTGAGCCTTTACTACCTTTACCAAGTTCAAGGCCGCATTTAAAGATTTGCTGCTTGTAGGCTAGGATCGAATTTTTTTTTTGTTCGGCGTCAGAATGGTGTTTTTGCTTCCCCCACTTCTGTTGTAAGATATCCCAGATATAGTTTTCTTGACTATTTTTTTTTACATATTAGAATCATATATGTACCTTTACACTCTAAATCGATAGCGAAATAATAGAAGAATTTTTTAAACTGTTCTATGATTTTTTTTTTAAACTTCCAAATACGGGGGGAGAGGGTGCAATTGCCTTCGCAGCTACCATGTTTGCTTACTAAATATTATTACTATACATGTACGTTTACGGTTAACGCATTAATGTAAATTATTTGTTTCTTACTTAAAAATATTAGTATCTTTAAATTATTATTTTTTTATGACGAATGCTGCTTCAATTGGTCGTAAAATTGGCCGCCCCCCAAAATTCGCCGCTCTAGGCTACAGCCTATTTAGAAATCCGGCCCTGACCCTGACCACTTGCTATTGTAATAACTTTTGTAATGTTTGGCTTCTATATTTTTGTAGAACACCACCAAATTCATGCACAAAAATCTCCAGTGCCTGATCATTGACGAAGCAGACAGAATCCTGGACATTGGGTTTGAAGAAGAGATGAAAGCCATCATTCGCATTTTGCCAAGTAACCTCACATTTATTGTTTACTAGTGTATTTTTAGCCTACTTGTCTTTTTTTAATTCGAAAGAATAAAAAAAAATGAAAAAGTAGGTATTGACATGACGTCGATGTCCCTCCGTCCGCCTGTCTGTCTGTACCCCTTTTCCAAAATCGGTTCTATCAATCCGATCCCTAAAAATTCTTTTTTTATTAGAAGGTATGACCTCAGAGGCCCAACTTTCATACTTTTTGTCCGCCTGTCTGTATAATCGGATGGACATAAATCTACTATTTGTCCACGAATTTCCCATTGAATTAGCATTGAAATTCAATTTCAAGTCATTTAAATCGCTGTTGCCAACTCAAAAATGGCATGAGAAACTTCATTCATTTAAAAAATATTATTTGAAGCAAAATTTATTTTGGTTATAAATCAGTTTGGAATGACGTCAGGAATGTGATTATTTGATTGTTTATTTGTTCACTAAGTAAGTTGCAAGGCATACTTTTTTGCGTATAATCCTGATTAGTTTTAATTTACATTTCTTATTTTAAGTGCATTTTGGAGTAGTTTCATGTTTTTGGTTCTATGAATAATTAAATATTTATTTATAACTGCAAATAAATCAAGCAGACGATAAGTAATATTAATTTTATTTGCGATAGAAAATTATGAAAATAGTTGATTTTGGCTTCAAGAAGTTTAAATTATAGCTGGATGCTGTGTTTAGTGAAATTTATTCTAATGTGTATAAATTTAATGTAGAAACGGTCATAGGTGACACTTACTGTTACGAACCTAGTTGTTTCCCTATAAGAATTTCAGTAAGTATTAAAGTAACAGGAAAGTAGGCTATTTTAGTTCTTTTAAAACTTCTTGTTATTCTTTCTTCAATGTTTTCCTATCCCCTCTTCTGGTCAAGGAGGATTAGTCACAACACAACAACTCTTTCTTCAAACTGGTTAAAAAAGATATCAAATACATTTGAAGTATACATACTATTTTATCTAATATTAGATCTATGTTAATATTCCTCTCCATAAACTTATTTTTTATGCTAAACATAATATTAATCTATTCTTAAAATGTGTCACGACATTCCCCGTTTAATATGAATTTCATTTATTGCTAGAAACAAGACAGACCATGCTGTTCAGTGCCACACTTTCTAAGAAAACGGAGGACCTCGTTAGGGTTGCCATCCGGAGGGAACCCATGTTCATTGGACTCGAAGAAAAGGCGGACGAAGCCACAGTAGAGGGACTCAAACAGGTACTGGAAAACTTAACATTTCAGTTTTTTTAACCCGTCAGCACTCGCGCTCCTAAGATAAACACCATCACTCGCAAGGGGGTACTTTATACCCCAGCACTGAATTTCCTTCAAATATCACTTTTACGTTCAAAACTTGCAAAATTTTTACTTAAAATCTATTTTCTAACAAATATTTAAGGTATTTATGGGGAAGTTTCGTTATTGGAATTATAATTTTGATCCACATAATTTATCAGTTCAGCGATTGTATCCACAGGATCACCAGTAATGTCTTCATTTTCCAACAATTCATAACCAATTCATTCCAACGACTCACTATCGGAGCAAGGACGATAATCAATCATCATCCATAGCATCACCAGCTTCTTCTTCTGATTCGTTTGTGGATTTATCATCCGAAGAAACTTCTGCTAACAATTTTCGCTTACTTTCCGTTTCCTCATTGTAGGACAAGTAGCGTGACGAACTAGAAATGAAAAACCGCGGGCACTCGCGTGGGGTCTTTCACACCCCAAAAACCACAACTCTACTAAAACTGCTTTCGGAATGTGAATGATAATCATTCCTTTCCTTAGTGGATTACCTTAAAGGCAGCTAGTCTGACCAATTCTAAAAAGTGAGAAATTGGGAAACATGAATGTGCGTGGGGACCCCCTTGCTAGTGCTGTCGGGTTAAAGCCAATAAGATATTCATTGTTTTAATTTTTCCACTTCTGATTTTTTGTTTGTATCCACAAACTTCTGATTCCTGTTATTGTTAAGAGGATCTGTGCAAATGTCTTGCTTGATTTTTTTTATGCACTGCATAACTAACTTAACTCTGCTGTGGACAGGTAAATTGGCATATCTACTTAAATTTATACAAAAAAATCCTGCAATTGATGAAATATGTAGAAGTTTGAATTTAAAGACGTGTATTTGTTAGTTTTTAAATGAGGTGCGAATAATTCTTGACTGTAAGATACTACAAAGATTAAACTAAGCATTTTTCTTTGCTATGTTCTGAATTGATGTCCCTGCTTAGGCACTATTTATAAAAATTACTGTCTTGACCATGTTAAAAACTACTCTTAGAGGCTATATGTTCAAATCAAACCAAGTTCCAAAGTGCTAGGTTATTTTGACATTGTTAAAAGTATTAGAAATACTGAAAATAGGTATCTGTCAATGTTGCTCTTGCAGATTTGTGAAAGTATATAATATATACTAACAACTGTGCAACTTCTCCCATAGCAATGATGTTAAACATTTTATCTTTCGAAAAATAAGTTGGAATTGTGTAAAATAGTTTTATCTGATTTATTAAGTTGTATTTTCAATAAATAAATACTTTTTTTGTGTTTATAAATTTGCTTTATCTTCATATGGGGAACTGGTTGAAGACTGGCGTCCGTTTATATTTGTAGCTTAAATTATGTTTTCCTAAATACCGTATATACTTGTGTATCACACGACTTCGTGTATAAGTCGACCCCCCCACTTATAAACCAAACAGCCGTCCACAATTTTGAACCCGTGTATTAGTCGAGGTAGGAAATAAGGCCAAATCATTCTGAAGATAAGAAAAAACCGATTCATGACGGACCATAAATTTATTTTGCAAGCAAAATTTCAACCCCAATGAAAATAAAACAGGTTTCGGCTCTTTGACATTGCTGACCCTGAATGGAAAACTAAGCTAAGGATGTTCAGTGAAGTGTGAAGACCACGGGGCAGGGTACCAGAGCTACACTGTGCGAAACGCATATCACGTTGAGAACTGCTTAAGCATCATTGTGGTGGATACCGTGAATAGATACCAATCTTATTTCACCATTTAACTGCTTTTGGGTATTTATTTTTGATATATAGTATCCAAACCATAAGTTTGATTAAAATTTAGTTTAAGGATACGTTTAAAAAAAAAAAAATTGGGAATTTGAAGTCTTGTGTATAAGTCGACCCTGTAGAAAATACTATCGAGGAAAAATAAAGAAACTCAACGTGGCATGTAAAGCTGTCATATTTAATCTTCTATCTGAACAAAAGTACAAAAGGTAAACTATATATATGCACAAACAAAAAGATGATGACAGAAAATGTGCATAAAATATATCTTCGTTTATCTAGAACTTGGTGCCCAACCATTCCTGGTTGGTCGATCCTCAGTTACGCACAAGTGGTGCACGTTCTGATACTCAGTTCCAACAGACCCTGACTTTTTCGGCACTAAATTTGTCCAAAATTTTTCGGTTTATATGGTACTTTCTATTGTATTCATTGAGTTCCTTTCCTAGGGCTACGTGGTGTGCAGCAGCGAGAAGCGGTTCCTCATCCTCCACCGTTTCTTGAAGACCAAGAGGAACAAATGCAAGGTGATGGTGTTCTTCTCCTCCTGCCGCTCGGTCCAGTTCCACAACGACCTCCTCAACTACGTCAACATCAAGGTCATGTGCATACATGTGAGTAGACTTGTTATTTTCTAGAAGGACACGTTCGGAGCACTTTTTTAAAAATATGAACGAGAAAACAACTTTGGTAGTATTTTTGTGAGTATGTTAAAGAAATATCTATATATAGCAAGTACAATTTGGCATGCATACCAAATTTTTTTAAAATATGGTCATTTTATGCATGTTTTTTGCAGTTTTTTGCCAAAAACTTCAATGAGGCTAGAAAAGAAACTCTTTGACATATTAAGAAAATAAAACCACCAAGTAAAACTGTAAACTTATGTCTAGGAAATGTTCCTAAAACCAAAAGATTTTTTTAAAAAATAAAATTTTTATTATTAGTAAAAAAAAACCAGTCTGATTTTCAACTTTTTTACGGCGTGTCAAAATGATTAATAGGTCAAAACAAAATCATAAAGCATATTTCTTCCAAGTTTTTTAGGTATATTCCTAGACAACAATTTCTTAAATGAGTAGAAAGAAGATTTTTTAAAATTCCTCAATAACTTGAGTTATCTTTTTCCAACTGAAGCTATTTATTGAAAAACTGAAATGCAAGAAAAACGCATTTAAAGTTTCAACATCTGGTTGATTCTAGTGCTACTGACTTTCACTAAATTAATCACTATGTTCGTTCTAATTGCGGCACAGTTAAAATGATGACAGTTTTAGAAACAAGAAAACCTGGGTATAAACAAGTAAAAAAAAATATCAATTTTTTTTCGAAAATGACATTTTCAACGTGTGCGGATACCTTAAGCAAAGCAATTTGTTTTTATAACAAGAGTTTGTTTCCTCTTGTTATCTTACCCTTGTTATCTCCTCTGATCTCTGTTATCTATATAAAACGAAAATATAGAGTATGGCACAGCATATCTTGTCACCATTGCTTTATTGAATAACCTTGAAAACTAATTCACCAATTTTTCTGTGTTTTATACCAGAAAAAAGTGTTAAAATTGCATTTACCAACCCCTTTTTTATTCTTTAAAATTTCAACTTTTTTTGGCACTATCTTGTTTGCTTTTAAAGGTATTCTTCTCCTCAATATATGTTCCTGGGAAAACATAATGAAATGCATTTTGACTCACCCACATTAGTTTCTTCTTCAAAAGCTCAGGAGCTTAATGCTCCTTCTCCTTAATGTGTTGTTAAAGACCAAGTAAAGATGTATTCCATAGATATCATAGTTAAAGTAATTAGATTGGCAGATCACTTGACCTCCAATGCTAACAACGGGACGCGCATGGAGGCCAAATAAGAGGGCAAAATGGCCAGTGTTGCTGCCACTTTAAGGGGAAAAATACCATCTAATTCTAAAATTACTAAAAATATCGTAAAAATACTAGCTGCATTTTGGAATCTTTTTAGTGACTTTAAATCCATTTCTTGTAAAAAAATTTTTCTAAATTTTGAATTAGATGGTATTTTTTCGTAGTATTTTTCCCCTTAAAGTGGCAGCAACACTGGCCATTTTGCCCTCTTATTTGGCCTCCATGCGCGTCCCGGCGTTAGCATTGGAGGTCACGTGATCAGCCAATCCAATACTTTAACTATGATATCTATGATGTATTCAGTGTTGTGACAATATTAGGTTACTTTCTATGCAAACTAATTTAGTTGTAGTGGGAGTACATTTTCTGATAAGTATTTAAAGTGAATGTAAACATGTTCATGACCCTATTTATTGTAGTTCTCGCAAAACTCTCTTGCCTACTAATTACTACAATTTTTTGTTTTAAACTATCGCCATAAAACTGATTGTTGCACAATAGTCCTTGTATTAGAGTAAAACTTATTTTTGATATTTTACCTTGTTTGTATATAAATTTATAAAATCGTGCAAATAGTTATATTTTTGGGTTTTTTCCTTAATGTTTATTATTTCTTTTAAAAAAGATTTTATAGAGATTATCTCGAAAACAGCTTGCAATACCTCTTGTTTGTCAAGGAGCCCTGATGAAACAAATGACATTATTTTCTAAAAATAAAAACTATACATGTCTAGATTTGTTAAACCAATTTATCATAAAGAACACTGCAAATGATTCTCAAAATGAGAGAATAAATTTATTATGACATAGTTACATGCTCCTCATCTATTCTGTACCTTTTGGGTAGTTTAATTTGACCTCTTTAACAGAGAAGATTCATAATTAGAAAACAATGTTGCTTATCGTCACAAGTAGTTTATTCAGAAGAAATTTCTTTTGAATTAACTATTTGTGCCGATAGTGGCTTAGTGGTAGTGCTTCGCATTGCCGGGGATCGAGTTCCGGATCGGGCGACTCAGCCTTTCATCTCTTAAGTGGGTTAATAAGATGAGTACCAAGCATGTTTGGAAACTAAACACTGGGGTTTCCACGTGAGGCTGACCACCTTACCGGAACATATGCGTGGCACCCCGTGGTCACGTAAGCTGGAATTTGCACGGCAGGCCTTGGCCCACTAACGGCTGTTGCAGTGAGGAGTTCATGTGCGCCAATAATCAACATTGTTTTTGTTGCATCAGTTGGCCCGCAGTGTAGAATAAAATCACAACCAGTTTTTCCAAAGAAAGTCCTCAAGCAAATAATAACTTAGCAATATTACCGTAGCTAACAGTAAAGTCGAAAGAAAGATAATTCATAATCCTAAACCATCACAGTTGTCAAACATAATGCATTCTATCCTCAACAACATTGACACGCTATCATTTTATAGCTAACCTGCCGGGGAGAACCAGCGTTGCCCAAATCAATCTTAGTATGTACAACTCTACTCCTCCCATACGGCACATTCCACACTGATTAGGATGACCGAGATAGTAGTTCTTGCGCAACAGTTTTCCTCATGTATCATACCCAAAGTTTAGGATATTTTCTGACAACCATCTAAGAGGAATTTCTCTTTGAGCAGGGCCAACAGAAGCAGACGAAGAGGGCGCGCAACTTCCGCATGTTCTGCAAGGCCCCGACGGGAATCCTCCTCTGCACAGATGTGGCGGCCCGGGGTCTGGACATCCCCCAAGTCGACTGGATCCTGCAGTACGACCCACCGGACGACCCAAAGGTACTCATCCTCTTAAAACCGGAGCAAAATCGTGCATGTATATTCTTAATCTAATCATACTTTTCATAGAAATATATACTAAAAAGTATGTTTTTCAAAGTCATTTTTTTTTAAAATTATGTTTAATAGTTACTGAGAGACACGCCTTAAGCTCTAAAAATACACATTTTTTGTGCTCTAAATGCAACAAAAAAAGGCCGTATCCCTTATTTGTAGTTAACACTTTATTTTAACATTGTTTTTAATGCAAAATGCCTTTAAAATTAACTACTAAATGAACATTTTAAAAAGTTTAAAGAAAGAACTAGTTTAAAGTTGTTTTTTTTAAGAACTCTAATAGCCTATTGACCCTCTGTCAACTTCATTTTTTTCTAGAAATAAATGACAGATACCTGTAATCAAAGGCTGAAAACTTATTTTCGGGCCCTTTATCAGACCAGGTCGATTTCGAAACTAATTAACATGTTAATTGCTTGTGGGGAGGTTTTAAAAAATGTAGGTTATTCAGTGTGCCTCCTTCAGAAAAATACCAGGATACTGCATTTTCATGTCCTGTAGTTATTCTAAAATCATATCCATTATTGCAGGATGGAAAATTATTTTGCTATTTTATCAAAGACTGGGTTGTTTAAAGGGAGTTGGGTGGGTAATTGGGTGAAACATGTTGATTTTCTTATTTTTAATCTGCATATCTATAGCTTTTATTTAAGACCAAGATTATCAATTTCTGCTTAGTGGTCTTCTTTTTATAAGCATTTTTCAGAAACTCTGAACATCACCTAAAATCCTAAACTCGAATCATCACCTCTGTTCTTACCTAAACCTTACATTTCTTATTTTGTGAAATATAAGGTTTTTCAACAGTTAGGAACAATTTTCAAAAGGAAGGATGATTTAAACTGAGGAATTTTGAATATCTCTGCTCAAAAAAATTTATATAACTTTAAATCTGATTTTCTTGTGTTTTTCAATACACATTTTTTAAAAAATCACTGTAAAAGTATTTTTCTGTACTGTGAAATATCCTCAGTTTAAATCAAAGAGCTATAAGGAACAAAATATAAAAAAGTTCATAATGATATCTTGTATAGTTCCTGAGAAAATTTTTCCTAAAGTTAGGCAAATTAACATGGGCGAGATAGAACCATCCGACTCCCCTTGGCCTTAACGCAAACTCGAAGGGAACACCAAAACATTTCGTGTTAACGGTCAGGATTTTTTTTACATTCAACCAGTGTACAGTTTAAAAAAAATAGCATCGTAAAATTATTCGACTTTTTCAATGTAATACACTTTATAAAATTAGTAATTCAATTAATAAAGTTCATTTGGAAAAGTACATGCTATAGAAAATTAAGGAAAATTTTTATGGAACAGCAATTGGTGGATTAATACTGACGAATCATGGGGGAACATGATTTGCTCAGAAGTAGAAGACAATTTATTTTAGACAATTTAATTACAATTTCCTTGTTGCAAATTGAACGTTTTTAATTTATTTTCCCTAAAACAATGATCTAACCAACCTGATGCACATCTTTTTTGTGTATATAGAGCAAATTCAACTTCCTTCTACAAATTATTCTAGTTAGCTAATGTTTTCTGATATATTTAAATTTTTAAAAAAACCACACCAGCCACCAAAAGCTGATCAAATTCTGTTTTCAAAGTAATTTCTCTTTTTACCATTCATTTATCTGTCTCTTTGTAAATGGAAATCAAACCATAAATAGGAGTAAATACATCTTCCTCTTAACTTATATTGTGAGCAAATGCAGTGTTTCCGTTGCTAACTAAATCATGTCCCATTCTCAATGTGTACTGCTGCAGTACTATTACTCTGAAATGAGGTGTATTGCTTAAAATTAAATATATCAGCTAGACGTTTAAATTAAATTTATCATATCCCATTTCCACATAAAGAAATTTTTCAAAAACATTTTTCATATTTAGCCCCAAAAGTATTCAATAAACTACCTACTGAACTTCAGAGTATCCCTTCTTTATACAGGTTTAAAAATTCTCTATTTAAGTTTATTTTGTCAATAGACGATATTGATGTTATTTTTTAATTTATAGAAGCGAACTGTTTTTTTTAATATATAATTCCCGCTGACCAGAATTTTAGGCATTTGTTTTGATTGTATAGCATTAGCATTGCCACATTGTTTATTTTTCTGTATATTTATGTATTTAAATTTATTATTTTTTGTGTGTTTTTTTTAAACTTATAATGTGTCTTATTATTATTGTCTTATTAATTATGATTATTTAGTCACATATACAGGTTTTTTTAAACCCCCTTGTGACAAACAAAAATTATTCTGGTTATTCGTTATTATTATGTTTGTTTTTGTGTTAATAAAGTGTTTGTTTGTTGTTAAAATATTGACCAAAGATTAAATGTAAATTAACTTTACCAGACATTTTAGTAACTCGGCGGCCAAATGCATGGTTTACTATAGAAATAGCCCAGTGGGTAAGACCTCCTAGTAGCCCGAATTTCAACGCTCTCTTTGCTTTTACATGATCAAACTAAATGCACATTGGACAACATACTGGTGCATTGCATTTAGCAGAACCAATGTTGAAATTATTCAATTTAAGACAGGTTATTTTTATGTTCAGCTTGAGGAGTTTTTACAATTTTAATTTTCTTCCTTTTCTCTTTATTAATCTAAATAAGCTTGATTTTAAAATTTTCTTTTTTAAAGGCCTGTTAAAATCAATTTTTATTTTCATTCACTTAATATTTAGTTCTGATTTATTTCATTTTTTTGAGTTTTAGTAAATACATATTGACACTTAATTGTGATAGTGAGGCATATTATTGCTTAAACATTGACCCAAGATGAGAGTGAAGAAAAACAACGTAATTATTAGCCCAAATGGTTTATTAGTTGAAATTGTACAAGATTGGGTAAGTATCGAGGCTTACGTTCTTCAGCATTGTACACAAACAAACTGACAGTGAACGCAATGGCTAGAAGCTGGCTAATATGATATCCGGAAAAGATATGATAACCGGTTTGTGTACAATGCTGAAGAAGGCAAGCCTCAATACTTACCGAAACATGTACAATTTCACCAAATAAACCATTTGCGCTAATAATTATGTTGTTTTTCTTCACTCTCATGTTTCTTGCCCAAAGTCGAAGATATTTCCTGAATATTGACCCAACATTGAATGTCCAGGAGTACATCCACCGCGTGGGACGGACAGCCAGGGGCGAAAGTCGTACCGGTCAAGCGCTGATGATCCTCCGCCCGGAAGAGACCAGCTTCCTGCACTACCTGAGGCAGGCCAGGGTCCCACTCACAGAATACGAATTCGACTGGGAGAAGACGAAAGGCGTACAAGAAGACGTGAGTGGAAAAAAATCCAATTTTTATGTAGAGTTTTTACCATTGCGCTTCCATGCCAAATGTTTAGAGTACAGCAGCCCCTCGTTATATCTTGCTTCCCGGGAGACAAGCAAAAAACCGCAATATAACCGAAGGCGCGATGTAACGAGCGACTTGTTAAATATTGTACTTTTGATGTATTTATGCTCTCAACATAGTTTTTAAATTAAAGCACAGTATGTATTTGAAAGATAAAACTAAAATCAGATTAAATAATGTAACTGCCCTAAAAAAATAAAAAAAAATTTAGAAAGGACTTATTATTTATTAATTAAATTAGACATTGTACAATGCACATTGTACGGGTAATACTAGACATATTTCACTCATTTTCTTGTAAAACCTGTTTTCCTGCAAATATCAAATAACGAGAGTTTATTAGTTATTTTAAGGAAACAAACATATTGGGGAAAAAAACGAGGGAAAACTTGGGAGACGCGATATATCCGAATGCACAATGTAACGAGGCACAGCGATTCCAATTTAGACACTCACTCTCGCATTGAAGTGAAGTTCCACTGGTTAAAAAAAAACTATTTTATGTAAAACTATTTTTGGATCATAGGATAAGAAAAATTAATTAATTGTTTAACTTTATTCAGGGCTATGCTTCTCAATAGATACTTTTAAAAAAGTGCTTTTTTTTAATCAATTTCAATGCTGCTAAGCTAAGTTTTATAAGTAACAAAGTTAGTCAGGTAAGAGAGTAATTAGATAAATTTACTGTTTTGCGAAAATTGCTTCAAGCATAGCTTTTTGCTCAACTTCACAAATACAAAATATTTTAGCCTCAATTGAATAGCCCTCTATTCAATAGGAGGATTCTATCTGCAGTAAAACTTAAGATATGCATTTAGTTTTTTGGTTTCATGACGTTTTCCGCGAGCCAAACTTGGCAAGAATTCTGCCATGAAATCAACAAGTACCTATTTTGCAAACATATTTCTTTAGTTTTGTCTTTAGGAATTAGTTGTAAATGAATTTGTTTTTCCTTTATTAATTTTTTGTAAAGAAAAACGTTCAACCTATATGAAATTATCCAAAAAAGTTACATTGTGATATTTAAAAAAAAATCTTAAGACAGTTTGTTAAGTACATCGTCTTGTTTAGAAAAATGTTTTACTTTTTTTAGTCAAAAAATAATTTTTTTGACTTGTATTGAAAACTAGCTTTATAAACCCGGTGTTGCACGGGTGTACCTTTAATAACGGTGATTGTTTTTTTATGTAAACATTTATTTTGTACCCATTGATCCCTTCTCCACTGGCCAACACTCCATCGGTATAGTATAATTTCCTCCTATTCTATTATCAGCATTAATTTTAAAAAAAGAAATCCGATTGTACCCAGGTCCTTCTAGAAGTTAGAGGGCTTTCCCATAGGCCCTGTTTAAATTGCCAGAATAGCTGTGATACAATGGTCAGTTTCTATTTTCCCTCCTACACCCGAAAATGTCCAAAATGTGATGACCATTAAACTCCATATTCGACCACTCGACATGACTGGGGATCCCAGTCGGTAAAGGCGTTCGCCTTGCATGCGATAGGTCCCAGATTCGGGTCCGGGCCCTGTCAAAATAACTGCCGACCTATAAACGGCCCATGCAGCCAAAAATGTCCTGTGTCCCGCATAATACCCCGTGTGTGGTGGGAGTGCACATTAAATATTTTTCAAAGTCCCGACGCTACGTACGATGTTGCTCTACGTACGACCTTAAAAGTTGCATTGGGTGCCTACTCAGGTGTCGGCTCGTCACCTGACTGTGGTTCTAAATTGAGACGTCCGTGGCCAATAGCCCTCGTGTATAGCTCTAGTGAGACGATAATTCAAACTAACCCTGCATACAACTAGATGCCAATAGCTACCTTACGTTAAATTTTCAACTTCGCCAAAAGCCGCCAATGCCAAAATTCAATCGGCCATTATATCATCAGTACCAAATTTCCAGTTTCATAAACATAAAATACATACGCTATACGTAGAGAGAATCGTCATTTCTTCGAAGTATTCATTACATCTAGAATAGTTATCGCCTTGTCATGAGACATTGTAAAGATTTATTCATTTCTTACCATTTGTAAACATTAATTAAATTAAATTCGGTAACAAAAAAAATCAAAAGATTTAAATTCTATAAATAAAATAAAATAATGATATTCAAATAGCATTCCTACAAATTAAACTAACGTGATCTGACGTGTTTATACTTAATTTTCGCTCATGCTGAACGTGCTGATATTTTTTTCAAATTAGAAAACAAAATTTATGAATTAAAAGTTCATAACAATGCTATTCCTATGGAGAAATCGGCTCACGTTTTGCCTTCCTACACCCGTTCGGGTTCGAATTTCGAAAAATCGCTTCTTAAATGACGCCTACGATATAAAAGAATATTTTCCTAAAATTTTGTAGCTCTACCTCCAGTAGTTTGGGCCGGGCGTTGATACGTGAGTGAATGAATGAATCAGCGAGTCAGGACTTTGCCTCATATATATAGATTATATAAATTGAATCATTATTGATGACTTTTGCGCTTTTATTTGAAAAACATAAAATATACCATGATTTGTACTTGTTTTCTAAGCTAAAATAAACCTCATCAGTGATCACTTATGATCTAAAATATGTTATTTTCAATGGATACTTTCTTTATAGAAAGAAGAAAAAAAAGTTCAACTATAATAATGTTTTTTCATAAAGGACAATAAATTTCACTCCCAAGATTTATTTTTCAAAAATACATGAGAACTCTTTTCAATTCGCTTGAATAACAAGACTTCTTGCTAGAGCAAAATCAAATGAAGTCAGCTATATGTGTGGAATAATAAAGTTAAGTAAACCTTATTTTAATAAGAAAGTTATAGAAGTTACAGATTTTAAAGTTAATGTTTGCCTTGTCTGTTTTGTTTTAGTTGGAGAAATTAGTAGGGAAGAACTTCTACCTAAGAGATGTGGCTAAGCACGGGTTCACTGCCTATGTCCGGGCATACAAATCACATAAGCTGAAAAAAGTGTTTGACATCAACAAACTGGACTTAAAAGGTGCAGCAAAATCTTTTGGATTCACGACGCCCCCTTTTGTGAGTTTTTAAAATCAATAAATATATTTTGTACAGTTAATGTGTGTGGCTCTATTTTTTTTCTTCTCATTATTATTTTCATTTTGATGTGTACCTTAGTAATCTATTTAATTTTGAATCCTATACCTCAACTCAAATATTGTAGGTTATGGTTAAGTTCTGTCATTTTCTATCTATAATAATAAAAATGAAGTTGTGTATGTATATTACTTAGACTCTTAAACTAGACATCTGTTTGACTCATAACTTGGCACAAATGCATAGTTCATACTTAGATTATGATTTTTGAACTTTCAGGTTTTAAAATATTCTATTTTTAGAGAAAATTTGAATTTTCTGAAAAAAACTACACCACTTTGGCTCAAATCCGATCCTTTTTTTACTTTCCTGATGCCATCTGCTGAAAAAATTAAATAAAACTTTTAACGAAAATAATTAAAATTGAAAATGTTCATTTTATTCTGTTTGCCATTAACTTCAGAAGCTAAATTCATTATTTGAAAAATAATTGACATGTTTCAAGTGACATAATTCCGCCAGTCTCCATTCCCGTATTTTATTGTGGGTGATTTTTTCATAGATTTTTCTGTTGACTGCATGTATGCATATTTAAGCAAAAAATGTTAAGTTAAGCTATTGCTGAACTATGATGGTTCATAAAGGCCATCGCAGTAGAGCTGCATAATAGGGTTTTATGACTTTATTATTTCGCCAAATACGTTGCCAAACTCGCCAAATTTTTAACTAAAACTTGCGAAATGGGCAAAATGTTTTTTTATAAATAATTTATAAGCTGGTCGGTTGTTCGAAGGTCATTGTGTTAGAGCTGTATAATGGGTGCGTTTGTAGCTATATCTATTTTGAGCCAAATTATTTCCCAAAACGCGCCAAATGAGCAAAAAGGTTTTATGTATTTATGAGGGAATTGTGATGACATTTATGAGTGTATTTTTCATTTTTAAATTTTAAGGCAATGAAACAGGATTTTATACTTTATAACGAGCGGGAACAATAACATAAGTTTATGATCCTATAACAGGTTATATGGTACACATATTTAGAACGATTTGATATTTTTTTAATCCGTGCGAAGAACGGGTATAAATTTGCTAGTTTTTAAATAAAATGTGTTTAACAGCAATGTTATCTTATCTTTCTTATGGAAATATTTTAGTATGCTTAATAAAATTTTTAAATAAAAATTGCCATTTGAAATTCTCTCAGTAAATCTTACAAAGTGCCTGTGGTGGTACTTATTCCAACAAACAACTTCATTTATTTACATTTTTAGTCATGAAATATTGGTAACAGAGTGGCCAAAAAAATTTCTACGATTCTGTGGGTCAAAATATAAGTCGCAAAAGAAAATGCTTTTTTGCTTATTTGATAGTGTACTTGCCAATCAATATATCCATCAATAATTACAAAATATTTATTTTGAGTTACAATTAACTTGTCTTGTTCATCAATTTTATTGTCATGGGACATGTGAATTTTACCAACTATGCTTTTTAAAATGAAATCTCTAACTTTTGATTTTATATTATTAAAATATTGGTACAATAAATTAAAAGGTCGTACTCTTATGCAGTTCAAGTAAAAATTCCCCTACAATAAAATTAAAAATACTACACGCAATGAAACCTGGGGGACAGCATTTGTAAAAAATTTGAGAATGACCCATATACCCTTTGTAATGTTTTGAGCGATAACTTGATTTTTCGATATATTTCTCTCTGTGTTTCGAGAGTAAGCTGTGGAGTAAGCTGATTGAGATCTGTCATTCACCAATACCACCTAGAACTGAGAAAATCTACACTGTAAACTTTTGTGTAACATTACTCCAGATTTGGAGTAACGTTACAAAAATAAGGAGTTTACTCCTTAAAATTGGTATCAGGAAGTGCTTTCACAGAGAAACGTTACACCGCAACGTGGGTTGTGTGACGTTACTCCGTGAAACCCATGTTAAATCTATCGGAAATTTCTTAGTTTCCCTGCCTTTGAATCAGTTTCTAAATTTGCTATCTTTTTAATAAATCCAGAACGGTTTATCACATTATTACGGTCAATTTAAACCAACTTTAATTTACTTTTTAAAATTTTATAATAATAATATTAAATTTAACCTTGGATCTAGAGACAATTTTTTTTCCTTATACAGAAAATACCGTAGTCAAAGGAAAGGTGTACTAAGAACTTTCCCATATAGATTTTGACAGTGGAAATGGAGAAATGTATAGAAAATTACACATGATGTTTAGCTTATATTTAATACACAAAACTCGCCAATCAGATTTATTTTTTTGTAATTTTACTAATGAACTTAATTTGTTCGCAGAAAAATCTAATTATTAATAATTAAATACATTTTATGGTGGTTAATTGGTGCAATCAAACAAACTATCATCTGCATTTATGGCCATGAAAATAAATTTAAATATAAAATTTATTCATCCAAGATAAAAAAAAAATTAACCGTCGAATTCGTATACAATCGAACATTATGCTAAAAGTAAGTCATCCTAATTCTTGTTAATTCAATAAGTTTTCGGAGAAGTTGAATTACTCTTAAAAAGAACTAATTATGCAAGTCTCTTGCGCTTCGAATTAATGAGGTTTAACCGCGAATCGGTCTTCCACTTTCCAAGCTTCGTTTTCGCAAACGTTTTTTTACGCGTGACATTAAAATTAAAAGAAAACGATATTTAATATTGACAATATGTTCGAATTTCGTAGTTAGAAACCAGTAAGTTGTAAAAAAAACTGCTGCGAAACAACAAATGTAATATTCTTTTGTACAATGATTCGATTTATCCAAAATCCTCGTATCTTACCAAATTTATTCCAAAAAGTTAGTATTCGACGAAAGTCTTGTCCATCTATTTTCAAAGGGTATCGAACTTATTCCAGCAGTTTTCCGGGTTACGTGAATGGTTTATCCAACAGCAAAACTAAACCTAGTATTTTGATAACAAGACCGGATTTACCTAAAGCAGCCATAAGAAGATTAGAAGAAGTGTAAGTACACTTTTTATAATTTTTTTACAAAATGTTAAATTACCAGGTGTTTATCCATGTCAAAATTCTCTTGCATTGTAGTGAGAGAATTTTATAGTTTTTAGTAAACTTATTAGCTAAGTTAGATTCGTTCGTTAAAAAATTTCAGTATTTCAAGAAAAGAAAACACTGAAAAGTTCACTGTTGTCAAATTAGTTTGTTTTCCTTTTTTAGCTTCCACACTACATTTATAACGTAAAAAGTGGAAGGTATTAAAATCGTTCAGTCCGTCCGTCGCCCACACATAGCCCAAACATACAAATTCTACGGACAAGTGTGATACGTCAAAAAATTCAGCGCATCGAAATTAGAAATACATTGAAAATTTCGGAAAAGAATTCGAAGTACTTCAATTATATTAAAAAAGAAACCTGCAAAATTTAATGCTCATTTAAAAAGCATAGGAAGCTATTTTTATTAGAATTAAATCACCATTGCCATCGCAACAATCGCCCGAAAAAACTTTAATTCTTTTAGACAATAAATTAAAATAATTTTTTTTTGCGACATCGATCAGTTTGAAATGACGTCAAATATGTTTCACTACGAGATTCTTTGTATGTTGATATGAAATATTTTCACTCTATTTAAAAGCGAGGGGATATTACATATTTATTCTTTGAAATATAAATTAATTTTTGCAAACGATAAGTAATAATTATTGAATTTTCGAAATAAAATAAATTAAACTAGCCAATTTTTTTATTTTTACCGCATCATTTAATTATTTATTTTTTGAACTGTAAATTAATTTAACAAACGATAAATAATAACTGAAATTTCGGAGGAAAGTTAATGTAAATGGGAAATTGTGGAGACTCAAAGACATTTATTAAAAAAAAATTACCTCATTATTCTTCGAACTTCAAACAAATTTAGCAAACGATAAAGATTAATTGTTAAATCTGAGAATGAGATTAATGAAAAACGTTAATTTTGGCGTTTAAAAATGTGAATTAAACTAGATAAAAGCCCTGTTTGTCGAATTTCTTTCTGAGGTGTAAAAATAGTTTGTTTCCTGCTGAGCACAATTGTTGTGTGGAAGCGACAGATTCTGTAACAAACCTACTTGTTTTGTTACGATATCTGATAATGACTTTGCATATTTTTAGCATTGAGACATTTTTCAAATAATAGTTTATTACCTAAATTAAAGCTTTTTAGGCCAACTTGAGTTTTTGCTATGCATTTGCGACGGTGAGGCCATCTATCTTCAGTTTATCAAAATACAAACTGACCCTATAATATGCGCACAATGTCGCTATGCAGTTGCGTTGGGTTCCACTTGGAATCTTCGTCACGTCACCGTGGTGCCAAATTAATTGAAACCAATTCCATGAAGTGAAGTATTCTGAACCAGTGTTATATTCGGACTCACTTCATACGGTTGCCGCACGCATGCATGTTCACAATACCTACTCAGTTCGTCCATTGCGACGAAATAAAGCACTCTGATTGGAAGGTTCTCAAGTAAAAGAGGTTGCCTACTCTACTCTAACTGGCGATATTCTGTTTCTCCTTACGCGAAATTAGTCTTTTGTTTTGGATGCTGCCTACTAACAAAATGAAAAAAAAAACACTATTCTTTAAGCAAATAAAAAAGTTTTTACCTTCTTACTGTAAAAATGTATGTAGAGTTGGCCCAACTTTACAAGTATCAGTTAAAAGGGTATTTTGCAGCAAATTGTTACTAACACAAATAAAGTATCATTAAAAAATGCAGTTATTAATCTGTGATTATTTCGATTACAAAAATAATTATAAACTGAAAGGTTATGAATAATTGAAATTTACTGCCAAAACTTCGTACAAGTTCTCAAAATGAAAAAATTAGAGTTCCATTATGAATTGAATACCTATTTTTAAAGGGGTAATTTAATAGTTTTGATTTGATATACAACACTAACTTGTTTCATAACAATATTTTAACTTAAGAAAATTGAATTTTAGGTAATTAAATTTTTCGTCACTATAAAAAAAGCTACATTTCCTTTAAATTAACTAATACATAACTATTAGACCCATGAAAACGATTTAGTTAGTTTTATATCAAAAAACGTGGTAGTATTTCTTCTTAATTATTGAGGGAATTATTTTTAGTTTTAGATTTTTTAAAAAAAATTAACTTCATAAAAAAATGTTAGATATGATTTTTTTAATGAAAAATTGATAATTTGTAACTAACAGAAATTATAAAAATTAAATTGGAAATCGAATGGAAAAAGAAAATGATTTGAAATCGAGTTTGTATTATTTTTAAAAATTTGACATGGATAACCAATGTTTGTACCCCAAAAATTTTTTCAGGAAAATGTCAAATTCAATACTAATTGCCAAAAAAGTGATAAAGTTCCAAATTCGACATAGAAACGTTACTTGAGAACTGTCCAATCAGAGTGCTTTATTTCATCGAGGTGGACGAACTTGCTTGGTGCATTGGCCCGATTCCTGAAGTTTTGTTGGCTACTTTTACATTTATTGGTAGTAATAAAATTGCATATAGAAGGATATAAAAGAATGTGTGGCCGTATCAGAATAGTTTTTTTTATGCAGCTATAATATAATGGCCGGTCTGTTCATTGGCGAGCTAGAAAATATAACGTAGGGTTGCTATACTTAGCGAGTTGTGTGAAATATGAAGTGGAATGGTTACCACATGTGGGTATTTTCGTTGCTAGGCAAAGTAACGCAAATCGCCAAAACGAGACTGGCCATTATATCACAGCAGTTATTTTTTTTCTATTTGGCGATAAATCTTAGTTTTACACCGCTGCAAACAGTGTGTGCAAAAGATTTAAAGAGAAGGAATAGGAGTAGAGACACAGTAACCGATTCCGAAGAGGGCAAACATACGAGTAAATGCGGTTACTGGATGGCCAAATAGGTTATTTTTTTTTGTATATTGACTTTTTATTTCAAAGTACTTCAATGGTGATTTTATGCAATAATGAAGCAAACATAATAAAAAAATTACTCTTTCAATTTATTTTTTTAAAATGTTGAAAACTTTGGTTCGATAACAGGTGCTAAATTGCCCCCTATGCTTGTCCGTCCCAGTGGTTCTTATCCTAACCACCCACGAGATTTGAAAAAGGTTTTCTCAGAAGAGCAGAGGGAGCCTATAGTTGGAAAGGCGCTTGCATGCGAAAAGTCTCGGTAAATATGTTCCGACACTGCGTCGCTCCTGCGCTGGGGATGTGGGGAGCCTAGTGGTCAGCGTCTCGAGATCGAAAGGTCCCGCGATCGAGTCCCGGTATCACTGAAGACCCACCGAGTATATGCGGAGTACGTGCTCGTTAAATCTGTTGGGTCCGGTGGTCGGTCATTGCGCAGTTTCCCACGGGTACAGGTCCCTGGAGACTATTTCCCTCCCCTTCAGGGACATGTCTAAATTGTGGAGGTGGCGATAGATGGCAGCATCTGTCGTGTCCGTCCTTCTTGACGAAGGTTTATAAGCGGGTCTCTGTGACCAAGCACACTAGCCTGAAAATATATATCTACCAACCAAGTTGCGCTGGGTCTTTACTCAGGTGTTGACTTAGGTTCTAAATGATGCCGCCCGTCACCTCATGTAGCTCTAGTGCGACTCAACTCACTGGTAAACACTTCAAAGCAACAGAACGCAAATCGAGACCGGCCATTCTAAGTCCGCCTGTCACTTCTTAGCATCTCAAATATTTTGATTGTTGGACACAATCCACTTGAAAAAGAGTAAGGAAGATTTTGGTTTAGGAAAGAGTTTCTATACTTGGCGATTCATTGCTTTTGCAGGCGCATATAGTTTCTCAAGTGAAGCGCACTTAAATCGGGTTCACTATTATTGCATAACTATATTTTGACTTATAGCGTTCTCCGAGGTGATACTGAATTTGTTAAACAATATATACTACAGATGATGCAAATCTATTGATCAAGTCAAGATATCAAAAAATATATACATGTGCAATTGATGACGACCATTAGCAATTAACTAGAATCCTCCTTTCACCAATAAATCATATTTATTTTTAGTGTGGCACATTATTTCCAACCAAACTAACTTAACAATCCTCTATGCTTGCCAAACACCAAGGGATTGGCAACCCTGCCTCCTTTAGGTTCCCTACCTGAATTTAAAGTGGACTCTTCCATAATCAAAATATTTGAGATGCTAAGAAGTGACAGACAGACTATACCATAGCTGTTCTTTTCCCTCAGTTGCGATGTGGACATGTACGAGGAGGAGCAGCCGATGCCGAGGAAGGAGCTGCTCGCGCGGATCCGGCGCAAGGACGGCGTCCTCTGCGTCCTCACCGACCGCGTGGACGAGGAGGCCATCCAACAAGCAGGTGCGTCCATTCATGTCCAGGAGGTTCACTTTGGGCTTGTTTCTCACGGGACGCAATTAAATCAATTGGATTGTGAATGCTGCGAAAACTATATAATGTTATGTATGAAACGAGGGGGAATGGGCGCGCTGGACCGCGGGTCTTCAAAGCAAAGTGCATCAGTGTTAATCCAGTGGAGAAAAAACTATTTTCTCTGCCACATTTCTCCGGCTGTATTGCATATTTTTACAAACGGATTTTTTATGTGATAAATGTAGCTGACTTACAGGTCCCGACAATCCCCCTTTTTGAAATGGGTTCGAATATATATTTTTTTAATTTTCAATAAAAAATGTTACAAAAAGTATTCGAAGCAATTTTAAAAAGTTGGATTATGGAGACCTGTAAGTTATCTACATTTATTTTTTTTGAAAAAAAAAAGCGTTTGTAAAAATATTCAATACAGCCAGAGAAATGTGGCAGAGAAAATAGTTTTTTTTCCCCATTGGATTAACACTGATGCACTTGAGTTTGGAGACCCGCTGTCCAGCGCGCCCATTCCCCCTTAAGAGCACGGATTTGGTGAATTTTTCAACAATATACTACTAAACTAGACAGACCATCTTGGTGGTATGTAAATCCTTTGCCATAAACAATCCCAAAACATGCCAACCCAAAACAATCACCATAAATACCATAATAGATCTTCTCTCCTAAGAATGTGAGAATAACTGGAAAAAAGTAAAAATTAACGTAAATTTCCACTACTAATTGGTTTAGTACGTGCGGTTGAAATAACATCTAATTTTTTTTTGCTTTTAGCAGCTTTGCTCACTGAAGTAGCTTTGATATTAAATGCATCAATAGCTTTTGTTCCGTCAAAGTTGTCCATATGGCGAAGTTAAAATCATCCGAACTTTAAACTTAAAATGAATATTTTTTTCTTTCTTTCTGATACTTTGGATGTTTTTTTTACTTGTTTCAGGTGACGATCTAAAGGTGATTTCCACCATAGCTTCTGGATACGACCACATAGATATGGAAGAGTGCAAATCTAAGTATGTATTCACTAGCCTTAGATACCCTGAATAACGGTGATTTGTATATCATTTAAACTTGTTTTTTATGTCAATCCCCATCCCCACTAGCACACCTATTAGGATATTTTAATCATCTCCTCACACTCAGCTGATATCCAGCGCCGGATTTCTAAATAGGCTAAGTAGGCTGTAGCCTAGAGCGGCAAATTTTTAGGGGCGGCACATTTTACACCAATTAAAGCGGCATTCGGTATAAAAAATTTTTATGAAGATATTAATATTTTTAAGAAAGAAAACAAATAATTTACATTAATGCGTAAACCGTAAACGTATATGCAGTACTAATATTTAGTAGCAAATATGGCCATTTTAAGTGATCAGTTATCAGAAAATGAAAATATCTGATTTTCTAATTATATTGTTTTTCAATTAAGCCTATTTTCCTTCTTTTATATTCGTTGTGATAATTTTAAACAGCACATACCACCCTATTTTACAGCTAACCAGCTATCTTTTCCCGAAGGGAGAGAATATTGGTGACAGGGGCGACAAATCGATCGTAGCCTACAGGCGGCAAAACTTTAAATCCGGCCCTGCTGATATCAGCATTAAACAATAAGTTCTAAAAGCACTAAACTAACATACTTTCCTGATACTTAAATACGTACTGAAATTCTTTTAGGAAACAAGTAGGTTAGTAATCTATATACATAAAAGGCAACTTCCGTTTGTTTGTATAAGACACGAGATATAAAGAACCACGCAACAGAACGTCACGAAATTTGGCACAAAAATTCATCTCATCTCCGGAACAAACATAGGCTAAGAATTTTTCGAATCAGACTATTCCTTCTATCGTTTTTGAACGTTTTTATTCGAATTTTCTGAAAAAATTACACTACTTTGGCTCAAATCCGATCTTTTTTTACTTTCCTGATGCCATCGGCTGAAAAAATTAAATAAAACTTTTAACGAAAACATTTAAAATTGAAAATGTTTATTTTATTATGTTGCCATTACCTTCATAAACTAATTTTATTATTTGAAAAATAATGGACATGTTTCAAGTGACGTAATTCCGCCAGTCTCCATTCCCGGATTTTATTGTGGGTTTATTTGATGATTTTTTCATTGATTTTTCTGTTGACTGCATGTATGCATATTTAAGCAATAAATGTATAGTTAAGCTATTACTGAACTATGAGAACTATGATGGTTAATAAAGGCCATCTCACTAGAGCTGCATATTAGTGTTTTATGTATTTATTTTTTCGCCAAATACGTTGCCAAACTCGCCAAATTATAAACTAAAACTCGCCAAATGGGCAATTTCTTTTATAAATAATTTATAAGCTGGTCGGTTGTACGAAGGTCATTGTGTTAGAGCTGTATAATGGGTGTGTTTATAGCTATATCTATTTTCTCGACAAATTATTTCCCTAAACGCGCCAAATGAGCTAAAAGGTTTTATGTATTTATGAGGGAATTGTGGTGACATTTATGAGTGCATTTTTTAAAATAAATGTTTGAGACCATTTAAAGATTTAGATGTTTATACTTATAACGAGCGGGAATAATAACATAAGTTTATTATCCTATAATGGATTAAATTGTACACATACTTGGATCAATTAAAACCTTTTTTTTTAGTCCTTGCGAAGTACGGGTATTTATTTGCTAGTTGATAATATAACTAGCACTCTCGAAGATGACTCCGAATCACAGTCGTGGAATGGGCAAGCTTTAACTCGAATCCAACCACCCGTCCTTGCAGCTTTTATTTCGGATTGTGTATTATCAAAAATGTTGCAGGGGTATTGCTGTGGGCTACATTCCCTACCTGCCGTGCGCCAGCGTGGCCGAGTGGACAGTCACCATGATGCTCTGTGCGGGTCGAAACTTCGTCCGAGCTGTGGAAGCTGTCAAGAGGTGAGCGGAGCTGTTACGGATTTTGGCTCAAGCGTTTTGGAGACGCGAGCTTGACGAATATATCTGGCGAGAAAAGTAAAAACGTGATATTGCATTTCAAAGTTTTGAAAGGTTTCGTTCGATACGTAACGTATCACTTTCACTGGGATAAGTGGTCAGAGTGGCTGTTATAGCAGTTGAAACCCCTATTTAAACCTCGCGGCGGACAAAGAATGTCAACTTGCTTTCGAAACAACGTTTCCATATTTAATAAACAAAACATTCAGATTTTCTTGTTATGTGTTTACTTTATCCTGATGTATTTCGAAATAAAGAGTCTTATAGTATTAAAAAAAAGAAAATATATCCTTGTCAAAGGCATGTGGCGAGAATGCTATCGCCAAATGTTTTAAAATCACGACATCCAGAAAAAGTTTCTGTTTGCCTCTTTGCATGGGCTGCAGTATCTAGACTAGTGACTTGGACCATTGTTGCAATCACTCCTATAGGACTAAAAGACTGATGAGCATAAATGGTTCAATTCATTTTTAGGAGGATTGCAGTTCCCACGGCATATGTTTGTCGATTGAAACCTTTATTTCTTTCTTTCCTTAAGCGGCGAGTGGCGGCACGCCTGGGATCCGGTGTGGCTGTGCGGCCGGGGCCTGAGCAACTCCGTGGTCGGGATCGTAGGCATGGGAGGCGTCGGTGAGTAGCTCTTATTATTATGGCAGTCCAAGGCACACAAGGCCTCTGCGTGGGCTACTATTTGACGTATGACGTAGGTGAGAGTAATTCACTCACGCCAATCACTTAACCAGTCCCAATGACAATTTGGCATAATCATTTCAGAATTTTTTTTCTGATCATTTATGATAGCGATATCTATAGCCATTTATGATATCAAAAAGCACATCATTCGATTCTTCAAATTTTTTCTATTAGAAAATATTTTTTATTAATCCCAATAGATATCAGCCCTATTATTTATTTTAAAATTATGATCAGAAACGTGATGATGCCAAATGGCATGACTGGGACTGAAAGGGTTAAAAGAAGTTAGCGTATTATGTCTTGGCATTGCTTTGGTAATTCGTTTTATTTGGGGGCCAGGGTGGCCTAGTGGGTTTGATAGCAGCCCATTGTGCTAATAGTCTGCGCACTGCACCGGATGCGCGTTCGATTATCACCTTCGCCCTGGATGTACTTTCTCTCTCTGAGTCAGGAAACATTTTATCTGTGCCTGTCTTACTTGACGAAGGTTTATAACCGGAAAATATATGTACCAACCTACTTTCCTAATTGGTTTGATGGAACTACTTCAAACACGTAACTATTTGAGTGCCTTGTCTAAAGAGGTTCAAGGTCGAACATGTATCCCAAGTACTGGAGAAAAGTTGATCTGATCCAAACTATCATTTTAGATATTGAGAAAGGAAAGAGGTTACTACTACTACTGGAAAGAGAAACTACTAGGAATTCAACTCTTTCTTACTTCTACCTTATCTTAGGAAAATATTTATTAGTAAATATGTATGTCTTTTCCAGTGCAAAATTAGTTGTGCAAAACCGTTTATCATGAGAGGCATCAGCGCAATGCTTATATAACGCTGTCATGTCCACATATTTATTCTTTTTCTTCGTACTATGCGTTAAATTTTGACAAAAAAAATTGTAAAATACGATATTATTATACGGTATAGTTCCAGTTTTAACATTTTCAATATAAAAAAATATAGGAAACTACGTTAGAGGTAGTGGTGATCGTGTCTCCATCTACCGTTAAAAAATTAAACTACAAACGAACCCTATAATTTACCCACTGTAAAGTGCAAAAACTAGATAATGATGTAGACCGGTGATCCATAGGCTGTGTCCTGACTACGACATCAAATGCAACAAAACTTGGCGACTTGGCAGAGTCAGCCACATGCTATTGCATCGCTTGGCGCCCTTGGCGGTCGCCAAGTTTTGTTGCATTTGTGGCATTTGATGTCGTAGTCAGGACACAGCCATAGAGCATGTTCCAAATATCTTTTTTGGATGGATTCGAGTTGTTCTTTTTGTTGCAGGTCAGATGGTGTGTCAGCGAGTGATGGCATTCGGGGTGGAAAAGGTCCTCTACTACGATATTTTTAATCCAGTACTGGGAGGTGAGATTAAAGTCTTTCCTACAATGTCTGCCCTCAAATATTTCGCAGAAGAGTTTGTATTTTTGAACTGCGATAAGTTATACCGTTGGTCAGAGTGACGGGAAGCAAGGCCGCCCAGAATAAGGGTTGTTTTTATTTAAATACTCTATAAATTATATTCGGGATTATCTTTTTTCGAAACAACGCATAAAAACTCGTAATTTAAAAAAAATATTAAAATCAATTATTAAAGCTTTTACTATAAAGTCATTAAAGCCATTCATGTGAAGAAACCGCACTAAAAGAGGTTTTAAAAGATTTTAAAGAATAAATATACCTTTCTAAAGAATTTGCCTTCATTTAAACATATCCTATCATCGCGTAACAATACAGTTTCTGATACTGTTTTGTAAAGTCTTCTTCGTTTGCCGTTGAGGTCGTCTTTAATGAAGGTTATCTAGTTAGGCCTCTTCTACACGCAACGATTCCTGCAATGCTTGTAGTGGCAATGTGAAGTTCATTGTGCCTTTCACATGCGATGTGGTACCTACCCATTCATCTGCGTTTTTCCACCCAGGAGTGGCAATGTGAAGTGATTCACGGACAACTTCAACAACAAGGCCAGAGAAGCTCTCCCAAACATGAGCGTAGACGGAATTTTGGACGTCACTGTTCCGAGTGCCGAAGATCAAGAAACTAGCTCGGACGCATTCGGAACCCCAAAAATGTGGTCAGCCGTGAACGAGTGGTTCCGAACAGGTTTCGAGACAGGTTATGTCTTCATCTTCGGAACAACGTCACTCGAAACTATGACGTCAAAATTTCCGTCCCCGAGCGTGTTTGGGAGAGCTTCTTTGGCCTTAGTAGTTGAGTAGGCCGTGAGTGATTTCAAGTTAGGAATAATGAGTTGTCGTACATCGGCAGCGTTTAACATTGTCACTCTCTGAGTGAAGGGTAAAACGGGTTTTGATTCCACCTAACTTGTTGCGCTGGATGATCGCAGTGACAGTGTCAATGGAATCTGTGGCGGTTCACCACACACGCAACCTCAATATGAAATCAACAACTAGGTGGCGCTGATTTACCATCTCGTTCCTACCACTATTCTTAATTACAAAATTAATAGTAGTATATAAGCCGAGGTAACTCATCCCCACCTTGAGGATCCTTTTGGTAGACTGAGGGTTACCGAGGCAGCTACAGATCTTTCACATGTGGCGGGAGCGAAAACCGTTCTTACTGTTTCACCTGCGGTTTTCACTCAAGGAGTGACCATGTTAAACGCCGCCGCTTCTGCACGCTGCCAATATTCCGCACATAAAATGCACTTCACATTGGCACTACTTCATTAAATAACGTAGATTCGCTTGCGTCGCATGTTAAAGGTCCGATTGAACACTGCGAACATACGGCGCGGTCAGTGAGACGAACATGCGCATACCGTTGCGTATGGAACTAGCCTAACCTGCTGTGACCCCCAGAAAGAATAATATCCCTGAATAAGAGTATGAAATTTATGAAATTCTTCAAACAATTTTCAAAACACATTAAAACCAACATTTCTTCATTAGCAACAAATAGTTAAACAAGTTACTTAAAGGGGACAATTCTAAAACACGTTAAAACGTACATTTCTTCGTAAGCAACAAACAGTTAGGCAGGAAAAACAGATTACTTAAAAGGTACATGACGGAAACACCCCGACGCTCTATTTTCCACCTATCATTTATTCTGTCAAATCAAATAATCACGTCAGCCACATACCGTTTCTTTTCTCGAATTCCCTTTCTTCTTGCACCACCTATATGCATCACTAGGCGCGTTTACATGAGCCATCGAATCCATGGAATGCCAAACCCTCCATTGGGGGAAAAAGTGGTCGAGCAGGATTTCTAACCGAAACTCCGCAATCAACCCGCCTTCGTAAAATAAGGCGTTTACATGGGAATCGTGGTTTTAATGACGTATTATGCGTGACGTACTGCGCGGGACATCTGGTACTTCCTGATAACCAACCGTGGGTTTTTGTATACATACGATCCAACATAACATGGAAAGGACTATGGTGTTTCTAAAAGTTGAAAACCACATTCAAAACAATCCACACCACATACGTTCCAAATTCTAGAAGTCGAAGTAGAAGTATAAGTGGCGGAAACCATGGAATGAAACGCAAACCCTCCTTGATTGGAGGGTTTGCGAAACCCTCCAATGAACCCTGCAATTCCCGGTTCTGCCGGGACGAAAAATCCCCAAGAGGGAAAAATTGCGGAGTTTGCTCTTCAATCCATGGATTCGATGGCTCATGTAAACGCGCCTACTAAGTCCAATACGAAATCCATACACAAATGTTTCTTTCCCTGGTTGCGCTCTGGAAGCAAACTGACACTGCATATGGGTGCGAACTATACACTAGGTTATTTTATACATAACCATTGAGGTAGAAGGGAAACTGGAGTGAGGTGTCAGCGAGCCGAAAACCCACTCACACCCTTTTGAGCGAACAGGGCAGAAAAGGACTATTTTCCCAATGCTTGTATGAGACCCCTCTATCATATTGACTTGGGCTCCTAAATGTATTTTTACATTTTTAGTTCGAAAGAAATTAACTTCCTTTAACTTTAAATTCCAACTTTTTTTAAGAAATAGCCATGTGGATCACTAACTAAGAAGCAGCGAAAACGAACCCAATAGCGAAATAGGAAAGTTTCTAGGTTTCTGCCTGGTTCGTTTCTGCTGCAGTGCCGTGTATTCCTCCGCGTTTCGTTATTGAACCGGCGCGTTTGCTGCCCTGTTCAGTGAATCACTGAACTCCACGTTTCTTATAGCTCAATGTACATAACACTGTACTATGTTGTGTCATCCGCAGCCGACCAGTTGGGCGCCGAGCTGACCGACCTGTCGTCCCTGCTGCAGGAGTCGGACTTTGTGGTGTGCGCCGTCAACCTGTGGAAGGGGTCCGCCGGCCTCTTCGACTCGAGAGCCTTCGAACGCATGAAGGCGTCGGCCGTCTTCGTCAACACCAGCAGGTACTGCTTTCTCAGACCTGTTCGTGAGCAGGTAAACTGCAGTCAACACAACACTAAATTGGACCATTTGTAGCCCTCAAATAATTAATCTTTTTCACTTCTTATAGGTTAGAGTCAAAGAGTTCTATAGTAGGGTAGAGGAACGACTCGTACTGAGCTGCCATCGACAGCCATGGCGCACTACGGAGCCCGAATAGAGTGGCAAAAGTGCTAGTTAATTTATAATTTTGATACTGAGAAAGAAAGTACACCCAGGGCAAAGGCGGGAATCGAACCCGCACCTGTTACAGCGCGCAGAGTGCTAGTGTTATGGCCTGCGATCCAAACCACTCGGCCATCGGGCCCCACATGCCACCCTATATTGTCTCCGTGTTGGTCCATGGTGCTGTTGCCAGGTTCAGTCTCTACCCTACTATAGAACTCTTTGGTTAGAGTTAGTAGGCGCGTTTACATGAGCCATCGAATCCATGGATTGAAGAGCAAACTCCGCAATTTTTCCCTCTTGGGGATTTTTTGTCCCGGCAGAACCGGGAATTGCAGGGTTCATTGGGGGGTTTCGCAAACCCTCCAATCAAGGAGGGTTTGCGTTTCATTCCATGGTTTCCGCCACTTATACTTCTACTTCGACTTCTAGAATTCGGAACGTATGTGGTGTGGATTGTTTTGAATGTGGTTTTCAACTTTTAGAAACACCATAGTCCTTTCCATGTCCATGTTGGATCGTATGTATACAAAAACCCACGTGTAGTTATCAGGAAGTATCAGATGTCCCGCGCAGTACGTCACGCATACGTCACTAAAACCACGATTCCCATGTAAACGCCTTATTTTACGAAGGCGGGTTGATTGCGGAGTTTGGGTTAGAAATCCTGCTCGACCACTTTTTCCCCCAATGGAGGGTTTGGCATTCCATGGATTCGATGGCTCATGTAAACGCGCCTATTGAGTGCTTACAACAAGTCATTAGTCTAATACTGCAGTTTGCCGGCCCACGGCAGAGAAGCGATTGTTATTTCTTGGCATTTGGGTTAAATTACGTGCTCTGATTACTTGAATCATTAACATTAACGTAAAATTAACATTAACGTACGTTTTTAAAACTTGAGATTTTTTTTCTTTTTCCAATAAAAACACAATATTCAACTTCAAATCTCATTTGCAAATGGTTTGTTCCAGGTGACGTAAATCCTTCCACCTTTCATTTTTGCCTTTTCTTCGGTGGGTGCTCCAATGGGTGCTTTAAGCTTTCGGGATGGATAAATTTTCTTTTTAAGATGACATGAGAACTACATATCTGAAGCTTTCAAATGGAAAAATATAAAACGTGTTTTAAATTTATAAATAATCAAACCGATTTTCGGGAAAAATTAAAAGGGGGTGACATGATATTAGGCTATCCGAATGTGCGATATAAGGAGGGGGTACTGTATATTTCACTTTAGTAAATCCGACACCAATGCTTGTTTTCTAGCTTCCACACTACGTTTATAACGTAAAAAGTGGAAGGTATTATAATCGTTGAGTCCGTCTGTATGTCCGTCCGTCACGAACTTTCATAGCCCAAACTATAAATGATACAGACAAGTGTGATACATCAAACGATAATAATTATTGAAGAAATAGTTATTGAATTTCCGGAATGAAATAAATGAACCTAGCCAAATTTAGCGTGTAAATGTTTATAATAGAATTAATCTTGTGTTTGGCGACTTTTTTTTCCTGTTGAACATAAATATAGTGTGGAAGCGGGCTGAGTGACAGATTCTGTTACAAAAACCTACTTGTCTTCGTGTTAGGGGCGAGGTGGTGGACCAGGAGGCCCTGTTCGTAGCGCTGCGGGACCAGAAGATCCGCGCGGCTGGGCTCGACGTCACGGTCCCGGAGCCCCTGCCCACCGACCACCCGCTGCTCACCCTCCCCAACATCAGTGAGTACTTTTCACTTTGCTGTGATCTGTAAGGCACAGGGCCGGATTTCTACATATGCTAAGTAGGCTGTAGCCTAGAGCGGCGAATTTTACACCAATTAAAGCGATATTCGGTATAAAAAAATTATTATAAAGATACTAATATTTTTAATAAAGAAAACAAATAACTTACATTAATGCGTAAACCGTAAACGTATATGTAGTACTAATATTTAGTAGCAAACATGGCCAATTTAAGTGATCAGCTATCAGAAAATGAAAATATCTGATTTTCTAATTATATTGTATTTCAAATAAGCCTATTTTTCTTCTTTTATATTCGTTGTGATAATTTTAAACAGCATATACCGCCCTATTTTACAACTAACCAGCTATCTTTCCCCGGAGGGAGAGAATAGTGTGACATGGGCGACAAATCGATCGTAGCCTACAAGCCTACAAGCGGCAAAACTTTAAATCCGGCCCTGGGCCCCCGCCCATTTTAAGGGCCCCGCAGCTTCCAATAGGTCCCTTATAATCAATTTGTTTTTTAGAATGACCTATAACTTCATATTTTTGTGTCCTCAATATTCATAACTATTACTTTTAGTTCTAAAATGATAATTAAGAAAAAAATAATAAGAAAAAAAAAGCGAAATTTTGGGCTAGCCATCGGAATATTATTGAACAAGCAACGTGAGCATAGCATAAAAAAGCAACGCTAGGAACCCCCGTCTAAAGCTCTGCCTACGGGCCCTTACACTGTTTAATCCGGCCCTGGTAAGGCACTATACCTTGTCTACCCAGAATGTGAGCCTCGAAAGACTTTTCTTCCCCATCCCTTCGCTTGGTTTTCTAGGAAACGGGGGGGAAATCGCTTTTCTAAACCTAACGCGTTTGAGGTTTTGTTGTGAGGTAAACAATCCGAACAGTTCAAACCCAAGTAGGGTGGGGGGAAAAACAAGCTCACGCCGCCGTTGCGAAAGTTCGTGAAGCCATCTCTGTTGATGTTGCTCACATATTATCTGTCTCGGACAAATTTAGACAATTTTAAAGCGCAAAATTTCACTTTAAACAGGCGAATGGCGCGATCCTGACTTACTCATGATCGCGACATATGCCAATAGCCATGAGTTACTTGTCCCGGTCAAAACCGGAGGGGAAAAAAATAACCGATTAAACCGAGAAGCGGTTTTACTTTTCAAAAACCGCAAATCCCTAGAATCTGCACATTCGTGGTTTTGTCATTTGACCGACGATATATAAGCTATGTAAAATTATAATTTAGAGCAACCTACCTGTAACATGGTTTAAGTTATTAACTGTCATTTAACGTGACGGAATGACTAAAAGTTTCATTAACATATATTAAATTAAAAGTATGTAAAGTAATAAAATTTAATATTTTTTTATTATCTAGAATACTCATAAGATATCAAATATTACATTATATACATTTATTCACATGTGAAAGGTTTTTCAAACACTTATCGCGGTCGATTTCCAACTAGTTGAAATTCGGCTGAATTGGCAGAGCCAACAAATCTTTTTTGTCTACTAGGTATCTCTATCTTCTTTTTCGGGAAATGTGAATGCATGCCCTTTATCGTCCTGCTTTCTTAAACCATAATGTGAAAACTTGGAATATATTTTTTAATTAAATTTGTAAAAATTGCAAAAAATTGCACTTTTTTTTATTTTATCGAAGTTGACATTTTTATGGAATTGTCCCTCCTCTCTTCGGCAGTCATCACCCCGCACTTGGCCGCCGCCGAGACGCACGTCCGCCGGCAGATGGCCGAGCTGGCCGCCGACAACCTGCTGCTAGGGCTGCGGGGGGAGCCGCTCAAGACGCCCGTTCCGACGCGAACACTCTCAAACAAGGAATAACCCACTGTACATGTTTCTTGAATTAAACAAGTAGGGAAACTCTTGTGTTAGTGTCTTTTTCTTTTTTTTTAGGGGAGGGGGGTAGGCCCTGTCTGTTAGGCATTCGCCTAGCATGCAGAAGGTCCCGGGTTCGGGTCCGGGCATCGCCAAAATAACTGCCGACCTATAAACGGCAGCCAGAAATGTCCGACGTGAGGAGGGAGTGCACGTGAAATATCATTCAAAGTCCTAACGCTGCGTACGATGCGCCCTTAACGGTTGCGTTGGGTAAGTACTCAGGTGTCGGCTCGTCACTTGACTGTGGTTCTAAAATATGACGCCCGTCGCCAATAGCCCTCGTGTAGCTCTAGTGCGACGATAATTCAAACTAAACCTAAACCATTTCGGACTCCCTCGCAATACTTTCATTATCAGGAAAATAAAAAGGAGATAATTTTCGACGGAACGGAAGTGAAAACAAAGAAAAGATGGCCAAATATATAAAAGGTGGGCGTCCTACTTTTCAAACAAAATAATAACTTTTACAAAATCGGACACACGGAAAGGGCCGTTCAAAGGCCGACGAAAAAGACTGCGAACAAATGTCGAAAACACAGGAGGCATCTGATACTACCTTGGACAGGGCAGTGCCGCAATTACTCTAGACCATAGAAAACATTGGCAACAGCTAATTATTTGAAAGCAAAAAAGGTCCATTGTTGTGGTTACTGCAGTTTACCCGACCACTGCAGTGATCGTGGAAATCTCTACGATGTTAATGGCAACTTTCCAATTTTTTTTTTAAATCGTTGAAAGTAAAATGTTTAAAAGTAGGATTCAGAATTTTTTTTATTGACCACGACTGTATCATTTCGAACTCGTATGGGGGTAATTCTACAAAGAATTTAATATTTAAAAAGGGTATTGTAAAAATCGTAAATAATATTTTTAAAAAATATCTTTAAGAATGAAACAACCACATTTCTGTATAATTTGACACAACAATTATTGTTCTACCTGCAGTAAAACTTGAGATATGCATTTAGTTTTTTGGTTTCATGACGTTTTCTGCGAGCCAAACTTAGCAAGAATTCTGCCATGAAATCAACAAGTACCTATTTTTCAAACATATTTCTTTAGTTTTGTCTTTAGGAATTAGTTGTAAATGAATTTGTTTTTCTTTTATTAATTTTTTAAAAAGAAAAATGTTCAACCTATGAAATTATCAAAAAAATTACATTGCGTTATGTGCAAAAAAATCTTGAGACAGTTTGTTAAGTACATCGTCTTGTTGACAATTTAATTTTTTTTAGTCAAAAAATAATTTTTTGACCTATCAAAAATAAGAAACGTTATTTGTCAACATTTTTTATTCTTAAAATAAATTATATCGAGAGATATTTAAAAACTTTAACCATCTAATAGCGTTGGTATACTTAGTATACACGCATGGAAGAAAATTCCTAATGATATTTGCAATATTTAAAAAAAGTGATATGTCCCGTACTTCAAGTTATTGAAGTATAATTTAACTAAAAAAATTCTCCTTATATATTTTTTAAGAGTAACCAAAATTATTTAACTGATGGGAAAAATTAGATTTATAGAATTTGCATAAAAGTATTTCTTGTCCCTTTTCCAGACTATCATACTTTCATTTGGAACTCAAAATAATAAATTTATTTTCGGAAAATAATATTTATTTTAATTTGCAATGGGCTTGTTTCAACAGTTTGCCACAAAAAACAACACAACCAATAAAATCGCAGTTCGGAGCGCGTGACCTTTTTTAAACCAATGAGCTGTTTCAACACTTTTTTTTAAAGAAAACGAAACAATCAATGACATAGCAGTATAGAGTGCGTGACGTCATAAGAAATATTCCCATTGAACTGCATGATTTCTAACAAAACTATTTTTTTAAATTTATGCTTTCATCCTTTTTTTTTTGTTAATATTAATTTCTCATTTATAAACTGGTTATGGTTTCCATACCGTCCTTATTGTTCAAGTGACGGAGAGGAACAGTATCAAGCTAATGTGCTTTTTCAACGATGAAAATTGGTCTGCAGAAAACTTTTTTACGTATTTAAAACACAGCATTTTTTTTCCTAAACGCATTTTTTAAGGGATCAGCTGTTTTTTTGTCTTCGGATATAAAATCAGCTGTTCTCTTCAAAATGCAAATCAATAAAAAATTCAATTATGATTGATGTCGCCATCTACATTTTGTGAATGCAAGCTAACTCAAAGTAAAGTGAAAGAAGGTAAGAACTCTCTCCAAAGAGTGAGGTGCATTCTGCCTGTAAAACATTCATTAATTCTATGATAAAGCGTGCTTTTGAAATTTAATAGTGTTAGGTGGAACAACTTGGTGTACAAATTTAATTTAAATGGATTTTTTTTTAACGAGGAATTTATTTTTTTATGTTTTTTTAAAAATATTTACTATTGCTGTTTTAAATGTTTCAGTCAAAGAAGAGCTTGTAGGGCTTGTCTAAAATAGTTTTGCATCGTATATTCAGGTTTATAAAACATTAAAAACTCAATTTATAGCGTCTATTTTTGTCACTTGACCAGAATTTCAAATTACAAGACATAATAGGCTGTGTTTAAGCTCTTCACCGATACTAGAAATAGATAACTTCATCTATGTTTTTAATATTTTATTTTTAACGCGACAACGTTGTAATTGACCGTTTTAATTATCAACGTAAGAGTTATAATTGGCTGCAGCATTTGTTAGTGTTGATCAAATAATTTTAACCCAAGCCAATCAAGTAAGTAATGCCAAGTTTCGATATTTTCAATTTATAATCACCTTAGGGTGTACACACATCATTTCACTGGCGGTCTTTGTAGGCTGCGGTTCGCAGAGTGGCCGTTTGGCGCCAAGGTAAGAGCCAAGGAGAAATGGCGCCAAGTAAAAGAGCGATAAATAGTATTATATAGCAACTGCTCGGTTAAAGGGGAAAACTTGGGGAAAATTTCAGTTAAGCAGTAGAAACAGGAAACTCTTCATAGGAGTTACTGATACGGGTATTGAACAATCTTAGGTAGACTTTGATTCGATGTTTTTTTATTGAATAAGCAAAAACTATTTTGTTTTTCACTTCCCATTTGTATTTTTAAGGATGGAATTTTGTTTTTTTTTAATTTATAGTTAGATCAAAATGTTTCTTTTTTGTTTTGTTACGTTAATGTTTAGTAATGTCCATTAAAAATAATGGTATTACGCTACTAAAATAATATACTGTTTGACAAGGTGGGAAAAATTGATTTCATGCATGTTTCGGGAGGGTATTTTTTTTTACAACAGTATGTTAAGTTATAAAACTTCCGAAAACTACACCTAGTTAAAATTCCAATTTTGTATGTGCTTTGCATAAATCGAAATCCAGAATAAAGTGCAAGGAACGGCATATATAACTTATCGACGTGCATGAAACAGTTTTGAAAGATTCACTTTGCGAGTGATTATTAATTGGAAAAAGCGTTTACTTTTGACTGTTTTGAAAAATAAATGAAATTGGTAACAGATTAATAGAATTTGATTTAAATATTTATGTCAAATGTTAACGATTCATAGGTGGATCTAGAACATCAGCATCAAGGGGGGGGGGGGGGGGGGGTGGACTCGTGGCTCAAACTGCAAAAATAGAAGGGGGGAATTTCGGCGTATGATATCAAGAAAACGTATTTTATATTTATTGCGTGAACTAATTAGTAAATGCTTCAATTAGTTCATTCTATTTTAAATAAATTATTCAAAATTTGTATATATTACCATGTATATGATTTAAAAAGGATCGGAATTTAACGACTTATGAGAATCTGCAATTTTCCGGACTTCCTGAAATTCGGGATTTACCGATCTTTGAGATTTTGTTAATAATTAATTTTCAAAAATTTTCGATTTACCGATTTTGAAAGGTTCATGAATCGCCGGTTTTTGAAGGTTTTTCATCAATCAGTTAATATATTAAAAATTATAATAAATGAAATATTAAAAAAATTAACGTTTTAAAAAAGTATCACTTAATCAATTTTATGTGGTGTTGTGTGGTGTTGTTTCATTAAAATTGAAGATTGTGACTTCAGGTATTAACTAACTTTAACCCTACGAATATCCCACCCTGTTTTGAGGGGTTTTTTTAAAAATTCCATTAATTTATATGGAGAGCCTATTTTAAGTATAAAATATAGGGTATTTTAATTAAATTATGGTTTAGTAACTTTTGTTAATTTGCTAATAATTTTTCAAGTACAAATTTGAAAAATTAGTGGTATAATTGGTTATGCGAGCGTCCTTGAAAAATTTGGAAATAAGCCTTGAAATGTGCTTGAATTTTTACTAGCAATTTTGCTGACATTAAATGAATATAAAATAAATGAAATTGGTAACAGATTGAATTGATTTAAACATGTTTGTCAAATGTTAACGATAATAGGCTTCCGATGAAGGGTCAGTAGCACCTTAAAACAGCTCGTGAAATTCAACAAGCTGCGAGGTGTTATGTAATGAAGGGAAATTCGGGGCCTCTTCATTTTCCGAAAATTCAATAATTATTTCTTAATATAGATACTTTTGTTACTATTCTTAATATCTATGAGGTATATTCTTAATATCTATTCAATAATTTCTCTTTGCTAAATTAATTTATGTTTCAGAGAACGAATATATAATTATAGCTTTATAAAACCGGCGTCGCACGGGTGTAACCCTTAATAACGGTGATTATTTTTTTATGTAACCATTTATTTATACCAATTGATCCCTTCTCCACTGGTCAGCACTCCATCAGTATATTATAATTTCCCCCATTCTACTATCAGCATTAATTTTAAAAAGAAATCAGATTGTGTATCCAGACCCTTCTAGAAAAGAGGGCTTTCCCATAGACCCTGGTTTAAATGTCAGAAATAGCTGTGATATAATGGTCAGTTAGTTTCTATTTGCCTTCCTACAACCGAAAATACCCAAAATGTGATGACCATTAAACTCCATATTCGACCACTCGACAGGGCTGGGGAGCCCAGTCGGTAAAGGCGTTTGCCTTGCATGCGATAGGTCCCAGATTCGGGTCCGGGCATCGTCAAAATAACTGCAGACCTTTTTAAACGGCCCATGCAGCCAAAAATGTCATGTGTCCCGCATAATACCCCGTGTGGTGGGAGAGCACGTTAAATATTTTTCAAAGTACCGCGCTACGTACGATGTCGTCCTTAAAAGTTGCATTGGGTGCCTACTCAGGTGTCGGCTGTCACCTGACTGTGGTTCTAAATTAAGACGTCCGTGGCCAATAGCCCGGGTATAAATTAAAAGTTTATAAACAATGCTATTCCTGTGGAAAAATCGGCTCACGCTTTGCCTTCCTACACCGTTCGGGTTCGAATTTCGGAAAATGGCTTCTAAATGACGCTACGATATAAAAAGAATATTTTCCTAAAATTTGGTAGCTCTACCTCCAGTAGTTTGGGCGGGCGTGATACGTGAGTCAATGAGTGAATCAGTCCGTCAGGACTTTGCCTTTTATATATAGATTCCTCGCTGTCAAATAGAAGCAAGACATTCATATCAACATACAAGCGAAAAAATCTGTTTGTTTTAACTATATTTAACGTCACTTCAAAATGAATTATGTCTAAAAAAATTAATTTCTTTAATATATTATTAAAAACGAAATAAAATTTCTCTACCGTTGTTTTTGATGGCAATGATGATTTAATTCTAAAATAAAAATGACTTCTTATGCTTTTAGGCGTTGGATCTCAGCCCATTACGTTAACGTCTGCAACTTAACCGTGTGCGACTTGATTCCTCCCTTCGCCCGGCCCCTGGGTGTACCTTCCTCTTTTGTTTCATTTAAAACTTCTGTCTGTGTCGGGTTTTACTTAAGGAAGTTGACGTATCACACTTGCCTGCAGCATTTGTAGTTCGGACTTTTGAAAGGGCCAGTGGGTGACGGACGGACTTACGAATTGTAATATCTTGCATTTTAACGGAAATAAAGGTATTGGGAAGCTAAAACGAGTTTTAAGAACCGTTAAAAATTAATTGGTAAATTTATCCATAACTTGCATTAGGTTTTGGGGTTGCAAAGCGTTTTTTTGGAAATGTTTATTAAAATTTTTGATGTCTGTCAAATGTCTAAGAATCTTTTCTAAATTTCAAGTGCATACAAGGGATCGTGATAGATATAGGGACCGTGGCTATACCCTTCCACGTTTTTATATTCGCTCAGGTCATCTTATAAACCTGATCGTGCTAGGTAAAAAAAAATATTAAAAAAAAAAACCACCTACAATAAATAGCACCGGGTATTTGAGACTACTTAGATAATTTAAATCACTGATTTGTTGTAGAGAAATTAATTGGACCTATCTACATCGATTTACAATCCTTTTTGCGGTATATTTTTGTTTTGTTTTTTGTATCCTCAATGGCTAAAGCAAAGCTTTTGTAATAGAATAGCACAAAAAATTTTTGATGCTTTGTACAAAAAAACTTACGCTTTTGCGGTTTTTATTTTAAGCAAACAAAATGATATATGCGTATTACAAAAAAGGCGGCTATGGGGAGCCCAGTCGGTTAGGCATTCGCCTAGCATGCGGAAGGTCCCAGATTCGGGTCCGGGCATCGCCAAAATAACTGCCGACCTATAAACGGCCCGTGCAGCCAAAAAATGTCCGACGAATAATACCCAGTGGGGGGTGCACGTTAAATATCCTTCAAAGTCCTAACGCTGCGTACGATGTGCCCTTAACGGTTGCGTTGGGTGCCTACTCAGGTGTCGGCTCGTCACTTGACTGTGGCTCTAAAATACGACGCCCATCGCCAAGAGCCCCGTGTAGCTGTAGTGCGACGATAATTCAAACTAAACTAAACAAAGGCCAACAAATTGCGCCATTTTTAAATCGTTAGGGCATGCCCGTCGCCAAGAGGTTGACTCATGCTTTCATCCCTTAAGAGGGTCGATAAATTGAGGACCAAGCATGCTTGGTAACTAAACACTGGGGTTTCCGCGTGAGGTTGACCACCTAACCGGGACATATGCCTAGCACCCAGAACCCTTGGTCACTTAAACTGAAATGGGCACAGCAGGCCTTGGCCCACTAATGGACTGTTGCGCCGAGGGGTTTAGTTTATTTCAAAGTTCACCCAAGCTCATTAATACTTTTAAACAAACTTGCAACATCGTAAAGATCCGAATTGCCTATGTGAAATAATTTAAGTGTTTGCAATTATGTCGTGAAAACAAAAGTATCTAATTTTTATAAAACATGTACACATAAACCTGTGCAGAGTATGTTATAAATTTGAAATTACTTTATGAAGAAAGTAATTATCTTGCTATTAAGATCTAAAAATCTTGTTTATAGGTTGCACTTGCCTTGACGTTTTTTTTTCGTTAAGAATAAATTGCACTCTTGCACTGTAAAAAAATTTACTGAAATTAAAGGGAAAAGTACCGGCGCAGAGTTGCCGGGACTTTTCCGTTTCGTTAAGTATTTTCCCGTGTATTTACAGAAGTTCCGTTTCTTATTTCTCCGTTGTTAAAATTTTCTCATTTGCATTTTCCGTGTTTCTACTTAAATTCCATTTCTTATTTCTCGTTATTAAAATTTCTATTGCATTTCCCCGTACAGGTAAGGTAATTTTAGATAAAGGCATGGATAAAAACATTTTAAATATTTCTTATTGGCCATTCGCCTATATGATGTCGTAAATTTGATTAAACAAATATGTTATTTGTTACATAGAATCTGTCACTTAAACCGCTTCCACACAACATTTGTGCTTAACAGGAAACAAACTATTATATTTACTACGTTTGTTAAATTAACTTACAGTTCGAAAAATTTATAATTAGTGCAATTGATGCTTTAAAAATAAAAGCGAAACTGCATATTTTTTATGCCAAGTTAGAATTCTCTATGCATCTTTCGTGTCTTCATACATATACATATAATGGACCATCAAAAGAACTCTATTGTGATATTTACAACAATCCAAACTTAATTATATATCGTATAAATAAATATTCTTTCAAAAGTTTTTATTTTAAATAAAGTTTTTCCTACGTTTAACGAAATGGCAACAGTGGAAAATATTGAATAAAAAGGAATTTGCAAGTTATTTCAATGTAGATTAAATTTTTTAGTTATTTAAATTTTAAATAAACTTCTAATTAAATTTTTTCAATAAAATTTGGAATGTAGCCTAATCTGATATTTTGATTCAAAATGCCGTATCCCACTTGTCTGTGGGACTTGTGGTTCTTTCTGTGAAAGTGGGGGACAGTCAGACGGACGGACTGAACGATTATAATACCTTCCACTTTTTACGTTATAAACGTAGTGTGGAAGCTAAAATTAAGAATTAGTTTAAGTGAAGTTTGAATTTTAACTTTGTTACAATTCAAACTTCCTACTTTTACTTTTGTTTACTTTGGTTTGGGTTACTTTTGTTTTGGTATTCGAAAATGAGTTTTCTAAGAATATTTTACTTATTAAATTTTTTTAAATGCCAACTTCTTGCTCTGCTGGTTGGTTGTTCAAAACATTTGTTAAAAAAAAGCTTGCATAGAAACTTTCTTTTCATCTATATCCGTCATTTTAAGAGAAATAACCGAAGCAACCAATGAAATCGCAGTACACAGAAAAATGAAAACAAGAGCATTACTTTCCCCTCTGAAACTTTCCCATTATCTAAGTAATTAAATTTTCAACAAAAAATATTCGCTAATTATTTTTCTGATGTTTTGATAACAATTTTTATTTAAAAAAATAAATTATTAATTTAAAACAAAAGAAAATCTTAGACATTAAATAAACTAATAATGTTCAAAATAATAATTATTAAATAAATTAATAGTAAAAAAAACTATTTACCATGTAAAATATTTTTGATTAATTTAAATGAAAAATAATTTAAATTGCAAATAGCGCTTTAATTACAAACAACTTTTACTTAGTAGTTGATGAATTTTAATCTGCTATTTTTTTCCTCACCTACTTCCTCTAGTAAATTTTTTTACCCCCTGTTAAATTTTTCTGGATCCGCCCCGTTAACGAACCATCTGTGTCAACAGATGTCCCCCTTTCATTTGGGAATGTGGGGGTGCATTCAGATTTATGACCTAAGATAAGAGTTTAGGACCGCACTTGCATTGATATATAAACAACCAGTTAATCTTTTTTTAATGTTTTGTTTTGAAATTGATGAATGAAGATTCTGCACATATATAGTTGTTACATTTTATTATTAGTAAAAAAAAACCGCAATTTATTGTACATAAAAGGGGTCATTTAAACTTAAAAACTTAATTATTGAATATTATATTATTGTTCAATTTCATTACAAAAGGTTTTTTTTAGAAAAAAAAAATCGAACTTGTACTATTCATATATTACATATGCTGATTGTGGTGTTACCACACAACCCTTATCCATGTGTGATCTTTGCTTTTTGTCTATGTAAAATACATAATTGAATAAGAGAAATGAGCTTAGCTACCTGATCTATTTGTTATTTAAAATGAATTAGTTTGCATGCTTTTTCTTGAGTAAGTTTTGGATGTAGTATATTTTAAAGATTTATTTAGCTCTATGAAAATTCTCCTATACTTTTATTTGAACATATCCCTTCTACTTTTCTTAAAAGAGTACCAATTTTTTTAAAGTAAATTTTCTGTTCTTTATACCTCGATTGCAGTTATCTTCTGGATTATTATACAGCTTACTATTGACTGTAGGGATGCACCGAATACCAAATTTGGCCGAATACCAAATTTGGCCGAATACCGAATATTCGGCCTACCTAAACCAATTTTTAACGAACGGAACGGAAACGAAAATGGAAGTATGAAAACAAAACATAAGTAGTATGAAAATCAGAAAAAAATAATAAACTCATGGCTTACAATATTATTATACAATTAAAATTAATTTTTTTAATCTTTTAGTGAAAAAATTACAATTGTGTTATATGTATAGTAATTATTGTTTTTTTTAAAGCCCACTCATTGAAACTGTTAACTTAAAGAGACATGTTTATTTAATATAACTTGAGTAAAGCTTGATTTAACATAAAAACTAAAACTTAAGAATTTGAGTCTATTATAAAAGAAAACAAGTCCTGTTTGGGAATTTTCGGACGTTTTATAAGATGATAACTTGAAGAAATTTTTAAATTTCACTATTCGGCCGAATAGTTAAGTTATTCGGCCAAACCGAATATTCGGCTAAAGTGGCCGAATACCGAATAGTAACCGAAAATTCGGGGCATCCCTAATTGATTGCATATTTTAATATACTCATTCCGTTAACAACAAAAATCTTCGGCGGCAAATTGCTCTATCAATCTTTAGTAGAAAAATTTAATTTTTAGAATTTCATTAATTTGTAAGCTCAAATTTATTTAAAAAAAAATCAAAGTAATGCGTACGTTTAAAATTTAGTTCGAAAATAAGTCCAAATAAATGTAAGGTAATAAGTGTAGTGTGGGGGAGTTTCATGTCGTGGATGGCAATAGCTCCAACTTCAACAGTTTGTTGTCTGGAATTACTTATGTTTTGGTATTCGAAAATAAGTTTTCTAAAAATATTTTTCTTAATAAACTTTTTAAATGCCAATTTCTTGCTGTGCGTTGGTTGATCAAAACATTTGTTAAAGAATGCTTGCATAAAAAGAAAAAAATATTTTCCTCAATTGGTCATTTTGAAAGTGAAACCGAAGCAACAAATGAAATCCAGTACGCATACAAATGAAAACAAAAGCGTTTCATCATCTGAAACATTCCCCTTCATTTAATTAGTAATTATTAATAATTGAACTAGTAATTATTTAGTAGTTAATAATTAACTATCGATTATTTACCTAGTTTATAATTATAGTTGTATAAGATAAATAAATTTTATAATAGATTTTATTTTTAAAAAGTTAACAATTCGCATTAAGCAATTGCTTGGAAAAGTAAACCACATGAGTTAACAGGGGGGGGGGGGGGTCAATGGTAAATTCCCTAAAGAAGGGACCCATCCAAAATTAAGAAAATAGGGGCCCCTAATGTTGACTGCCCTCCCCTAAATCAAATCCGCCCTTGGGGAGAGAATATTATGACAGGGGCGGTAAATCGATCGTAGCTACAGGCGGCAAATCTTTAAATCCGGCCCTGGTCCTATTTATTTATAGCTTATATACCAAACTTTAGAAACAGTTGATTCTCTCATTATTTTATTTAATTTTACTTCACGATGAATTAGAATAAAATACAAATTATCTTCACAAAGACCTTTCTGAGGTCAAATTTCTCCCTCTTTTACGATGGTGTGAAGAGGGGGCGACAAAAAACCACGGTCCTAGGGGCGCATAAAATCTAAATCCGGCCCTGTCGGAAGGTCAATCATTCATAGAATTGTTATACGATATTCGAAAGTTTTATGATGTCTGCTTCAAATACTATAACAACGATTAAGGAATGTTTATGAGAAATAATTGTCAGCACATTGCTTTCTTCGACGCCGGAGCCCCTCTTAAAGTAAAATTATCATTTTGCAGATTGTAAACGATTTTCGTTGCTATTCCTGTTTTATGTGATTTTTAAAAAATTAAGAAATTTTTTAATAAGTGGTTGTTAGAAATTTACATTTTTAGTTTTCTTTTTCGTTGTTGTTAATGGGTCATTCCTCACAAAACGTACAAAAGCATGTCCCCGCAAGTTATCTTTCACATGAAGAAAAGTTATGCTTTCGCTTGAATTAATTTAAGATGAGGAACATTTTATCTACGTACAAACGTTGAATAAATACAAAAAATTATATATTTTGTGTAAAAATTTGTGTCCACAGACTATGACAAATCATGTCCGTGAGCTGTCTCACCGTCATGTCCGGGGACTGTTTTAGTTAGTATATACTAATTAAATCCCAATTTTTATAACTAAAGTTGATTTTCAATTAAACTGACATTACTAGAACATACAAAACATAAAATATAATCATTATAAAGAATATAAATATATAAATCCCGTGAAAATAAAATGTCCCACAGATTTTCGTCATGTCCATGTACAACGTATTTTTTAGCTTGCATAACTATCTAGAAATGATAACAGTACTCTGTTTCAATCTTATTAGTATTCAATAATACAAGTTATACGTTGTATCACGTCGATAGTTTGAATACCGCAGTAGATAAAAAGCAATTAGAAGTTAAAAGTTAAAAATAGCCAATTGACAAGATCATAGCGTAATTTCTGTGGTCAAGATATAAGAAGGTAAGCTAATGATTTTTACATGTAATTTATTATTTATAGAAAGAAATAAGTTACATAATATCAGTTTGCGTGTTTCGTTCTCTAAGGCCTAAACCTTTTGCGCCTGGAAGCCCTTATTTACGATTTCATCATGTCCGTGTACCATCATGTCCATGTATTTGGGCTCACGGACATGATTTATGTGTCCACGGACATGACGTTTTAATTATATAAGAATAAGTTGAATAAATATAAGTGAAATACAATATATTTACATTATATTTTGTCGTGAACTATTATAATAAAGTAAAGCTGAAATTTTATTAAAGTGTAACACATCAATAAAATATTTTTATGTTAATTTTGGGGGTTAAAACTTTTCGAAATTAAACATTGTTAAATTAAGACTTACTATCCGAATAATTAATATTAATTGTATGATCTGGACCGATGTTATATTTCCAATGTAATATGTAAGTGTAACTCAAATCCAAAGTTTCAAAAAGTTTCATCAATATTTTTTTTTCGAAATTTTTTGCCTCAAATTGTACGTTTTCTGAGGAATGACCCTAATAATAAACTAGAAGTTCTGCGAGAACTTAAATATCCTACTTGAAAGATAATTCTGAATCAGATGGTTACAGCGAAAATTGGAAGGAGTATGAACATATGGACGGACGGACGGACACAAAGGCGTACAAACAACAGATAGACAAAATGTAAAAAAATATCGTCTCTGACATCCTTGAAACAAAAAACAATTTTTAATTGAATGGTTAACTTCTGCTTTCTACTATGATTTTTTTATTCCTTATAATAATGATTTTTAAATTTTAGCGTTTGTTGAATTGTTTTCTCTAAATAGCTTGAAGTCAGTACGTTTTTATAAATACCGCCCAACTAAGACATATAATTCAATTAATTAGTGCACACATTTTGGTTTATTAACGTAGTTTGAGCATTAAACGTTTGATGCCGTAATATATTAAATCAAAAATAAAATCCCCCCCCTGTAGGCACCCCTGCAGGGGCGGCAAATCAATCGTAGCTTTCAAGCGGCAAATCTTTAAATCCGGCCCTGCACATATGTATCAGCATCACATCGATGGGGATCGATAACGAAACTAGTGTTTTTTTAAACTAATTTTAGCACCTTAAGAACAATACTTTCGGTCAGTTAAAGCGGAGATCCGATAAATCTAAGTCCAGTTAAGGGCAGCTTGACGTTTTTTAAAATTCCATTACAGCGCTAAAAATTTATTTATTTTAAAAAAAAAAGCATTGTAAAACTAGAGATCTGTAACACTACCCGACTTTCAATTGCCGTTCAGTAAATCAATACACATCTTTTTTGTAATTATATACTTTGTAAAGTTTTTTTCAATTACTTTAAACCTAAAAAGCAGTGCTAGAAGTGAGGGTAGATGCGGGGTGAATCGTGGCCCCACTTTTTGCGAAAATGACCAAGCGTCTTCTTACTTTTCATACCACTTAAGTCCATCCCCCCCACCTTTTTGTTTTCTAGCTCCTTTTGCACTTAAAACTTTTTTTATACCTATTTCTTTTTAATTGCTTCGTTGCTTGCTAGTCTTATTTAAACATGCTATTAATTCCAGTTAATTGTGCTCTAAATCTCTTCTAAACTGGCACTAAATACATAATGAAGTTATGTTATAAATACTTCATATTTATTTTTATCTTATGGATCCAAGTAAAACAAGGATGCAGAATATACACTAAAATATTGTAATATGACTCTTATCCGAACTAAATGATTAAATAACAATTTTTAAGGGGGAGGTTGAAGGTACATTCCTCCCAAATTACAGGTGTCCCCCCACTTCTTCCACTAATCGTTCAGTCCGTCTGTCACCCACTTTTATTGCCCAAACAACAAATGCTACAGGCAAGGCTGAAAAACAAAAAGATATACGGCCTTCAATTTTGGTACACGTATTACCCGTTCGCTAACACATGTATACACGTTGTAAGGTAATGTCACTCTAAGTTTAAAACCAGAAAAAGTTATAGAATAATATATCTTTTTGTTTTTTCGCAATGCCTTTGCCTTTAAATAAAACCAAAAAAGTTTTGAAAAGCAACTACCACTTGCGCATGCGTAATTTTCTCGTAAACCTTGTTTCGAGTACGTATACCAAGTTTGAATGCTTTATCTGTTTTCAGTTCGTACCTTTAAAACTGTACAACCAAAAAATTTCTAAAAAACATCTACCCATTGCGCATGCGCAATTTTCTCGAAAACCTTATTTTGACGTCCAACTGGAACAGGCAATAGTGTACCAAATTTAAAGGCCGTATCTCTTTTCGTTTTTCAGCAATGCTGTTAAAACCAAAAAAAAAAGTTACAACCTGCGCAATTTTCTCGTAACCTTATTTCTACGTCCGACACGTACTGGGAACTCCTGTACCAAATGTGAAGTTCGTAACGTTTTTTGTTTTTCAGCAATACCTTTAAAACCAAAAAAGTTCTACGACAGCCTACCCCATGGCAAAGGTTGGAAAATCCGTTTTTTACAATCAGCACCGCACCCTCCGAAACGTGTAAAAAAAAACGCGGTTTGCTATAAAAGTAATTACAAACAAGAAGTTCATAAAGAACTAAAATAGCCTACTTTCCTGTTACTTAAATACTTACTGAAGTTCTAATCGGGAAAAAAACTAGGTTCCTAAAGTAAATATCATCAACAGCCGTTTCTACACTAGATTTATACACATTAGAAAAAAAAATCGAAACACAGCACCCAGCTATAATTTAAACTTCTAAAAGCCAAAATCAACTATTTTCCTTAATATTCGTTCGCAAATTAATTAAATATTATTTATCATCTGCTCGTGATTTATTTGTAGTTCGAAGAATAAATATTTATTAATAACAAAAGTAATGAAACTACTCCGAACTGCATTAAAAAACAAGAAATGTAAATTAAAACTAAGCATAATTGCATGCAAAAGTATGCCTTGCCGCTTTCTTGGTAGATAATTAATGAATAATCAAAGAATCAAATTGTTCTACATTTTAAGACGTCATTCCAAACTGATTCATGAAAATATTATTTTGCTTCAAATATGTTTAAATAAAGTTTCTCATGCCATTGTTGATTTGGCAACAGTGATTTAAATGACTCAAAATTGAATTTCAATGCTAATTCAATGGGAAATTCGCCGACAGATAGTAGATTTATGTCCGTCCGGACGTACAGACAGACGGACAAAAAGTATGAAAGTTGGGTATCTGAGGTCATAGCTTTCTAACAAAAAAAGAATTTTTAAGATCCGATGATTAGAACCGATTTTGGAAGGGGGGTACAGACAGACAGACAAACGGACAGACAGGCAGACGGACAGACATACATACGAACAGACAGACATACGAACAGACAGACAGATGGACAGACAGACAGTTGGACATCAACCGCATTTCAATACCTACAGTGATTTAAATGACTCAAAATTGAATTTCAATGCTAATTCAATGGGAAATTCGCCGACAGATAGTAGATTTATGTCCGTCCGGACGTACAGACAGACGGACAAAAAGTATGAAAGTTGGGTATCTGAGGTCATAGCTTTCTACACAAAAAAAGAATTTTTAAGATCCGATGATTAGAACCGATTTTGGAAGGGGGGTACAGACAGACAGACAAACGGACAGACAGGCGGACAGACATACGAACAGACAGACATACGAACAGACAGACAGATGGACATCGACCGCATTTCAATACCTACAGTGATTTAAATGACTCAAAATTGAATTTCAATGCTAATTCAATGGGAAATTCGCCGACAGATAGTAGATTTATGTCCGTCCGGACGTACAGACAGACGGACAAAAAGTATGAAAGTTGGGTATCTGAGGTTATAGCTTTCTAACAAAAAAAGAATTTTTAAGATCCGATGATTAGAACCGATTTTGGAAGGGGGGTACGGACGGACAGACAGACAGACGGACATCGACCGCATGTCAATACCTACTTTTTCATTTTTTTAATTCTTTCGAATTAAAAAAAGAAAAGTAGGCTAAAAATAAAGGAAGACATCCCAACCACAGAGACACTACGTATCCAAATTTTTACCTTATGTATTACATAATACACAGTATCTACCCTCCTACCTAATCTATCCCTCCCCATCCCCATCCCCACTCGACAACATTCAACAATTAAGAAAAGGAAAAATCTTCATTCTTTTCGCCTCTTAGGGAAAATAGGCGAACATGATTCTCCCTCTCTTATATCCGGAAAGGGAAAAACCAACGGCCGCTCTGCGGAACTCGAAAAAAGTCGCCAAGCGTGGTAGAAAGCTGCTGTAGGTTTGCCAACGGCCACTCTGCGGAACCGCAGCCCTTTAGTAAAAGGTACCTCTATGTAGGTCGAACTTGACCATCCAATTTTACGCAGTTTCCATTCTGCTATGTTAATATGGTGTGTGACCCTGGTTTGCTTAGTAGTGACAGCCGTAGTATAGGTTTTTGTTATCGAGAGTGGAACTAGGGTTAATGAATCGGCGTTGTATTGGATTTCAAAACGGAGAAACTCGTCATTTTGGCTACTTCTGAAAACACGCCACGCAGCACCGAGTATTGAAGATTTTCCAGAACTAATGCTTTGCATAAAAAGTTTACATTCAGTACTTAATAAATTATCGGGTTAATTTTAAGTTGACGGTGCTTCTGTCGCCAAGGGATTTGGCGCTTTTGTTGGGAGCGATAAACAATTTTTTTTGGTGATGCGGCATTTTCTGGTGAAATACGTTGTGGAATCTTTGTTGTGGCTAGGTGGCGCTGGTTATACTTGAGCGGATGTTAGGCGCGTGGGATTTTTTGTTCTAAATTAATTATTGTCCAATCGCTGGCGCTGGTGATATTTCCGCGGAATTTAGGTTGCGCGGATGATATGCGCGTGAGATTTATTTGTATTCTATAAATTACTTTTTGTTCTATCGTCATTTCGTGAGGTTTCGTTTTTCGTTTGCGTTTGGCTTTTGAACATCCGATTATTATGGATAGTGCTTATTTAAATTCGGAATTTTTTGCAAAACTAAATAAATTTATTTTTGATTTACTTTGTAAATTAAAAATTGCCCGGGGCCCCAAACGAGTGTTTAGGCTTTCAATGGGCCCTACAGTACTGCCCCATGTAGGATACTGATGTTTTTTTAGAGAAAAAAACATTGCCCGGAGCCCCAAACGCGTGCGTACTGGATTTCCACTCACTCTTGTAGCTCTAGTGCGACGATAATTTCAACTAAACTAAATTGCCCGTAGCCCAAACGCGTGCGTACTGGATAACCATTCCTGTAGCCTTAGTGCGACGATTTTTCAAACGATATTAAACTGGATTCCCACTCGTGTAGCTCTAGTGCGAAAATTTTCAAACAAAACTAAACTGGATTGCCACTCGTGTAACTCTAGTGCGACGAAAATTCAAACAAAACTAAACTGGATTGCAAGTACTAGCCCATTGTGTAGAATAAAGTTTGTTTTGTGTTGCCCAAAGCAAACCAAACCCCCGAGTCTGGTTTATTTTTTCGAAAGTAACTAGGGTTACTGCATCGGCGTAAAGGAATCTGGCAATGGGGAAACACGCGAGTTTCGCCAAGTTGTTGTTGTTTTTTAGGCCAAATCCCTTGGCGACAGAAGCACCGTCAACTTATTATTTACCAATTATCGTTCAATTACTCACCGAAGAGTTTCTTTATAGTCCTGTCCTTCCAAAACTATTTTGTAACAAGGTTGGCATGCGGTATACCATAGTAAAAACCAGTATTTACCATTCCTTGGAAAAAACTGGTTATTGAAACTACTGTTAACTAATAAATTTGGGTTTGTAGAGATTTACTGTACGGTCCCCCTTGGCGAACTTTCCGAAATCGCGCCAAAAGTCCGTATTTTGGCGACTTTTTTTTAAAAAACCACCCACGATTCAAAGAAAAGATCGTATGGGAATATTTCTTATGACCAACGGTCCGATAGGGTTGCCGGAAAACGTCATCGGTGCGAAGTCATAGAATTCGAATCATCAGTCGAAGTCAGACAGGTTGCCAGAAAAAATTATTTATCGCCAAATCCGAGAAATCGCGCCAAGGGGGACCATACAGTAAATCTGATCCATTTGGGTTAAAGTATACATTGACGCCCGGGTTTGGCGACAAATCAAAAATTGTCTCCAAGTCAAAATGACAACAAACTTGGCGTCAGAAAAATCTGTTGCCATCCTGAAATGACAACAAATACTTACCAAATATTTGCTTAGACCGAAAGTATACAGCAAAAAGATCCGAAAAAAGTGAAAAATCTCATTAACTAATACTAGGGCATTTACGATCTAAGCGATCTTTAATAAAAATAATCGGAATTTAACAGTTTGTTTCACGATCAAAAATGTAATAAAATATAATCATAACACGTTAAACATTGTATGATTATTATTTTAAATAATATTAATGAGATTTATGTAAGAATTCAATTTAGAAAAATGTATACGATTAACTGATCTAGTTGGAAAATATTTTCTAAACCAAAAAAGATTTTTCAGACAGTATTGAAAAAAGATTAAAAAAGCACTAAAAAACGTTATTTTAAAAATAAAACATGTTTTACATACCAGGAAAAATAAGAAAATCCTACCACAAAAAAAACAATAAAAAAACGTGGATACGGCAAGTGCCGAAATATATAACAAAAAATAATCATTTTAAATAGTTAAACATTGAAGTAAAAATCAATCTACACGAAAAATATTTACTTTTAAATAAAAACAATTTAGATTTAAATAGATTAGAAAATAAACATTTAGATTCACATGCACCGTTTCGCCGTCGCGAGTCGAGAAAAAAATAAAGCAAGCATGGTTGCCGAACTTCAGATTTCAGGTTTTTTGGCGAAAAAACGATGGGAAATGTTGCTAAATATGGCAAATTTTGAGATTTGGCAATTTCGCCAAATTTTCGTCGCCAAGGGTTGCCGTAAAACTGAATTTGGTGGGTTTGCCAGATTGGCGACAAAATTGGCGAGCGTCAATGTATACTTCAACCTAAATTTGATAATTAGTTATTAATTTTAATAATTAGTTATGTTTATGCAGATGTAAACACTTAGATAATATACAAAATTACCTACATGTTTATTATATTACCAGTGACGTGAAATAACAACTCAAAATTTGCAAATTTAAGGTGTTGTTAGGGTCCATTTTCTCAATTATATAAATGATTTTATTTCTTTTTGCTAAATTGTATGTTCAAAATTTCTTTTGATAAGTTTTCATGCAACTGACTATGTAGGTACTAATTGGAATTTTTTTTCAAATTTACAAACTCAAGATATAAAATCAAACCATTTTATTAAGCTTTGGTAGACTATAAGGGCGTAAGTGGGATGAGGAGAACAAAAAGTGTGAGCTTTACAAGGGATTCTTCACCCAGACAGTGGTTAAATTACAGTCGCAGCCAGAATGCAAAGATTAGGGCGTAAACTTAAAAGAAAGCCAATCAATGTATACTTTTATATAAAGTGTTAACTAAAAGAAGTTTTAAGTAAAATTTGTTTTCGAAAAAGTATTGTGTACAGAACTGTGCCTTACTTAAATTGTTTAAGGGCAACTTTAAAATTAAAGCGAGTTCTTCATTCTAGACTATTGTTAATATGCTCATCAAAAATACAATGATAGAATTTCTAAATTAATATACTAGTGAAGTCAACATTTGTACTCTTTTACCAGTTTTTCCGCAGGGATGAGAAATATGAGTTTTAGACAGTGAACGCCCAACCCTGTTTTGTAATGGAGCATTTTTTAAAAAATTTCCAATAAAGTTCTCTTTTTCTATTTTGTTTGTGTGTTTTTGCACTTTTTGACTTATTCTACCTGAAATGGTAGGTAGTCGATTAGCCGCTTGCCTTATAGAGGGTTTAATGTTTGCAAACAAACCCTGTCCTCCTCTGACTTCCGGTTTGGGATCGGAACTTGATTTTCTCCTCCTGCCATAGCGCGGTGTGGTGAGGTGAAATGGGTGTTTTGAAAAGTTCAGTTTTTCCCCCAAAATATAAGTGGAATCATTTGTATTGTTATACTATGTTATTTGATTCAAAAAGATTACAATTTCAGAAAATTATTTTTAATTTTAATCTTTTTGCTTTTATATTGAGAAACTTAAATTATTTACATGAACTAACTTAACGTTTGTGTGGTTTTAAAAACAATTTAGTACTTCAACAGCTTGGATAATTAAAATCAAATGTTGATTGTTACGAACTCGGAAACTGCATAAAGAATTTTAAAATCTAGGCATCCGATTCAATCCTTCCATGTTCGTTAAACACATTGTCAAAAATGTTGCACATTGGTTGGTTCAACACAATAATTGCTGAATATATTGTATTGTACAGTAGTATATACATTTTCTTGAATGTATTGTACAGTATATTCATTTTCTTGAATACATTATATAGTTAATTCATTTTTATACAATTTCATTTGCAAGGCAAAGCGATAGCGCTGTTCAAAACATCAGCAAACCGGAATATTTCTAGGAAGTTGGACAGACTTCCGAGTAACAGCGCCAACTGCGAAAGTTAGTGAGATTAATTAATATGTGTGAATGAATGAGCCGGGCATTGTCAAAATATTTCCAGCCAAAATGTCTGCCACATAACATCCGGTGTAGAGAGAGTGCTTCAAACACTGCATACAATGTCACTCTTAAAAGGGTGCGATATAAATACATCAACGTTAAAAAATTAAAATCAAAATAGTTAAACTTATTATTTTTTTCTTTATAGGTTTCACAAGCCTCAGCACATATTGAACTTCATTGCCAAAAACATTGCAAATTCATTGGATTTTAATTTTTTTCTTCAAAAAGTTTTTCTTTGAACTTGAGGATGAACGTTCCGCCAACATAACAAGTGTTTGTGTAGTAAGTGCTAATAATTGTATTTCTCTTATTTGAACAACGTATTTCAAAACTTATTTTTTGCTGAAAAAGAAATAATATAAATAATTTTATCGGCGTAATTGAAGAAAAGTCCTATTTGTGTAATATTTGTCCTTCTCCTTTGAAGTAAGACTACGAGATACTCATGTCTACACACAAGGAAGGAAACCTGTTCAGGCACAAGGCAAGTCACGAGGCATTTGCTTCTGAATCCCCCCCGCACACCTTGGCCACCTTTTCAAAAACACCATATGACTGTGATTCATGTGGAAAGACATTCAAGCATAAATCTCAACTTAATTTACATTACTTGGTACACACCGGGGAAAAACGTTACCGTTGTGAATTATGTAGTAAGGCATTTAGTCGAAGAGACACCTATCAAACTCATTTGTTGACCCACACTAAAGAAAAACCTTTCAGTTGTGAATTATGTAGTAAGGTATTCAGTCAGAAGGGCCACCTTCAGACTCATTTGTTGACCCACACTAAAGAAAAACCTTTCAGTTGTGAGTTATGTAGTAAGGCGTTTAGTCAAAGGTCCAGCTTTCAAGCTCATTTGTTGACCCACACTAAAGAAAAACCTTTCAGTTGTGAAATATGTAGTAAGGCGTTTAGTCAAAGGTCCAGCTTTCAAGCTCATTTGTTGACCCACACTAAAGAAAAACCTTACAGTTGTGAATTATGTAGTAAGGTATTCAGTCAGAAGGGCCACCTTCAGACTCATTTGTTGACCCACACTAAAGAAAAACCTTACAGTTGTGAATTATGTTGTAAGGCATTTAGTCAAAGGTCCAACCTGAAAACTCATTTGCTGACACATACCAAAGAAAAACCTTACAGTTGTGAATTATGTAGTAAGGCCTTTAGTCATAAATCGAGCCTTCAAACTCATTTGTTGACCCACGCTAAAGAAAAACCTTTCAGTTGTGAATTATGTAGCAAGGCCTTTAATCATAAATTGAGCCTTCAAACTCATTTGTTGACCCACACTAAAGAAAAACCTTACAGCTGTGATTTATGTAGTAAGGCATTTAGTCGAAGAGACACCCTTCAAACTCATTTGTTGACCCACACTAAAGAGAAACCTTTCAGTTGTGAATTATGTTGTAAGGCATTTAGTCAAAGGTCCAACCTGAAAACTCATTTGCTGACACATACCAAAGAAAAACCTTACAGTTGTGAATTATGTAGTAAGGCCTTTAGTCATAAATCGATCCTTCAAACTCATTTGTTGACCCACACTAAAGAGAAACCTTACAGTTGTGAATTATGTAGTAAGGCATTTAGTTATAAGCATTATCTACAAAGGCATTTGTTGATCCACACTAAAGAAAAACCTTTCAGTTGTGAATTATGTAGTAAGGCATTCAGTCAGAAGGGCCACCTTCAGACTCATTTGTTGACCCACACTAAAGAAAAACCTTTCAGTTGTGAATTATGTAGTAAGGTATTCAGTCAGAAGGGCCACCTTCAGATTCATTTGTTGACCCACACTGGAAAAAGCTTACAGTTGTGCATTATGTGACACAGCATTTTGTCTCGAGTACCTCCTTCAAAGGCATTTGTTAAGCCCTCCTTAAGGTTAAATTTTATATTTGGAGTATAGCTAATAAGACTTTTTTTACTATAAAAATGCCCACATTTACCACAAGTACCTCATTGTCGACTCTTTATAAAGAAAAGATATTCTTTTGTGAACTCCCAAAAATCATGTTTGTAAATTAACACTTTTGAAGATGTTCGTGAAACAGAACCAGGGAGAACTTCATAGTGAAGCAACAAATCTCTGAATGGCAATTCTTTTGTGTCATTTCTCTACTTTATTTAATAAAAGTGTCATGTATTGCATGTTTTACTGTGCAGTCAGTAAAATAAGTATGCAGTCTTAGTCTATAAGGTCATTTGTTTATAAACAGTGAAAATATTTCTCATTTATACTTTAGTTTTCTTAATGCTTAAGTAAAAAAAAAAAATTTAAAAATGCTGCATGCTCAGGTCAAAACATGCATTCTATTTACCACCCCTTACATTACGGGACCAAATGCTATGCTGAAGTGTCATGCATTGCATTTACTGTTCAGAAATTAAATTAAGTATATGGTCTTAAATAAGGTGATTTGTCTTGGAACAGTGATGATGATTCATATTTTATACCTTCTTTAAATTATTATTTGTAATGTAGAACTAACTTTGGGACAGTCAACTGCTCACCCTTCTAAAATGTTATTTGTAATGCAGTGCATATTTGTAGTGCATAATTTTCATGTTACGGGTCTACTTTAAAGTAAACTGGCTTTTGCAGTAGACACCCTCCTAACCGGCTTAAAGGAGACCAATTGTAAACCAGTTTAGTAAAATCCGATTAAATTGGAGAAGTGAAATTATGCGTAATATGCTGTAGATGTACATTTGATTGCACATTTCTGCATTGATGTAATCAGAGTTTCATGTGAATTGAAAACAAAACAGGTGTTTTTTTATACAATTTTTTTTAATTTTGTGCATAAAATAATTCTACCGGTTAAAGTAGAGATCTGGTTAAGAGGGAGCCTACTGAAGTCTGTTTACAATGTATGAACTGGTATTTTCTTGCCCTGTTACTAAAGAATTTGCCCATCACTTAAATTGCCTAAATTAAAATCTGTGCTATGCATGAACTTAAAACTCTGTACCTAGTTCTGTTTCAAATATTAAAAAAAAAAAAATTTGGTGATGGACTTTTTAAAAAAGAAATTGTTTTTCTTTTCTCATAATTTGTATTTTTAATGTGTTTGTTTTAATAATTAATTTACATTGTTTTAAATTGTTGTTCCTTGAAATAAAAGTTACTATGTCCTTTCAATTATTGTGTGTAGTTAAATTATTTATTATTTAAAAATATTTTATACTGAGGGTTATAACAGGAAGTTTTGACACTTCCTGAGATTTTCGACAATTACACAGTATAAATATCATTCCAATCGCTCTTTAAGTGAAATAGAAATGTCGGTAGACCGCTAGAGGGCCTTTCTAGGTGACAAACGTGTATACGACATACATAACATTACCTAAGCAATGAAGAAAATTTACATTAATTAACAACATATGAAAGTTAATTTATTATAACATACATCAGTTCCCATGTACACAGCGTTGTTTATTGGTGGTATTTTTTCACAGTGCAATCTGTTCGTAGGATGCGAGGACAGAACTTGAGAATGGGTATCCTTATGGCAATTTGCTCAAATCTAGTGGCCGGGGCCAAATCACATTTATTATTTTGTTTGTTTTCACAACCACTTCTCATCTTGATTCAAATCTATGTGTATTCTGAAAATTGGGTCAGTAGACGTTTCATAAGATTCGGGTGTAGGTTTCATCACACAAATGTTACCTTCGCCTGTCTTTCTCAAGTTTAGCTCGCTTTAATAAAGCAACTTTATTCTGGGTACTCGGGCACACAGGGATTAAAGTAAACGAAACGGCTGACATTTTGGCTAAAGCAGGATGCAAGACCGTTTTCATAAGACCCGTGCATGTGGCCTGTGCTAAGTATTCCACATAATGTCAGGAAGACTGTAAGACGGTTGTTCCAGGCTTTAAAACCTTACAAATTAGCAGATGTCAGACAATCAAAGGCAGACTAGGGAGCTGAATCACAGGGCTCTATGGCTGAGAGCCAAGGAATTACTTAGCCTTAGAAGGAAAGATAAGTGCAGGACTACTATAATATAATGGATCACTGCGCTTTTAATAGACATCTGAGCATCATGGGTGTAAAACATGACCCTCTCTTACGGCCGTATTTACAAGTTCGAGTCACCCGGAGGTTTCCCCCGTGTGGGGGATAGAATGGTGTGTTTCGTCAAATTCCTTATTCACAAGTGTGAGTTATGCCAAAAGTGAGAGATAAAGAGCCGAATCTACTCTGCGAGCTATCCCACCAATATCGGTAGGTTTTCAAAGGGATATCTCTGAGAAACGTTCAAAATCCAAACAAACATAGCTTATCAGGTTCTTCTTTCAAACTATAGTGATTATAATTATTTAGTTCTAATTCATTTTAATTGACCTTTATAAGATTTTTCATTGTAGAAGTACAGCATATTAGAAAATTAAATACATTTTCTGCATGATTTGGATTGATTCTAAATTTCGACGTAGAGACTTACTTGAGATATGCGATGATAATTTTTTTGTACAATCAATTTAAAAACGTATCTTTAAATTGATTTAAACTGTTTTAAAAGTTGTGTGCTGCGGTAGTTATGCACAAAAATGCTTACAAACTTAATAATAAAATACAAATAACTGGGGGATATTATAACCATACAAGTATTTGCCACTGTAAAATATAATGGGCTTGTTTCAACACTTTGTCAAAGAAAACAAAAACAACCAATTAAATCGCAGTTCGGAGCGCGTGAAGTTATAAAAAACCAATGGGCTTGTTTCAATACTTTGTCAAAGAAAACAAAACAACCAATGAAATCGCATTATTTAGATTGTGACATCATAAATATTTCCATTAGCAGGTTAGTATTCTTGGTTAAAGATTTATACATATACATACATTTATATTTGCCCTTTGAGCTAGAAGAAAAGTGGAGTGAGGTGTGTGATTCAGTGAACAGGGCAGCAAACGAGCCGGTTCAATAACGAAATGCGGAGGAATACACGGCACTGCAGCAGAAACGAACCGGGCATAAAACCTAGAAACTTGCCTATTTCGCTATTGGGTTCGTCTTCGCTGGTTCTTAGTGATCCACATGGTTATTTCTTTAAAAAGTTGGAATTTAAAGTTAAAGAGAAAGTTAATTTCTTTCGAACTAAAATTGATACAATACATTTAGGAGCCCAAGTTAATATGACAGAGGGGTCTCATACAAGCATTGCATACAAGTGTTTTGAAAATAGTCCTTTTCTGCCCTGTTCGCTCAAAAGGGTGTGAGTGGGTTTTCAGCTCGCTGACTCATCACTCCAGTTTCCCTTCTAGCTCAATGTATTTGGCTTAGTTTTCAAGCACAGTTTTAAAAACTGGTCTGCCTCTCTCTCTACTTTACAAGGCACATTAATTCTGTGCTGCGTTGTCAAAAGTCTCGACGTTAGGTATGATGTGTGTCGTTCGAACTTTGCTCGATACCGCTCAGGTGTCAATTTCGCAAGTAAATGGTGTTTTAAACTACGAAACGTTACCAACTGTGCTAAAGCTGCTCACGGAAGGTTAGATATACCCAGAAGGCTAGGCAGCCGGAAACGATTAGTCGATTACCTCCCTATCCAAAGATTGTTATTGTAAGTTCTAGCTTTACTTAATGTTTCTTTTATTCTAAGTTATGTTAGTTCTATTGTTTAATGCGTTCTAATTTAGTTGTTATCTGAGAGAATGAGCCCCCTCCAGTTCGCCCCCTTTTCATCGGCCGTCGACTCCGGGTTCTGGTATCAGCTGACGCAAAAGAAACTCGACGTCTTCAAGTTGGACGATGGGCCGGTCGACATGTCCGGATTCTACTCGACCAGTGAGTTGATGTTTGTTCTTCCGGTTAGGTTTGTTTCGCTTCCGGTTAGAAGCCATTCTTGCAGCTCTAGAAAATTCCTCATTCTACAGCTCTAGAAAATGTACAGCTGGAGGAGAAATTAGTATTTGTTGCCAAATAGCTAACACATTTAGATATGGTAACCCATTTTTTGCGTCTCCCGTCTTTTTTTCGATTCACCTTTTACACCAATTAAACAACAGTGGCCAACAAAAAAATTCCAGAGCAGTTGCTAATAAGTAAACATTCAAGTTTCTGATGAGCAGCTATAATATCGTCGGTAAAATGACAAAACCACGAATGTGCAAAAACAGAAATGTGCAAAGGGATGGAAAACCAGAAACAGTTAAACCAAATTTTGACTGGTTAAATAGGCAAAAACATTTATTTAGCTGAACCGGTTAAAATCTGAAGAACTGGTTTGAATAAACAATTTAACTGGCTAAACGTAAGGTTTATTAGTTTGCATTATCTTCGCTCCAGAGCTACACGACGTCGTAATTAAGAACCACAGTCAGGTGATGAGCCCCTAAACTGAAGGAAAATGCAGTTAGATAAATCAATGCATCATAAAATATGTCATAATGGATTTGTATGATATGGGTTCATTCTTTATTTACACTCTCGCTGCAGATAATACCCTAAGGCAGGTGGTACGGCAAAATTTAATATGGTACGCGTGAGTCATGTGAGCAACATGATGCTATTAGTAGCTTCTGTACGAATGTGCAGTGAGCACGCAAACATATCTCATTATTTTAAACATTATTTTAAAGAGAAATCTTTAATAAACATCTGGATCGGAAGTAAAACCTAGCACCCTTTGATCTTCCGGCAAGCTCTGCTCTTTTTGATGCCATTTGTTACGAGTTGCTTGTGTGAGAGTTGATTTTCTCAACTCTTGTACATAAAAAATAAACATAAAAGCAGAATAAGTGTTGAAGAGTACTTAAGAGTGAAAATAAGTCCCATTACTCCTATTGTTGATTTTATCACAGGCAAACAACAAGTTTCGAACTAAAGACTATAATAGTACATTTTGTAATTACATTAATTTTTTGGTGAGTTTGTACTATACTTTTATTTGTATGAGTTTAGAAACATGGATAATAAATAAAACTGTAAATTAATACCATTTTAATCTTTTTATTTCTTCTTTATTAACCGCATGTTATAAATAAACAAATATTTAACCAATTAGTATGAAGTTTTCTCAGTAATTTAATTTAAAGAGCCCTTGAAAACTTTTAGAAGGGTAAATATTATATGTTTAATAAAATGTTTTGGTTTGGTGGTACTCCAAAATTTCTCAAAAAGTCAAGTGGCACGCAGGTGCAAAAAGGTAGGGAACCTCTGCCCTAAGGCATCAAGATCTATGCTCTTGGTAATGCTATTCCTATGACGCATTACGCGGCAACAAACATCTTCAGAAAGGGCATAGAAAATGCTATTTTTTAATTAAAAAACCGGCTTAAATATTTATTTAAATGTCAATTTTTATAAATGTAAAACAGTCGTAATATTAATTAATTTTTCTGATACAGCGTTTTTTTGCGATTTTTTATGTTTTCCAGGAAGTATTTCGTAAATCATACCTTCGAGATATTTTTTAAGTAGAGAAATCGGCATCAGTTCTTTACATGATTTGCGTTCGAAATGACTATTCCCGGCGCCAAAGCTTTAGTGTAGTACTACTTAGTACACGTTACAGTAGTTAGTAGTACAATTAATGCTCCAAAGTACTGATGCTGCGTACGATGTCGTCATTAAAAGCTGCGTTGGGTGACACCTGCATTCAGGTGTCGACTTGTCACACGATTGTGGTTCTAAATTATGATCAAGATTAAACCGAGAAGCGGTTTTATTTTTCAAAAACCGCAAATCCTTAGAATCTGCACATTCATGGTTTTGTCATTTGACCGACGATATAATAGCCGGCCTCAATTTGGCCGTTCATATTTCATATCACTTGAGGAGTATAGCAACTCTACGTTAAATGTTCGAGCTCGCCACATGAGCATACCGGCCATTACATCAGAGCTGTATCATTTCCGATATCAGAGGGTCCAGGGCAAAGAGTTCTATAGTAGGGTTCTATAGTTCCCTACTATAGAACTCTTTGGTTCAGGGTTCAATGTCAGAAAAATACCAACAAAACATGTTTGCAAAATATTAGATGATCTGGTTAAAGGTACAAATATGTTATAATGGCTGGTCTGACAATTGGCAAGCTTTTAATGAAAGGTTGCTATACCTGTCCAATTGTATGAAATATGAAGTGGAATGTTTACCACATTTGGATATAATCTGTAGCGGAATAAATCTGTGGTAGTGAAGTGTTTCAATCCAATCAGTGTGTTTATCTTTGCAGGTTCTGCCCCTGGCCTTCCTCCTGTCTTTCACGTGGACTATTCTGCCTTGGAATCCTCAGGGTTTGCAAAAAATGTTCTTATATGATAGTTTGAGGAACTTTTGAGTAACAGCCTATAAAGTTCCGAAACTAGCTGCATTGCTCCACATATTCTGGTCATTGCTTATTTTTTGTGGGGCTGGGGAGCCCAGTCAGTTAGGCATTCGCCTAGCATGCGGAAGGTCCTAGATCCGGGCATCGCCAAAATATCTGCCGACCTATAAACGGCCCGTGCAGCCAAAAATGTCCGACAAATAATACCCTGTGTGGCGGGAGTGCACGTTAAATATCCTTCAAAGTCCTAACGCTGCTTACGATGTCGCCCTTAACGGTTGCGTTGGGTGCCTACTCAGGTGTCGGCTCATCACTTGATTGTGGTTCTAAAATACGACGCCCGTCGCCAATAGCCCACGTGTAGCTCTAGTGCGACGATAATTCAAACTAACCTAACCTTATTTCTTGTTTAAGTCCTTTCGCCTCGGAGTAGTATTCGCCCTTAGTATTGCTCAAGTATTTTATTGCATCTTTGTAAGTATTTTGACTGGTGTATCAAATTAATCTTAATTAATAGTATCAAATGATTTATCCAAATTATGGACTGTAATGGCAAAAAATATACTGCCCCTAACACTTCTTTGTTGCGAAAATTGGATGTTGGTAAACAGTGTACTGTAGGTGTATATTTTTATAGGAAGACATCCTATGCCAATTTTGTTCTTGACAAACAATTCAGAATGTTGTTGACTGAATAAAAGAAAAATAGATAACTAGGTTCAATCAGGATTGAAGTAATGTGGAATGGTTACTATTTTTAAGATGCTTAACTATATTTTTCTATGCTGACATAAGTACATATACAAACTTAATTTACACAATTTTGTCTTCATATGTATATATGAAAAGTTGTATATTCACTTTGCCTCTTCATATGTTATTGTAAAGATGTGTATGTATATTAAAAAAACCTTTAGAATGTCTTAAAACACAACCATTTTATTTTCCTTCTTCCTAACTAAGCAACCAACATGCTGCCACTCAACTTAAGCAAAGTAAAAATTAAGTTACCAATAAAACATAAAATACAACATTAACATAACAGAGGTGCGCCCTAGAAGTGTCTATTTGCATAGGATGACATGTTAGTGGTCCATTTACTCGACTTGATAAGAAGGAAAAGGTCGATATGGGAGGGTATCATGTTCCCCCCTATATATGTATAGTCCTCCCACCACTTCTTGGCATCTGTGACGTAAGTTTTAGACGAGTCCAAACAATCACTCGTAAAACGGGGTAATTAAGATTTTTGTTTAAGCCAGAGTTACTATATTTGGCGATTCATTGCTTTTGCAGGTGCATATTTCTTTAAGGTCTAACAGTTTCTCAACTAAAGGGCAGTTCGAACTTGCATGGGTTCACTATCATTGCATAGCAATTTTTTTAAACTTATAGAGTTCCCTGAAATGATACTGAATATGGTAAATAATACATTCTACAGACGCAAATATATTGACAATCTAGTCAAGATAGAAAAGAAATGCACGTGCAATTGATGATGACCTTCAGCAATTAACTATAATCCTCCTTTCACTAATAACCTATGTGTAGTTTCAGTGTGACACAATATTTTCAACCAAACTAATCCAACAATCGGCAGGCTGGCCAAACACCATGGGATTGGCAACCCTCCCTCCTGTAGGTTCTCTACCTTTTTACAAAGTGGACTGTTCCACAATCAAAATATTTGGGAGGCTAAGAAGTGGCAGGCGGACTATACATTAGTATATTTGCATATTAATATTGTGTTCCACGCCTCCTGTTGTGCAGGTCTCGTGGGAGTGTGTGCTGTGTGAGTGGCACCCTCCTCAACACCAACACCCTGGAAGATTTCAAGCGCAAGGACAAGAGGATGCTGCTGCAGGAGAATGCCCAACAAAAGGTCTGGCTTGATACCTTTTTTTTGAATAAACAGGGTTCGTACACCTCCTGAAATTCCTGAAAAACTCCTGAATTTCATATTTTTTTCTAAGGGCCCTTATAACTCTTGAAATTTGTGCCTTAGCTCCTGATTTTTTCCCCCCTCTCCTGAAAAAAATTACCTACAGGAATCGTTTTTCTCCTTTCTCTGTCGTTTTTCTCCTGTACTTTATTCGGAATTAGTCTACTGGGGAATGCACAGTAAAAAAAAAAGGAGAGTTCGACATTGTGATACTAGTTGATGTCCCAGAATGCACCGCACAACTCTTTAGAATATTTTCTTCTTCTGTTTCATCATTTGAAGTTCAGTGAAGTCACTAGACTAATACGATAATAAACAAACATATTCAATTTTATTCCTTGTTACCACCTGAATTTACATTGTTGCACTCCTGTAAAACTCCTTAGAAACTCCTGAATTTCATTATCATAGAGTATGAACCCTGAATAAATATTTATCTTTTCTGATGTTGTGAAATGGGACAACTCTAATCCTATATGAAGAGTACAGGGGAAAAACCCTCTTCATTGCCTAGGAATCTGTCGGCATTAGGCCTCTTTGGCGACGATAGCGAGTCATCGCCTAAGCTGGTGTAAGGACACCGGTTTCTTACTTGCTTCTCCTTTCGCGGCAATCCTGATTCACGCCAGACACGAATCCCATTTTTGTATTGTGAGAGAAGCAAGGGAGAACTCCGGCGGCGCAACGTTTAGGGAGCTAGCCTTTGGAGCTTCTGGGTTCGAATCCCGGTAAGGCATGGATGTTTGTGTTTGTCAGTAAATGTTGTTATTTGTCTATGTGTTTGTGTCGTCTCTTTCTTTGTGTGTCTCTTGTGCCTTTGTCATTTATGGGGTTGAGTACAATAGACCTGAGGTCGCAGTGCTCGGCGAACTTGCTCCCCACCAAGAAAGTCAGAAGGGAGAACCCGGTTTCCTGTCACCAACGTCCGAAAAACAGATTTGGTTACAGGAAGATTCTTGTGCAATCAAGGAGTTCTTCCCCTGGACTCTTCCTATGGTGTGTTGATCAGGTGTTGTAGAAAAATGTTGTTTAGAAGGTTTTTAAGACATTTAATAGAACTAAACACGGCAATAACTACATAAGAGACAAGTAAAGATTGAGGTTCAGGTCATCACAGGTCCCTTGGGCGAGAGTAAGAGCAAAAGTGATGTCTTGTTTGGTTCGAATCTCACTGGCAGCCCGCTGCAGGAGACCGCCCAACAAAATGTCTGGCTTGGGACTCTTGTTATTGTTTTAAAATATATTTCTGTATCTTTTCTGATATTGTGAAATGGGGCAACTCTAATCCTAGACCATTCCTAGCAGAGTTGTATTGAAGAGCTTAGTGGAAGAACATGCTAATTGACAAAAAGGTGAAAACGAGAAAATGGGCTTTAAAGTTTTTCGCTTGCACTCAGATATGTTGAAAACGGTACTTGTAAAGCGTAAAAAATATACTTAACGTAAAGTTTGTGAAAAAGGGGAGACTTGCTATCGTTAAAGAAGTTAGTAATATGTTCATTGACACAAAAACCTCAATTTTTTTAGAAATGTCCCTTAGCACGTTCTTCCACTAAGCTCTTCAATTTATGCTTGGCCCAAAATTATCTTAATATACAAAAAAATCTATTGTAGGATTGAAAAAAGTTGGGTTGTTTAATTAGCCACTTAAAAGTATTCCTAAAAATGAGTTCAAAGTAATGAAAACTAATTTTATTTATTAATTATGTTTTGTATGTTTTAAAAAGTATGTATAAATGAGTTATTTTTACCAGTAAATTAAGAAGTTTCTTAAGATTAGAAGAACTATGTTTTTTTTGTGGACTGCAGCACAATAAAATTATTTCCTCTAGTTTCAAATGTTGAATTTACCATATGTTTATGAATGAGAAGTTATAAAAAGTGAGTTATTTTTCTCAAAAGTAATTTTTTTTTGCACTGGTTCCTTTTTATTTAAAAAAGGAAAAAAAAACAGCAGTTTTTTTTTGCATAGGATTTTAAACAGTTATTTTTATATACGATTTAAATTTAGATATATTAGTCTTTAGTAAGTATGCCACACTATGCATGAATATTGCTAATCCATTGAATATTTTGTTTTCAGATCTGGGCAGCCATCGAGGACGGGCGAGCACTGCAGGACCCCTCTCTACTGCAGCATTGTCTGTTCCTGACTTTTGCAGTGAGTTTCTTCGCAACACATGGTGTTCAACACACACAGGAAAATGGCAATATGACAAAAACGACTGTTTAGATTTGGTATTTAAAATACAAGTGGAAAAATATGTTTTAAAAATAATTTTGTCCATTTTCTGTTGACTTTTCGTTTTGGTTATGCCATGCATTAAATGCATAATGCTCTTCTTAAGTTATATGACTTTTTTAATTCAAAAGAAAGACTTTAACTAATTATTTATCTGTAGAATTAGTTTATATATTTCCCATTTTCAGTCCAGTTTTTCTTGTTGTATGAATTATATTTTTGAACTCTTCAAGATGCATCCAAAGATATGTCATATGATGATAATTTGCACAAATTAATAAAAGGCAATTTATTCTGTATAAAGAAGACATTAAAATAGTCTGATTGCACCTTTTTGTTTTGTAACAAAGTAATTGCAATGTCTGTCCTTATTTGTAAAGTTTTAACTAAAACTTTTGAATAATCCTGTTTAAAAGCAAACAGTTTCTCAAAGATTTAATTAAAGATTATTTTACAATTAGAAGATTTATTATTTTATAAATAACGATTATTAAGAAACCCATGCAAAAAGATGCATGTGTAAAATAAACTTTTCTGCACTGTTGGAAATAATATTGCCTAATTTTATTAATTTACTTATTTTTTACACATGATTATTAAACCTTTTTTAAACTAGGGGTAATAATTATTCACTGCTTCTATTTCACTTCATTCTATTTCACTGCTTGTAAAATAAGCACAATTCCTCTCATTTTAAAATGTTTTACTCTAAGCACTTGTTGCAACAATAATCCAGTGGTTAAATAAGTGTTTTTTGCTAATGCCATTCATGTGTGTGTTTTTTGCTAATGCCATTCAGTATCACCTGGTCAGTTAAGGAATCGCGCTGTTTATGACGTTATAAACGAGTAATGTTATAAACAAGGTTGAATATTAAGTGTAGGACACAGTGTAAAATACGATTATATTAATTAAAGTTATAAAATGACATCTATTGAATACATTTTTACCCGCTATTAGTAGTAGTTCAATTTCTCCCTCTGGTCAATATGTTTTTAGAAGGAAAATAAATTTCAAATGTGTCGGCTCTTTGCATTTTAGTGGCCGAATACAATGAAATTTAAATAGAGAAATCGAATGTTAATTATTTTAAGTAGTTAATGTATTGTGGATATCATATAAACATATATTTTCGGCGATATAACCTAGGAATTAATCAAAAAGGGGCGCAATACATTCTAAAAGTAAGGTCAATTGGCCGAACATTTCTGGCGTTCTAAACAAGTTGTAACAGAGTTGGACTTTGTGTGTTTCAGGATTTGAAGAAGTACCACTATTACTACTGGATGGCTTTTCCGGCCCTGACTTTCCCAAAGGACGTCATCTGCGAAAAGGAACAGAAGCTCACCGATTGTTTCAGCCAGGAGAAGGTTAGTTGGAATATTTTTATTTGTGCTTGGAGATATTTTGGTTTTATCATAATACACTGCTCAAAACAATTAGGGGAATGCATGGTTTAAACCCTTTCACAGCTGATGATACCATTTGGTATCATCAGCTTCCGATTTTTTTTCCTCACGAAGTTGAGCTCGCACTTATGTATCGTTAGATGGAAGAATCAAGTCATTTGAAGAATTAAATAATTTATGTTTTAATTAAATGAAAATAAGAAAAACGTGGAAAAATAAAATCCACCCCCAAAAAATTTTATGAAATAAATTGATCCTAATTTCTTCACGCTCGCATTCTTAGATGTTTAAGAATTGATTTTACCTTTTTTTTACAAATAAAGTTTTGAAAAACTTATTGTTGTAATTTATTCAAAAGTTTTGCTTCCAATATTTCCCCCCTTAAATTTTAGTTAAAAAATTAAGTTTTTCCAACCGGTTTTTTTACCATTTCATTCTGGTTATAATGAATCTATTTCACACATTTTAATTTATTTTTAAATAAAAAAATAAGAAGTTGGAATGAAAGGTAAACACAAAAGATACACAAAAGTGCCCCTAATTGTTTTCGAGCATGTAGTTAGAGTTGCTTAAACAATAATGGGTGGACTTTCACACACAACAAGGTCCATGGCCCTTGTAAACTCTAGTGCGAGGATATTCAAAATAGACCCAACAGGAACATGTTCCATCTAGAATTTATCTAAAAATTATTTTGAGTGTTTTCTTGTGACATATTGTTATAAGTTTTGTAAGTATTCTTTGTAATAATTGTTGTTATTGTAAGTTTATTTCATTGAATTTTAGTAGTATTTAGCTTTAAACAATCATAATAGAGCATGTTGAAAACCATCATTAATTGTTTGGTGCAGTATTGAAGTCTTTGGCAAGATAACTACATGTTCTGTCCTCAAAGTTTCGGGAGGTGTCGGTCCATTTGTAACGAAACAGTGTCACTTCTACGTAGAAGGGCATTCTAGAAACTTTGCCAAAGCCAGTATAAAACCTTCAGTTTGTACTTCGGTTGTATTGAGTTTCTACTGCTTTGAAGTTAAGAGCTGTTATAGATTATTGAACTGGCATTAGCTAAAACTATTTTTAGGTAGTGAATTAGCTGCATAATTATATTTTGAGAAATTGTTTATTTTTGTTTTGGACACTTTCGTTCCTGACATCCACTGCCGGATTTAAAGACCCAGGGCCCCTAGGCACTTGACATTTGGGGCCCTCCACCATCTCGAAGCTATTTTGGAAATTTAGCAAATTAAATACACTATTACAGAACATATAATTTTTAATCAACTTTAATAAACATCAGAATAATACAATATGTTACTATAGTTATTCTATAAAATCACTCGGCGACACGGCAAACTTTCTTCTGTGCAAAAGAACGAATGACGTCATCATAGTCAATTGACTGCATTAATTTCTGACTCTATGTACATTACTGAGAGTGAGTTGAGCCTGTTCTCTCCTATGTTAGATCTTAAGTAATTCTTTACTCTCTTTAGCGCTGAAAACGACCGTTCGATAGGTTTTTCGGAGTTTAGCGATTTTCAAATTTTTTTAGGCGATTTTTTGACGATTTTATCTTTTTAAAGGCCCCCTCCCTGACTGGGCCCCTAGGCCCGGGCCTTGCCCGGGCCTTGTAGGGCTAGGCCGTAATTCGGCACTGCTGACATCTTTCTCTTCTTAAAGTAAATTTTATTGCCTATATAAAGGAATTTGCTCTTGTTAACTGAAATGCCTATTAAGAACCCCACAATTTTATAATAATATTTAACTCGCATCTAGTTTTTTTTTTAAAAACTTCTTTTGAGTATGAAAATAAAACTTAGATGTGCAATTCGGCATGAATCCTTTTTCTGGAAGTTGCATGTCTTTCATGGGGTGAACACTACAAATTCTTTACTATAATTCAGTTTTTAAAAATAGAATTTTGAACTAGCCAAGTTGTATGAAATGGATTTTTTTCATTCTAATTAATTTGTTTAGTTTTGTAAAATTTAAGTAGCACCTGTGTAACAATGACACAGTTTATAGAAAGTTGTGAACCTAACATAATTGAAAACCATCTTAAATCTAAACTTGTTATCCCACTTTGTGTTTGTAAACTGCCAAGGCGCAGATACGCTCAAACTAATGAAATGAACTATGTTCGCAGATACGCTCAAACTAATGAAAAAAATTGCATTTTAGTAATTTTCTTAATAAGTTATGAATGAAATTTGGGATTAACCATTAACTCTTTGTCCTGAATTCCTTTACATTGGGGATTTGAGGATTGAAAATTGAGGATTTTCTATTCATAAATTCCATAATTTCATTCTCATAATTTCCATTCACACCAACTATTCATTAGTATATAAGTAACATGGTTGTTTCTTGGTGAAATGGGTATTATACTTAATTGATTTTATCTTCTGTTCTTCTAGCTTGAGCGGTTGGAGCAATCTTTGGCTTCCCTGGACCCCTGTGACCGTGGGGCATTCCTGGTGGGGGATCAAGGATGCCACCCACTACGAGAGAGGGACTCCCTCAAGGGAAAGGTGAGAGCAAGCGTTCTGCAATCAGTAGTTAACTAATGCATCCATACCTTTGCGCGAAATCGTTCTTTTGACCCTTTCATTCCCAATGATTCCATTTGGAATCATCAGCTGGCGATTTTTTTCTCTCACTAAGTTAAACTCGCCCTTATTTCAAATGAATTTTATTAAATTCTCCATACATTTTCTATAAAGTTATATTTTCTTTTTGTATCGTTAAATGGAAGAATCATGCCCTTTTCAAGAATTGAATTATGTTTGTTTTGGTTTAAAGGAAAATATGAAAAACATGGTAAAATAAATTTCGAAACAATTTTCAAAGTGTTCAGTTTCAAATTCTGTTCAGTCCCTTAAAGGATAGGCGAGGAAAAAGTGTAACTTAAATGACAGTTTAACCAGGTTATTGTATTTATACTGCACTCATGGTCACGAGCACAGTAATATGTATTGAAGAAGAGACATAACTCAAATTTGGCTAAACTTAACTTTTAATAATTAAATATAACTAACTCATAAAAACATAAACACGCTGTAAGGTGTACACGGTAAGTAGCAACTGTTATAAATGCATCAGAGTTTAAATATATATGTTATAGTTACAAATACAGAATTTAACAGTTAGACAAATAATATGGTTATTGGTGGTTGTTGTAATAGATTGCACTTGAACTGCTCTCGATCATGCCGCCACATGTTGTTCAAGGGGAGTTTATGACGTTAAAAATGAGTAGCGTCATAAACAAAGGTTGAATATGAAGTGTACCAAATCATGTATTGTATACTCAGATTATTAAAGTTATAAAATGACTTCTATTGAATACATTTGAACGCTATTAAAAGTAGAAGTGTTACTTCTCTTTCTTTGGTCAAATATTGTTTATAAGCAAATAAATGAATTTCAAATTTGGTGACTTTCTGCCTCATTTGGTGAATAAAATTTAAATAGTGAAAACTAAAATATATATATATGAAGTAGAATAACATCTACTTCACAGTAGAGCACACTTATTATTTAGTTAACTACAGAAATGAAGGTAGTTTGGACGTCCAAGATCTTTTATTATAAAGAAATCATTTAAAGTATTTAACGGGTTGGAGTCCGGAGCCGAAGCTCGGCCCGCCAAAAAGAGCACACAACCTTACATCTTGAAGTCTAATTAAAAAGTGACTATTTTTAATGGTTGTGAGAAGAGTGGATCAGAAGTCAAAACAAAGTCTGCTGAGATTTCTCTGGGAAAGAATGTATTGACGCCTATTGAAACGTGGGAACTGTTCGATGGATCGGCAAGACATTAACTGAGAGTTATTTAAGAAAGAACTGAATATTAGAATATTATAGAGATTTGTGTGGTTAATATTATAACTTTATAAAGATTTGTACGTTATATCACATATATATATGCTTTGAAGTAGGCATATCATATAAACACATATTTTTAGAAATAGTTAAAATTGATACATTTCACATTTGCAAAGTAAAATGTATTGTTTGTATACTACTAGGCATATCATATAAACACATATTTTTATAACTGAGTAGGTAATCCAAAATTTTTCGTTATAATCAAGATATTATAACAGTATTGTCTATAAGCAATTGAATTCACCAATCATTTATGGCTTCCAAAAAAGTTGTCCCTGTAAACATGGCCATTGTAACCAAGTTTTACTAGCAGTAAACTTTTGTATCAAAGCATAGGTTGCACTTTAAAAAGGCCTCAAAATCATATACTTGATTTCGATTTAATTTTAAGCGGTGTGTAAAGGGATTATGTATATTATTAGCAGTGGCGCCGGAACCGGTATGGCAGGTATGGCAGTTGCCATACCAGCTTTTGCAGTGAGGCCGGAATTCTTATGGCGTATAGCAGCTGCAATACCAACTTTTCCACAGATTATATGTTATGCGTTTTTTTTTCAATCTACAGAATCAAACCCAAAAGTGACCGTGTGAAAAAAATCCAGCAAAAACAATTAAGCTTGCAAATGTTCTTTAAATCACAACTTCTTTTTCTAGTCGGTAACATTAAAATGCTTTTTTATATAAGTACAGGGTGTCCCAAAAGTCACTTTATTCTGGCTTTGAAAAATCACTGTGCGTATTGGTATTCTATTAGGAATTTTTTAATTTTTATCTCCTGTTATAAGTTTTTCTAAAATTTTTTGGTATTTTACAGAACGCTCACAGTGATTTTCAGAACAGAACGCTCACAGTGATTTTTCAAAGCAAGAGTACCGGGATTTATGAAACACCCTGTAGTTCGAAACTTTTTGTATAAATTCACAATAAATATCCAAAACCTAAGAAACTGTATTTTCAACCATTCTCTGCCTTCCCACTTTGATCTTATCCTAATGCAACAATGAGAAAAAAAAATACTCTATGTGATATGTTTTAAAAAAATGAAATAAAACTAACTTCTAATAAATGTAAATATTGGTTGATTGCCTAAAAATTACTTATTTGTTAAATAATATAATATTATATTTATATATAAAACATCTAGAGGAAGTGGGAGGAGGGGGGAGATGGAGGCATTTCTTGCCATACCTCTAAAGAATAAGTTCCGGCCCCACTGATTATTAGCCTATGTATGCTATACCTTAATATAATTACTTATTAGTAGTATACAAACAATATATTTTACTTTGCAAATGAATTTTACTCTATTTCTTTGATATTGGTTTCATAAAGTATGAATATGTACAAATGTGAAATGTATCAATTTTAACTATTTCTTGCATCGGTTAAAAATCTAATGTCTCTATGTGCTCTCTTCTGTCCTTATATTCGAATATTCAATTCCTTTTAATTTTTAGTTGAAATAGAGTTAAAATAGTTCGCTATGCCACTGAATTTTTTTTTTTATATTTGAAATTAAAATTTTGTTTGGTAAACTACTAAAGTGAATTATAAATTTTTCACTGTTTACATTTTACTCTCTTTCACTGTGTACAAATGTGTTGATACTTTAAAATTTTTTTGTTTCCTGTTTGTATAAAGGTTGATTTTTTAGTTCTACTGGAAATGGCTAACAACTTTTTTTTAGTTTTTAACAACTGAAACCAAAATATTTTTTGCCTGCTTTTAATAGTGTTGCTCCCTCAGATTCTCCTTGGATTCACAGACCCTTCTGGTTTCGCTAAACATCCTGGCTGGCCGTTAAGAAATTTACTGGCTTTTGCGGCCCACCAATGGTGAGTTTTCTTAGATATATCAAGCAGAGTTGGCATGGTTTTTATCACCCCTGGTAAATACCATGGTAAAAACCGGTATTTATCGTCCTGGGAAAAAGTATGTTTTTCCCACCTGGGAAAAACTCAATAATTGAAACAATTACTAAATGTCATTTAATGGGACGAAAATATTTATCATGGCCTTAATATTTTTTTTTTTAATCAACCAACTTTCCTTAGTTATTTTACATCTGGTAACATTATAATCATGTACTCTTGTTTATTATTATTTGAGTGTTCCATCTGCATAAACATAAGTATTTGTTAGAGTATTGTCTGTGGTATATATTATTATATACTGGTACTACTATATATTATATACTGGTAAATATTAATTAAAATATTGTATAGGGTAAATAATTATTGAGTTATGTCTACTAAATCTAGAAAAAAAATCTAACAACTTTACTAGGCTTTGGCAAACTATAACGGCTATAGTGAGGATAAGGGGGAACAAAAAGCATTAGCTTAACAAGTGATCCTCCACACAGACAGTGGCACAATTGCAATGACAGGCAGAATACAAAAATTAGGGAGTAAACAACAACCACAAAAAAAACCCTGATGTTTACTTTTATAAAACTTTTTAGTTAAAAGGATTTTCCTAGATGAGGTAGATCCAAGAAAGAATAGTATTTTCTTGTGTTTTCCCTAAATGAATGAGGTATTTCCCAGTTTTTCCTGGTATTTACCAGTTTTTCTCACTGGGATGGGAAATATTAGTTTTGGACGGGAATAACCCAACCCTGATATTAAGTTAAGTATGGTCATTTTATGGACGTCAAAACTGTGAGGATTTGTTTAATTTTCCGTAATTTTTCTCTCAGCATACTTTTCTGTAACTCTTTGTTCGTTTTGTTATTGCATGCCTTTTGAAAAATATTACTAACAAATTGAAATGCAACGTATTTGCAATAATTTCATTTAGGTGTTGCAATAAAAAGGTGCAAATTGTTTTAATTTAAAACCCCAGTTTTTTAATTGTGTTGTTTATAAGAAAATAAATAGTACTACTACAAAATATCTCTTGCATAATCTATACTCTCAGTTGAGAAATTCTCCAAAACAATACTTTATTTCCAAACTTTTTTCTAAGGAGATGCCATTAAAAGTATTTTGATATTTTCAAGTATAAAATTTAAATAAGTTTTTTTTAAAAAAAATATGTAACATGTATTAATAAACATTTTTTTTCTATGCATATAATACTGTGTACGATTTGAATGCATTATAATAATGCATTTATGTTTGCAGGGGTGGCAACAGCTGGGAGGTTGTGTGTTTTCGAGGAAAAGCGGAGAACAGCCTGCTTCTCTCGCTCCGAACGGAAGGGGAACCTACAGTCAACGGTATTTTAGTCTCATATAAATTGATCACACATTGTCTTAAAAATATTGCTTCATATTATTGTCAAGTAGGGACATTTTGTTTTCAAATAAGTTCATTCTCTACTTTTATTAAATTAGGATTAAATTCAGTTTCTTTTGTTCAGGGTGAGTGATGTTTTTACGTTTGAAGGAATAATGAGGGTATTTTTTAGTCCTCTGCTTCATTCATCAAAATATGTACAATAGAATAGAACAATATTAAGATTGCAATTAGAATGGAAATATTCTTTGTTACATTTCAATACAATCGACCACCCTAAAGAAATTTATACACACTGCTTTATTTTACAAAAATATTATTATTCTCTAGAATAATAATTTCTATATTGAAGAATCAAAGTAACCCAGAATCCACATTTTTTTCTTGCTTTATATAACTTGACTATAATTTACACAAGTTTTGTTTTTATCGCCTGTAGTTTATTATAATAAGAGGGTTTTGCTAATGTGTGTTTTCAGGGGTTTGCCCTGAAGCGGTGGGATGGGAGATGAGCAAAGGGAAGCTGGTGCCCAAGAAAGTGGACATGAGTGAATCCATGGATCCACACAAGTACACTATATGCCCATTAAGTAGTTTTTATAAACTGAAGCCCACGATACGTTATTAATGTTTCGTATCTTAGTTCATTTAAATAAACATAACTCATTTTTGCACACACTCAACAAATTTAGTTGTTCATTTTGTAATCTCGAATTATTTTGTGTCGTCAGTCTCATTTAGCCAGAGGAATGTTAAGAGAAAAGTTGTTGGGCATGAATTAATTCAGTGAATTATTTCCTGTCAAATTAAGCCTTTTATAGTTACATCTCACGGGCCTTTCTTAATTTGTTTACTGGACCAATTATAGTATTTTTCATTGTACTAATTCATTTATTAATGCACATATTGTTGCCCTAATTAGCTTTTAATTGACCAGTCCCAAATGGATGTTTAAATTCTTTTTGAAATCATCCGATCATAAGTGCTAGTAAACTGTTCCATTCATTGATAACTCTAAATGGGGAGCCCAGTCGGTTAGGCATTCGCCTAGCATGCGGAAGGTTCGGGTCCGGGCATCGCCAAAATCACTGCCGACCTATAAACGGCCCGTGCAGCCAAAATGTCCGACGAATAATACCCCGTGTATAGGGAGTGCACGTTAAATATCCTCCAAAGTCCTAACGCTGCGTAGGATGTTGCCCTTAACGGTTGCGTTGGGTGCCTACTCAGGTGTTGGCTCGTCACTTGACTGTGGTTCTAAAATACGACGCCTGTCGCCAATAGCCCTCCTGTAGCTGTGGTGTGACAATAATTCAAACTAAACTATTATAAAAATGTTGCCTATAATAGGATTTGAACCCATGTCTGTGTTCAAATTTAGGCCCTTTCTGTTTTTTAAAAAACAGATTTCTCCAGCATCTGCCAATGAACAACAATTACTTAAAAAAAATTCTGTGTTCTTTATTTTATGTGCTAAATCCTTTTTAGTGCAATTTTTTTGAAGGTTTGGACACAAAACACATTTTAATAAATTATCCTAATTAATTTTTTGTCATTTACATATAGTTAAGAATAGTGTGTTTTCCTCTTTTCTTCATTCTCCCATGTCTAGCCTTCTGTGTATGTCTGCTGTACTAATAAATTTCAAAGCATAGTTCTAAGAATATTAGTTAACAAACTAGAAGCAAAGCCAACAGTAAAATTGCTTTTCAGTAATACTACCAATAATATCTGTTGCATAATTTTCTGGTGTTTTCTCTAGTTTTTCCTGAGGGATACAAACGTTAAACCCGTCAGGTTTTCAAGCAACACATATAATTTTTAAAAAATTATAAATTTTATTACTTTTTTTAAATTCTAGTGAGTCATTTCTAATCATCTGCTACAAAATTATAATTTAAAAAATGTAATTAAGTTAAATTTTCAGTGCAAAATTTAAATTGTAATGAGGAAATAAGTTTGCACTTCTTTCATCCAATTTGCTTATCCCTCAGAGGGTTAAATGGCAAGTTTCAATATGTTGCAACAACTAACGATAACATATCTTTTTAATGATAACAGCCTCTTACTACATAACACGTGGTGTTTATCCTGTGATGAGAAAGAAAATGAGTTTCACTTTAAGAATATGGCAAAACGAACAATAAAATTGTAAAAAGCACTTTGGCTATTACGGTTTACACAGTGATTTGAAGGAAATGAAAAAGTGTGTGTACAAGGTTACCATACTACTTGAAGCTTAAGCACATTTTAATTGTTCTAAAAAGACACTAAAAACAAAACTAAAAACACAGTAACGGTTGCAATACAAGCGCTGATAAACCCAAGATTGCAAGACTTTTTTCACTTCAAATTCACTTTCAATTCAAAATGCCAACACAAATAGTTGCAATAATACTAATAATAACATATTTATTTATTTAGAAAAACACACACAACAGGTTATAACAAAATTTTTAGTGGTGGGGAAAAAGACAGACATTCAATTGCATAAAATGTGTAGACATTCTTTTTTTAAATCATTAAAAGTTGAAAATTAGTCAAGTTCATTACTAAAAAGATTAATATTACGATAAAATCTATAAAGTGGATGATTACTTAAATAATTATTTTTACAGAGTTGTACAACAAAATAAATCATTATTATGACTTTTTATTGATGAATAGTTTTCTGGTGTTTTCTCTAGTTTGGTATCGTTAAATTTCAAGTTCCAATTCCATATTGCAATAAAAAAACACTAAAATATTGTTTTACTTCTAATACCAGGGTGTTTTCCCCTTTAAGGTTGGCGTGCAATGCAGTGGACTTGAACCTGAAGTTGATGCGTTGGCGCCTCTCCCCTGGCCTGGAGCTGGAGCGAATCAAGGACACCAAATGCCTGCTCTTTGGGGCGGGCACCCTGGGATGCAACGTTGCCAGGTGCCTCATGGTCAGTCTTCTGTAAAATATAGGGTGACACGGGGAAATTATTGGACAGTCGTTTTCAATCTGTTCTGCCAGCACAGTATTTAGACTAGCTACAAGTGGTAAATTGTGTGATATGGTGTGTACTGTGTATTTGATAATTATTTAACTCCACATGGCTTCTATGAAAAATGTATAACAGTGAAATCTAGTAAAAATTACCAAACATTTAAATTTATTTTCTCAATTTCAAACATTGCGTAGATGGTGTTTCTTAATCACACAAACTATACCAAGTAAATTTAAGCATGTTGCGATGCTGACTGTTTGACCCTATAGCATTTCCAACAATTTTCCCACTTTGTCCTATAATTACCACATAGCTCAATATGCATGTCATAATGTTACTATTCATCCTACAATGGTGTTTTCAGCACACACTACCTTCATAAACATATCTAAGACTGAGCATTACAAAATTCAAGATCAAGAAAACAAAATTATACACCATTTGGCATCGATTGAACAAAAGTTTAAACCATTGTTTTTCAAGCGCTTTGGGTTATTAATATATGTTTTGAGAAAAAGTACTTATTTAATCCCAATATCTAATCAGAACATTGCTGGATATGCAATTAACAAATCATGGTTTGTTAGACGCAATAAATTATGATGCATTATGGTAGATGGGTCCTGTCCAATAATTACCCCGATTTTCCGTGTCCAATAATTACCCTGGGTCAACCGTGCATTTGGAAAAAAAATTAGTTCGTCAAGTTTGTTGACTTACCCCAATTTCAACCCTTTCACAAACAGATAATTTTCAAGTGTATATTTTTTTTATTCCTATGAGTTTTATAAAAATAAGGATATGAACATTTTAGATACATTCATTTTTAATTTATTTTTAACTTGAAATGTTAAAAAAAAAATTCTAGAAAAAATCCCAATATTCTTTATTATGGCTTAAAGTTGGTTTTAAATTTTATTCCTTAAAACAACAAGGAAAGTTTTTAAAATATGTGTTTGAAAAAGAATTTCATTTAATTTGTGTATAATATAAAGATTAATATTTTTTTTGAATTAAAACTAAATCCCAAAAGAGGAAAGCTGTCGGATGATAATTTTGAAATGCAACTCTTTTGAAATTAAATGAAAAAATTTGTTAATTCTAAATGCAGTGTTTTGTGTGTACTTATGGTTCTTTAACTTTGGTTCTCTTTTGTGGTAAGATGGCTAAATGGTAAATTTTCTTATAACTTAACATTTCTGAAAGTAACTGAAACTGTACTTAGTTAGTTTTTGTATTACGTAACTGCAACTAGTTACTACTTTTCAATAGTAAGTAACTGTAAAAGAGTTACATTTTAAAATGTATTTTTTTAACGAGTTAGTTTTTTATCCATAAAATATTCATTGTTCTACTTAGTAATTTGGAAAGATTGTGTTCCCAGTATTGCAAACCGTATTTAAAATGCCGATAATGACTCGGATTATTCCTTAATGCAACTCAACTCAAGATCATAATGTTGTTGATCTGATAATTTATCATTTTAAGTGATCTCTCATTGAATAATTAGCTATAAATCAAAATTCAGACATTTTGCTCGCTGTGACAAAAACATCACACAGTAAATGGTTTTGGTCCTATTCTTTTTTCATTAGAATACCATGAATGGCAGTTCTACTTAGGTAACTAATGTCTATTTTTTAATTACGACTTGTCATACATTATAAGATTTGTAACAGAAGAAAAGTTAAATTTTATTTGCATTTTCTTTTTAAGATTATGTTTATTTTCTTTGAGGTTTTTGTATCCTTAAAACATTCATTATTCGAATCAGTAATTTGGTAAGATGGTGCTCTGTGGTCACAGGGATTGCAAATATTGTTTGGAGAGTCAGTAATAATATATCCCTTCTCCCCCAGTTATTATATCTGTCGGGTTGGTACCTGATCTTCGGAGCTATTGCTTGTGCTATTTTATTGAGAACCTTATTATGACATCTGACAAGTTTAGGAGCAGGTGAATGAAATTTGAAATCCATAGCTCTTTTTACTTCAAGCTGTAGAGTGGTTTTAGACAGGCAGAGGGACCAATGTTCAAAAAAACACTTTTTGAGAATCAGCACCCCCCAAAACACGAAGAAAGCCTTTTTTTTTTACTTTTAATTTTTGGAATTAATTTTGACTGGGTACTTGCACCCATTTATAAATGCCTGGGCCTTTTACATTTCCTTTTTAAGTAAAAGTGGAACCATAGTAAAATTAAATTTTTTTCTTCATTTTTTTAAAAATTATTTTTTCATGTTGAAGTATTCTTATCCATAAAACATTCATTGTTCTACTTAGTAATTTGGCAAGGTTGTGCTATGTGTTCCCAGTATTTAAAGTGTCATTAATGAATTATTTATTTTTCTCTCCAGGGCTGGGGTGTGCGCCACCTCACCCTGTTGGACAATTCAAAGGTGTCCTACTCCAACCCTGTCCGTCAGTCCCTGTTCACTTTCGAGGACTGCAAGAAGGGGGGAGTGCACAAAGCCACGGCTGCAGCACAGCACCTCAGGGAGGTCTTCCCAGGAGTGGTAGGCATCACTTTGCATTGCTTATTTTTATTTATGCACTTTAAGGGGAGTCGGATGGTTCTATCTCACCCATGTTGATTTACCTAACTTTAGGAGCATTTTTCTCAGGAACTATACAAGATATCATTATGGATTTTTTTATTGTTTCTTACATATAGCTCTTTGATTTAAACTGAGGATTTTTCACAGTATAAAAAATTACTTTGACAGTGATTTTTTAAGAATATGTATTAAAAAAAAACCCCAAAAGAAATCAAATTTTAAGTTATATAACTTTTGTTTTAGCAGATACATATAAAATTCCTCAGTTTAAATTAAAGAGCTATTAATGGGGAATAAATAATTAAACCAAACATGTTGATATCTTTGATAGTTCCTGAGAAATATGCTTCTAGTTTCTGAAAAAGGCTTATAAAAAGAAAATCACTAAACAGAAATGGATTATCTTGGTCTTAAATTAAAGATATATACATGTAGATTAAAAATAAAAGAAAAACAGAAAATCAACATTTTTAACCCAAACACCCATCCGCTTAAAAAAAGTTATTTGTTCATCTTTTATGAAACAACAAAATTTCTCTTGGGTTCAATTTTTGATTCAGTAATGGCGTCTTGGGCTGGTGAGATTACTTAAGTTAGACCATTGATTCAATTCTAAAAGTAGATTAATCAAATGAGTGATTTGCGAAAATGAAACAAATACTAGTTCAATTTTTAACTGTATGAAAAAAGTATCGATATAATATTATCCCCTATTTATATAAAAAATAGTAAACCTAGCGATTATTATTCACCTAGCGACAAATTATTCTATCCCCCCCCCCCAAAACAATCAGTTTATAACGTACCTAAAGCAAATAAATTTTTCAAGAGTATTTATCTCGCATAAATGTTTTAAATTTGTTAAACAAAAAGCCACAGCACAACACCTCAGGGAGGTTCTTCCCAGGAGTGGTGGTCAACATTGAATGGGTTATTTTTTAAAAACTTTCTCTCAATTTCAGATTGGCAAGAAATTTTGCCACACAAATATGAGCCCCTTGAGAGATGCAGACACATGTTAGGTTTTCCAGCAACACACAAATTTTTTAAAAATCTTTTTTTTTTTATTTCAAAATTTGTAAGCATGGAGGAGCCTTTTACAACCATCTTCTAGAGAAATATTATTTAAAAAATATTTAAGAAATTAAATTTTCAATTAAAATTTTTTATTTAAATGTTGTGCAGTTTAAACTTCAGCCCTTTTTCATCGGAAGGTTTTATTTAAAAGTTTATAAAAATAAACAAAATATAAGACAAATGAAGTCCTGAACAATTGATGTAGGACATATTAAGTTATGGGGGAAAAAATTTAATAACTAAAAGTTAAAATTTTTGTTGAGAAATGAAGGTGTTAATGGTGTTCACAAAGTCATTGTTTATGGGTTTCATATTACTGGGGATCTTTTTGTTTGTCTCCATCATCATTGCTTGCTTGTAATTGTAGTCCTCTCGGTATTATAGTCTGTCTTAAACACACACACTTAACAGAAGTGGATAAAAAAAATAGGGAAACATGGGTGCAAGCAGGTATAAATAATTGAGAAAATAATAAATGACCAAAAAAAGTAACAATCGAAAAAATATTTTGAGAAATAGTGAAAATAAAAAAAAAAACTTCAAAAGTTTTGAGAAAATCAACTTAATGCAGGTTCAATGACTTAACTTTGCTTTTTTTCTAACTGTATTGTATATTTTTTGGATATGATATAACTTAAAACAGGATTTTCCCATTGAGTTTTATCCATCTATGCCTTTTAGGTGAGATTTTGTACCTTAAAAAGTTTTTGACTAAACTTTTTAATGAGACTATGTCATTAAATATAGTTTTAAAAAAATGTGATTTCAAGAAAGCATTCTTGAGAAATTTAAAGTAAACTAGTAAATTTAATTAATTTCTAATATTTAAATTAAATTTTATATTGTTTAAAATTTGGTTTGTTCTTTTTATTATCTACTTTTTTTCTAGTATATATTTAAAAAATTATCCGGAAATTTAAAGTAAACAGTTATAAGAATGCCTTGTGAGAAAAATAACTTTACACTGTAAATATTTGTCTTTATTTTTTTAATTGTATTTATATATAATTTGTCTTTGATATAATATGTGTATGTTGTTTGCTTATGTAAAAATTTCCACAATTTTTTTTCTTACAGGGCTGTATATCTTAATATTTATTATTACTCATTTACTTATGAAAAAATACTTATGTATTTTAGGTACCTACTACTCATAATTCAAGTTTTGTTTTAAAGAATTTTTTTTAATTTTGTAAAATGAGATTTAGTTGGAGCTCTCTCCCCCTCCCCCTTTACAAACCTCAAATGCACATCCACTAATACTTTAGAAGCTGTTACTTTTGTAGTGTTATTCGATGTAGTGATGATTTCATCTATTGAAATGTTTTCAATACTCCTTCCTTAGGAAGCCACCGGAAAAGTGCTGAGTGTCCCGATGCCTGGCCACGCAGTTCCAGAGAGCAGTAAGATATTTCTTTTACCAAATTGGATCTCTCATTTTGAACCTTTTCTTTTATTTCAGCTCTTAAGATTGTTTACCTTCATGCACTAGACTGTTTTGAAGTTGGGGTAATATAATCATTGCGGTATTTGGCTTGTTAAAAATACTTTTTTTTAATGAATTTTTGGGATTCTTGCAGTGAAAGGGGTTATGTAATTAAGTGTGGGAATCTAATTTTTCTGACTTATAACTTAAAATTTCATTAATGAAATCACATTATAAAAGATTTAAAACTGTCTATTTTAGTTTTTCTCTTATTTTGTTAAACTTCTCACCACAACAATCTTGTGTTGTGACTTTTCAGTACCACTTATCTGAAAAAGCCCAACACATTGAATTAGTTCTATTGATAAAGTGACTATGATTATCACACAAATATTCTTGATCATGGATTTAAAGATGAATAAAGTTTTAAAAATAAGTAATATTTCTCATAAGAAATAGTTTGTATTCCCAGTAAAATGAGTTATTAAAGTGTTCAATTAATCTTAAAATATATTCGACAGAGCAAGTACAACTTTTTTATTTAAGCCTAATGCATAATTTTTTAGACTAACAAATCTGAGGTCATAGTTACCAATATCTTATTCGGTCTCAATACAGTTTCTAGGTGCACACTTTTATTAGTCAATCCATATTTCTCCTATATATGCAGTGTGAAATTAAGTGATCTAAAGATGATGATTAAGTGTAAAAGATTCAAACTGTTTAGTTTTTCCTCTTATCTTTTATTTTATTAAACTTCTCATCATGATGTTTTTGTGTTGTGACTTTTGGTACAGCTATATGATATAAGGGCCAGAGTCTTTTCATTGGCGACGTTTGGCGAGGTTGAACATTTGGTTGCTATACCTATCAAGTTGTAGGAAATGTGAAGTTGAATGTAATTTTGTTGCTTGGCAATGTAAGGCAAACCACCAAATTGATACTGGCCATTATATCATAGTTGTTCCTGACTTTTCAGTGCTAGAAAAGCCCTAACAAATTGAATTAGTTCTATTTTATAAGGCTCTTTACAAATCTGAGGCCACTGTTAACAATATCTTATTTGAACTAAATGCATGTTGGTAGCGACTCTATTCCTCCTTGCCCATAAGTGAAGAATGATGTGGCATGACATGTGGCATATTAGGTATTTTTTATTCTATGTATTATGTATTTTATAAAGCATTAAAGAACCTTACTAATCTGAAGCTACAGTTGCCTATATCTTATTTGGACTGAATGCAGTTTCCAGGTGCACACTTACTTTTAGTAGTCACTCCGTTTTTCTCTTATACTTGCTTTGTTCCACTTCCAATGGGGCCTCAATTGAAGAATAATGTGGCAAAATTGGAAGAGCTTTAGTACAATATCATAAGATTAAAAACTAGGGATGCATCGAATATTCGGTTACTATTCGGTATTCGGCCGAATAGTGACATTTAATTTTTTTCAAAATTCTTTATGTTAATTCATCTTCTAAACCGTCGAAAAAAATTCCCAAACAGGACTTGTTTTCTTTTTTCATAGACTCAAATTCTTAAGTTTTTGTTATTTATAATGTTAAATCAAGCTTTACTCAAGTTGTATTAAATAAACATGTCTCTTTAGGGGAACAGTTACTGTGAGTGGGGTTTAAAAAACAATAATTACCATATGTATCGCAATTGTAAGCCATGGTTTTATTATTTTTTTTCTAATTTTCATTCTACCTCGGATCCACCTACTTTTGTTTATGTTTTCATGCTTCTATTTTCGTTTTTGTGTTGTGATTTTTCCAAGTTACACTTTTTAAAAAGCTTGCTTTAATAACAAACGAGTACCACTTTATTGTGTGTTGGTTTAATTAGAAATTTAATAGTTATATTGTATTAAAATTACTGTGTGATTGTGTACTTATATGTTTGTGTTGAATTGAAATTGATGAATAATAAATACAACTTACTTAGGTCTGACAAAAAATAATAATTGGTTTAGGTAGGCCGAAAATTCGGTATTCGGCTAAGACTTTGGCCAAATATTCGTTATTCGGTATTCGGCCAAATTTGGTATTCGGTGCATCCCTATTAAAAACTGTATTTAGTTTTTCTCCTATCTCTTATTGTGTTAAACATCTTGCCTTGTGTTCTGCCATTTTGCAGAGCCAGATTAAGCCATCACAATTTAATTAATTATATTTTATAAGGCCCTTTACAAATCTGAGGCCCCAGTTAAAATATCTTCTTCCTACTCGATGCATTTGAGTAGTGACTGTGTGTTTCTCTTGTCAGTGTGGCCCCAAGTGAAGAATGACGTGGCGGAACTGGAAGAGCTGGTCTCATCCCACGATGTTCTTTTCCTGCTCATGGACACCAGGGAGAGCAGGTGGCTGCCATCACTGCTCGCGGCACACCACAACAAGGTTGGATTTCTTGCTCTTGGTGTGAAGCAGATTTATTTCACTGATTCACCTTTTAAGCCTACTTTTCTTTTTTTTAATTCAAAAGAATAAAAAGTAGGTATTGACATACTGTTGATGTCCGTCTGTCTGTCCGTACAACCCTTCCAAAATCACTTCTATCCATCGTATCTTAAAAATTCTTTTTTTGTTAGAAAGCTCAGATACCCAACTTTCATACTTTTTGTCCGCCTGTCTGTATAATCGGATGGACATAAATCTACTATATGTCAACGAATTTCCCATTGAATTAACATTGAAATTCAATTTTGAGTCATTTAAATTGCTGTTGCCAAATCAACAATGGCATGAGAAACTTTATTTAAAAATATTTGAAGCAAAATAATTGTTTCATGAATCAGTTTGGAATGACGTCATAAAATGTAGCAAAATGTGATTCTTTGATTGTTCATTAATTGTTTACCAAGAAAGCGGCCAGGCATATTTTTTGCATACAATTATACTTAGTTTTAATTTACATTTTGTATTTTTTTAATGCAGTTTGGAGTGGTTTCATTAGTTTTGTTATTAATAAATATTTAATTATTCTTCGAACTACAAATAAATCGAGCAGACGATAAATAATATTAAGTTAATTTGCGAAAGAATATTAAGGAAAATAGTTGATTTCGGCTTTTAGAAGTTTAAATTATAGCTGGATGCTGCGTTTAGCAATTTTTTGCCAGCTTAGGTGTTGGCAACTTAATAGAGGACTCATCAATAACCAATTCATGGCTCTATTGTGGCATTTTTAAAGTTAATTTATTGTGGCATTTTTATATTTTTAAGAATAAATAGAAAGTATAATTTTTTTCTGTTTATTTTGCTTGGTTTCTTTTTTATTAGTATTTGCAGTACTATAAAATAAATGTTAATGAATAAGTGAGCATTGTAACTAACTGCGCATAATAACTAAGTAGTGTATAACACAGTGCTATAGGCAGGTGTTGCATTTCTAAAAATGACTGGTATTATCAATCTTTAGTATACTTTTTTATGAATAGTTGACAACCTAGTCATTTTTGTATAGATACTTGAACCACTGAAGGCCTCTTTAGATTGCATACTGCTAGGCAATCTTTGCATAGCAGCAGTACCATAAATCTTTTAATTTTGTATAAACAAAATTATCTTTACTCATATTTCTTAAGCCACTGTTCATTTCTCTTCCACTAGTATGCTTAATCTATTATAATTTATAATAAATAAAAAAAGTATTTAGACTTATTTGCTAATTCAAAGTATTTACATTTGCTATACATACTTACTACTCAATGAAACATTGTGATTTAGAATTACATAACATGTGCCTGTATCCATTCTGATTGTAATCCACAGCAAACTGCACCACACATCTTTTTAACCTAATGTAATAAAATAGTCCTTCGTTTAAAGATGTCTTTTCGTTGCAGCTTGTGCTGAACGCGGCTCTGGGTTTCGACACCTTCCTGGTGATGCGCCACGGGATGAGAAAGGAAAGAGAAGACGAGACGCCTCACCTTGGCTGCTACTTCTGCAATGATGTGGTGGCACCTGGAAATGTGAGTCGCTTTTTACTTTCTTAATATGAAATGAGGAGGGTGCTAAGGGACAAAAAGGTGAAAACAAGAAAATGAACTTTCAGGTTTTTCCTTTGAAAACGGTGAAAAATAGACTTAGCTTTAAGTTTATGAAACTTGTTACATTTAAGGGAGGGAATCATTGACACAAAAATCTTTTCCAAAATGTTCTTCCACTAAGCTGTTCAAATATAAGGTGCTGAAATGGGTGCACGTTGGGGTGCTGATTCCTAAAAAGTGGTCCGTTTGAAATCAAACTACAGCAGCTATGGAATTGTCGGGATTTTTGAGAGAATGCACAAGGGGTATTTTAGGAAATTCTCCTTATAAAGGAAGTTATTAAAATGGAGTTATTGAAATGGTCTTATGAAAGGAATATCTGTACTGATTTCGTTGAGCAGTCATTGAAAGTTGGGTAGTGTTACACACCCCTAGTTTGTATCTTCTTTAAAGCCTAAGAGCAAAAGCTGAACCAAGAGTTAATTTGCAGAATAGTTTAAAACTAATGTGTGTGTGGATCTTGCCATTGAACACATTCTTTAATGAATGTGTTCGATTTTAAGGCATTATTTCCAAGCAAACTACGAATCCAAAGCTATCCTTGTGTTTTAAATTTAAAAGTTACATTTAACAATACACTGTTAATTATTTTTATTTTTGATTTACCCCCTTAAAATAACTTCGTTCTACAGAATATTACCTCCTGAGCAGTAAAGTGTTTTCTTATTATTCCTTTTATGCTGTTTTTTGTATAAATTGCTTGTACTCTCTAGTTTCATTCTTAAATTATTTTTCATTTTCTATTTTCAATAAATAAGTTAACAATGGTGTATTTTATAACATTGTTATAAAAGTTCACTGACATGGGCCCATCTACTCCATGGGTTGATCCCAAATAATTGAAGTGTATAATTGCAAAACTCCCATTCTCCAAAGCATAACTAAGGCCTGTTTATTGGTGACTTCGTCTAATTGAATTAACTAGTCAGAAATTGCCAATAAACTTTTATCATAGTTAAAATAAAAAAAAAATAGCGTATAAACCTGTTGCCTGGCTGTCAGGTTTTCCAGCAACACACATAATTAAAAAATATATATATAAATGCGATAAGTTTAATAAATTTTAAAATTTAACGCTTGGAATCACCATTTATAACCATCTACTACAGAAATATGTTTCATTTAGGAAATTTATTTTCATTTAAAAATGTTAATTTAACTATGCAGTGATAACAAGTTTACACTTCAGCTCATTTGCTTATCCCTTAGCGAGTTCAAAGACTAATTTGTGTCCCCGTAGTCCAGTGCAGACCGAATAATGAAGATATAGGTTCCGTTCACTTGCGATTTCTGACTATTGTAAATTTAATATGACGAAGATTGCCAATGAATAGCTGGACCCTATTCAACTGGACCCTTCATCTAAATGACCATCTTCTGTCCCTGTAGTCTAGCGCAGACCGCACCCTGGACCAGCAGTGCACCGTGACACGCCCTGGACTCTCGTACGTGGGGGCGGCCATGGCCGTGGAACTCCTGGTCTCACTCCTGCAGCACCCACTCAGGTGAGTGTATTATAATTTTAATATAAGAAGAGAAAATATGATTTTTTAAAAAAAAATTGAACTAGTCATGTATAAGTGATAAGTCAAGGCCCAGGCATTTATAAGTTGGGGAAAATGCCCACAATACAAAAATGTCCAGGATTTATGAATTTATGGAAAAAATTCAATTATTTCTGCAAATTGTTGTTTTTTTTGTTGTTGTTGTCAAATAACTACTTACTGGTAATTCAAATCAAATAATATAAAAAAAAGTATTGTTATAAGTTGCATACTAACTTCAAGTGTAGTAATACCACTTCTACTTTAACTTTATATACAGTGTTTATTAGGTAATAAATAGATTTTATTTTTAATTTGGTAAGAAACTGCACACAATAATTATAACGCTTTTTATAATTTATAAAATCTATTTATTAAAATTGGTGTCAAAGTGAAATCAAAATAATATCTGAATAAATGCTCTTATTTTGGACATTTAAAAATGTTTTGGGTCGCTATTGTCCAATTTATAAATGCCCAGCCCACTTGGGCATTAATCTGGCCTGCATCTACAGTTGGAACTAAACAATACTTGACTTTTTACTGCTTTTGTCGCTGGAAGTATTTATGAAATCTTTTCTGAAATGTGTTTTTTTTCCGTTTCCACAGGGGCCTTGCTCCCGCCTCCAAGGTGGGCGAGTGTGGGGAGGGTGAGCTGGGGCTGGTGCCCCACCAGGTGAGGGGCCACCTGCACAACTTCAGCAACTCCATCCTGGCCAGCCAGGGATTCGACCGATGCACCACGTGCTCACAGAGGGTAAGGAACGGAATCACTATTTTTATTACATGTATGAATTGGAGAGCTTAGTGGGAGAATGTGCTAAGTGACAAAAAGGTGAAAACGAGAAAATGAGCATTTAAGTTTTTCTTTTGCACTCAGATCTGTTGAAAACGGTACTTGTAAAGCGTCAACAAAATATGCTAAACTTGAAGTTTGGGTAAAAGGGGAACTTGATATTGTTAAAGAAGTTAGTAATATGATCATTGACACAAAAATCTCAATTTTTTCAAGAATGTCACTTAGCACATTCTTCCACTAAGCTTTTCAATTACTAAAATAAGATCCTGAGTGAAAAATAATCTTTATTCTTCTTTTATGTAATTAATGTGCGACTTCTTTTAAAAACTACATTTTTATAAATTTTAAGGACATGTAATTTATTCAAAAGAATGGAGTGAGTAATGATTAGCTAAAGTCTATGTATATTATAAATTAAAATTATGTGATGCATATCTGAATAAATAATTTGTTAAATTACTCCTTTAAAAACTGAGAATTATTTAATTAAATAGAAGTAAAAAATAATATTAAAATAAAATTCAAATATGTGTATAAGGAAAATGGTGACCTGTTTCTTTTTATTAAAAGCTTTTACATTATTTTCTTGCTACCTTCCTTTTAAACGATTATTTAAATATATACATTACAAACAGAGAATGCATAGCTTTAAATATTTTATTTCAAGAATTAGATAGCTCTAGGATTGAAAATTCCAATCATTAATAATTGACATAAAATTAGTATGTGTCATCCCATGTTCATTACCCATATGGATTCCTATAAACAGACCCTGAGTGAATATTTTAAATATATAATAATTATTTTTATTTAATTAAGATGAGCTTCTTTTAAAACAACATTTTTAAAAATTTCAAGGACACCAACTCTTTGAAAGAATAGAGTGAGTATTACTTAGATAAATAGTTTAAGTGTATTATAAATAAGTATAGTATAAGTTTATTATAAATTAAAATTATGCAATACATGTCCAAATAATTTGTTAAACTATACTTTAAAAAATTGAGAATTATTTAAGTAGAATAAAAGAAATATAAGGATAAAATTTAAATGTTTTATTATAAGTTTTTACATTATTATTCCTCTCAAACAATATTTCTAAATGTTCATCACAAACATTGAACACATAAATTGAAATATTTTATTCAAAAATCATAATAAGAGACACTCCCAGATTTGGCAATTGACGTAAAATTAGTATATAACTCTGAAATAGGACTACAATCGGATATTTCAATATACAAATCAACAAAGGAATTCATATTAGTTCATAAAAAAACTACTGGTTCGCTCGATTGAAGATTGAGTTGTCTAGAAAATAATTAGTCTATGGTTCAGAGTGTCAAGACATTGGCACCCTTTTTTTCTTGAAATATCTAACCAAACTGTAATATTTCTTCTATTCAACTAAACCCAGTGTCAGTCAATATGATCATGCTAAAATAGATTTTCTAGTTTCTGAATTCTTTTTAAGTTTAAACTGAAGTTTAAAATGCTGTTAAGAGTTTCTGCGGTTTTCCCTACTCAATGCACTTACCAAGAATGGCACCCATTTTATTATTTTTCCAGTGTGTGTTAAATGTCCCTTGGCTTGCAGGTGCTGGAGTGCTACCGCCGCGAGGGATCCGACTTCCTCCTGAGGGTGTTCAATGACCCGGACCACCTGGAGAAGGCAACTGGACTCTCTGAGCTCCTCGTGGGGCTCAAGGACGACGAGGTGAGTTTCACTGACAAACGTTTAAAAGTGCCTCTTTAAGGTTAAGTTATGGGGCAGTGGTCACAGTGCTGGGACGCCCCACTCAAGTCGTCGAATGGATCAACTTTAGTCTAAGCTTTTCTCTATAGTTAACTTAATACTCTTATTAAAAAAAAATGCATGGCTTTTTATTGGAGGTAATTCTGGCTTTGATTAAGGCCTTATCACACGAGAGCTCGTTCGTTCAGCGACGTCCGTACGCTTAAAAACCACAGTTTTTGCTGGATGAGCTTTTTCGAGTCGACCTGAAAAAAATCCAGCTCCTTTTTGCTGTTCAAACGGCTGCTCCAATCAGAACAAAGTTGAGTCGTGACATCACGTTGTCACGCCTGTTAAACTTGTGATGTCACGCATGACGCAGCCGTTCTCTCGTTGATGTTTTTGCTGTCTGAAAAGTTGATCGACGAGCGACGTTCGTACCGTGTGATAAGGGCTTTAGGAGGGCTGGGGAGCCCAGTCAGTTAAGGCCTTGCATGTGAAAGGCCTCGGGTCTGGCCTCGGTATTGCCAAAATAACTGCTAACCGCTTTAAAAAAATGGTCTGTGCAGCTAAAAAAGTTTGTTAAATACTACCCCATGTAGAGGGAGTACACATGAAGATGCTCCTGACACTGCATAGGATATTGCTCCTGAAAGTTGCACTGGGTCCTTATTCAAGTATCAGCTTGTCACTGGACTGTGGTTCTAAATGCAGGGTTCGTACGCCTCCTGAAAAACTCCTGAATTTCATCTTTTTTTAAGGGCTCTTAGAACTCCTGAAATTTGTGTCAATGTATAAATAAAATGTATAAAAAAAATGGAGTATTGGCTTATACATGTTTCATTTATTCATATTTTATGTTAGTAATTTGTAGTCCTGAGTTTTTCTGGAAAAGGGCTTGAATTTGAATTGTATTGCATCAAGTATTATTTTGTGGTTTGTCTTTGTAATGAATTAATTTTTTAACGGAATTGAATTATTTAGTATTTTTTGTTTTGTATTTTTTAACATGATTTTCTGAAAAGGTCAAGAAACTTGATTTGACAAATCTGGTAGAACCCCTTTTTATTCGGAAAAAGTCTACTGCGCATGCGTAGTGAAAAAACAGAGCTAGACTAATACGATAATAAACAAACATATTCAAATTTATTCTGCGATACCTCCTGAATTTACATCTTTGCACTCCTGAAAAACTCCTGAATTTCACTATGATAGAGTACGAATCCTGTAAATGACAATGCCCATCGCCAATAACCACTACTTGTTCAGTGGAAACAGCGTAGATGAACTATACAAATGGAGATCAATAAAGTTGCAACTGATTAAGTTTATCAAGTATAAGAAAATATTTGCTGTGTTAAAGATCTAGTGTGGGGTTTAAGCAGGACTAGAATTGGTGTAGTCGCGAAGTTCTTCCCCCAAAAAATAATAAAGTTTGGTAAAGAACCCTCTTTTTTACTTATCACGATATGGTAGGATGTGCATAAGGAAATTCCCCCAAAATTTTAAAGATAGAACATGACATATGTAATAATTTGTTAAAACTGCAGGATCCTTTTATTTTTTTTTTTTTAGATAATTGCTCTCAGTGATGAAGACAGTTGCTGAACTTGGACACTGTGCTTCTGGTGATCCCAATCAAATATGTGATGATTGAAACAGTTTTATTTTGTACAAATTGATTTATTAAAAAATATTTTAGTTATTAACCAGATTCATTTCATTATCATTCTTTAACACCATTTTTTTTTTAATATCATACCCATGAATTAAAATATTAGAAGGTACTTGTGTCCTGCAAACACTTCCCAAATGCGTTAGTTTTTATGGTTTTCGTGAATTTTTCTATGAAACAAAAACACAACTAACATTACACTTACCCACATATATATATTTTTTATTTATATGATTTTTTTAGTTATACATTTTTCATTTATTTGCGCTTTTTATAGGTGTTTTGTATATTTTATTAATTTTTATATTACAAATTATGCTTATATTTTGTATTTGGCAATTATTTTCGGTTTTGCGAAAATACTCGGCATGATAATACACATGTACCAAATACCATTTCTATTCTTTAAAATATCATTTCCATTATTTAACACATCCATATAATTTAATTTCATCATTTGGTCCATAATTTTCACTATTAATTAAAATTTCTTCATTTAACAAAAAGAGAAAACCCCTTCATCCAGTGTGTCTTTTTGCGACGGCCATCTCCTAAACTGGCAAAGAAAACTTGTTCCCGCCTTTTCTTGCTGTTCTACGTAAATCTCAGTCGGTAGAAAAATCATGATTTGGGACTTAATTTAAGAATCATACAATTTTCATATTTTTTTTACATTAAAATAAAAATTACTAATAACGTACATTTAGTTTAGAAGTTGAAGTACATGTATGTTGATATTTTTTAATAATAATTTTAATAGATGTTTTATCCTACTTTTTTTTATAATTCAAAAGAATGTTTTAAAAAAAATGGAAAAGTAGGTATTGACATGCTTAAGATGTCCGTCTGTATGTCCGTTCAAAATCGGTTCTATCCGTCAGATTTTAAAACTTTTTTTTATTAGAAAAGTATGACATCAGAGACCCACCTTTTACACTTTTTGTCTTTACGTGCAGACGGACATCTGTCTACCTATCTGTCAACGAACTATCCATTAAATTACTCTTGAAATTTAATTTTTAATCATTTAATTGCATAAATTTAAATATTTTATTCAAAAATCATAAAAAGAGGCACTCCAAGATTTGGCAATTGACGAATTGACGCTGAATTTGCCACATCAACAATAGCATGAGAAACTTTAAGATATTCGAATGATTTTTTTTTGTCGCATACATCAGTTTGGAATGACTTCCTAAAATGTAGCACAGTGTGATTGTTCATTAGTTCTGCCTTGGGAAGTTAAACAACAGTAACTTAAAAATTAAAAAAAAATGCACTTTCGGCATCTATGTAATCTTCATGTGCCGCTATTTTTTTTGTTGAATTTCGTTACAAATTTACCATTTTTTTTCTCACCTTTGGCAAACTGCAGTAAATGGAAAGAAACGCAAGATTCAGCAGGCGAAATGCAGTAAGCGGAAGTTGGACGGGCAAAATGCAGTAAGTATTATTTCACCTGGCCAATGACATGTCTAAGCCAATAGGAATTAATGCTTAAAGATTAGATACTAGAGATTTTAATAAAAAGGAATGAATATTCATTTTAATAATAAATTACATTTATATTAAATTTGTTTTTAATGTTTTTATACTTTATTATTATAGTTTTAAAAAAAATAGTCTTCGATTGAAAGTTCCTAGATACTGTTCAACTTTTTTTCTAAAAAGCAGACGATTTTCCCCCTTTTGTAGCAAAATGAAATTATCTAATATAATTATTATATTATATAATAAGAATATTATAAATTAAAAATAATATAATAATAACATAAATTTAATAATAATACATTTCTTTTTAACGTTTCCAAAAAATGATTGTATACTTTTATTTTTTTATTGTTTGAAAATAAATTTCAACTTTTGATAGTAAGAAATAAATAGGTTCGTCTACTGTTTTAAAAATTCGAAATGGTCAGACGTTTTCTCCCATTTTACAATAAATTAATTTGTTCCAATGCTTTGGTAATGGCTACTATTTACTAATGGTTTACTATTTGTCTGATCTTCTCTACTGAATCGTCGCTATCATACTAATTCGTCTGAGAGTCGGGTAATGTTATCCTTTAGTATTTTATAATGTTGTGTATTCTATAGATATTAAAATAAGCTGTTTAATTTTCAGTTGCTTTTTATTATTTTCTATTCTAATCGTAGGAATGATTAATTGATTATCCCTTTTCTTACTCTTAGCAATCGGTTATTGATCAACATAAATTACTTAGGTCGAGGCGAATATCACGTCCCCCCGTAAGGCAAGTCGCAAAATCAAATCAGTCGCAATCAAAGTAAAATTGCGAGAAAATGAAGTTCAATTAACATAATATTTGTTTAAACTTGGTCAAATCTTTCATGGTAATATTTATCGTGGCTTTCCGAACCACACTTAAAACAGTAAAGGGATAAAAGAACGTTCCGCTCTTTTTTTTGATAGATTCGTTTGGCGTTCGCTTTTTCTGTTATCTCTATTAGTTTCAACAATTTAGACCAAAGGACACGTGTTAAGACTATTTTAGCACATCACAAAGGAAAAAGTAAACAAAAATGTACATCGTATGTGATATTTAAGTGCTTCCCCACCATCATCTTCAGCTGCTGTTGTTTAGACTATCCAAGTTTGGGGTTGGATGTCGATTAGTACGTGTTATGAAGCTTCCCGGGTTCCAATATATATATATTAAGTAAATAGTAAAGTCCAATAAATAATAAGTAAAGTCCAATATATATAGTCCAGGGCCGTGTGGTAACCAATTTTCGTGTAATGCAAGTCTTTAAAATGCCGCCCTTAACAAAAAATTGAGTCCAACAACTTCAAAATTTTGACTTAAATGCTAAATAATATGCAACCATCCCAATTAAATGAATGTGAATAATTGAAATTAGATTGCGTAAGAATTTTTATATCAGTGAGGAAATGGCCAGAAAATAGTATACATTAAAATTATTTAACCCTTTCAGTTTTAATTGGTAAAATGGTAATTTTTTTTTGTTAAAAAATTTGGTAAATTAAATGGTAATAAAAAATTGGACATTTAGAAGAATTTTTGTGAAAGAGTTTTTAAAGTTTCTCCAAAACAAATTAAAATTTAAATAAATCACAAAAACTTTTTCTATGAAACTGCTGCATTTTCGAGATTTTTATATTTTTTTATACTTTACAAGATGAGGAACCCGAAAATGCCGCCTTTACTCAATTGCCGCCTGATGCGGTCGCCTCTCTACATCATAGCACCAGACGGCCCTGTATAAATCCAATTCCAAAATATATAAGTAAAGTTTCAAATAAAAAATCTCACGTGATATTGCGGGGAGGGATCCTATCAAAAAATCGTCAAAATCACGTCACGTGACTTATGTACTCGTCCATATGTCTTTTTTTGGCGGTTACTGCACATGCCCACGGCATATTTGTTTACTAAGAAAGCGGAAAAGCATTCGATTATTTTTCCTAAATAGCTAGCTTGTTAGTTTTAATTTGCATTTCTTCATTTATCAATGCAATTTGGAGTTTTAATGTTGTGTTATTACTAAGTATTTTGAAAATATGTTGTTTTACAAATTTTGTATGCTATTATAAGAAGGTTTAAGGCGTTAGCGACATTTCCCAAACGCTCCAAATGTCTGCCGAACGGATGATAGACCCAAACAATTTTACAGAATTATTCTTTGAACAGCGAATAAACTTAGAAAACGATACATAATAAAAATTTAATTTGCGAAACAAAATTAATAGAAAATAACTAACTTGTAATCGCTAAACACACCATTTGTAATTTTTCAAGTAAATGCTCTGTTTGGCGATTTTTTTTCCTAAGGTGTATAAATCTTGTGTCGAAGTGGTTCTAGGTGACAGTTACTATTACAAGTATATATTTTTTGTTTTCGATATGAATTTCATTGATTTTTTAAGAAAAGATTTGACAGGAAAGTAGGCTATTTTAGTTCTCTTAGAACTTTTTATTTGTAGGTATTTTTTTGGAGGAAATTAATTTTCTTCATCTAATTCATTCTTATATCGAAATTAATTTTTTTAAAGTTCAAAATGAAATTTTTCTTTTATCTTTTTTTTTCAATTTGTTTGCAAACTATTTATACACCTCAGAAAGAAATTCGTCAAACAGAGCCTTTTGCTAGTTGTAATTAAACATTTAAACGATAAAATTAATTATTTTCATTAATCTTCGTTCTCAGATTTAATAATTAGACCTTATCGTTTGCTAAATGTGTTTCAAGTTCGAAGAATAATAATGTAATCTTTTTTAATAAATATCTTTGTGTCGCCACAATTTCCCATTTACATTTCTTTCGAAAATTCAGTTATTTATCGTTTGTTAAATTAATTTACAGTTAGAAAAATATATAATTAGTGCAATTGGTGCTTTAAAAATAAAAGCGAAACTTTGCATATTTTTTTTATGCCAAGTTAGAATTCTCTATGCATCTTTCTTCATACATATATAATAAACCATCAAAAGAACTCTATTGTGATATTACAACAATCCAAACTGAATTATATCGCATAAATAAATATTTTTTCAATTTTTTTATTTTAACTAAAGTTTCTCGTACATTTAACGAAATGGCAACAGTGAAAATATTGAATAAAAATGGAATTTGCATGTTATTTCAATGTAGATAAATTTTTTAGTTATTTAAATTTTAAATAAACTTTTAATTAAAATTTTTAAATGAAATTTGGAATGTAGCCTAATCTGATTTTTTGCTTCAAAATGACATATTCCACTTGTCTGTGGGACTTATGGTTCTTTCTGCGAAAGTGGGTGACAGACGGACGGACTGAACGATTATAATACCTTCCACTTTTTACGTTATAAACGTAGTGTGGAAGCTAAAAAGCGTGAAGCATCAACATTTCGTTATTGTAATTCTAAAATAACAGTTAATACATTGCTGTTGAAATGGCGGTACTAGTTTGTTGTTTCTCATCCCCGTGACCAGCAGAGCTAGTTCAGGTCCATGAGTTCGTTCACTCTGAGAAAGTCCAGCACCAATAGGGTAACCAGGTCTTATAGGAGGCCAGACAAGATAAAATGTGTTTAACCCTTTCTGACCGAGCTATCACGATCGTGCGGGTATAAAAGAGAATGCTCAAGCTTTTCAAAAAAATCGATACCGAAGCAGCTTACTTGGAACTTTCGTTATTTGTATAAAAAATTAAATTTTTTAAGGAGTTGCTGGCATTGATGCTGTTTAATTCCTTTTTTTCGATAAAACTCTAAAATTTAGTGTCATAAACTTAAATCAGCTTCATCTGATAGCCGGTCTTAAAGGGTTAAAGGAGGCCTGGGCAGTAGCACACTTAGTGCAGATAAAACTAGTTTGGTAGTCGTAATAATCCTTTAATCAGGGTGATTAACACTGCAGTTGTCATGAAATTAATTCTAAATAAGCAACTATTCCAATAAGAGCAGATTTATAATTTTAGGGTTTTTTTTACTAGTGCTAAAAAAGTGGTTATCGGATTACTTTTAATAGACGCAGCGGCCATGCTGCCAAACTGCTGCAATAACTAGACTAATGACTTGGACCATTGCTGTAAGGACTCGAATAACTCTAACCTATAAGATAGGATACACTCTTAAAACAAAAGAGCGAAATCCACTCCTATAAGGGAAGTGCATCTTTTATTTCTTGTACCCACTCCGCAAAAAGAGTGAAATCCACTCCTATAGGGAAGTGCATTTTCGGCACCGGAAAGGAGTGGAAATTAACTCGCACTGAGTTAAAAACCGCTCGTTTGTTTTAAGAGTGTGCGGAAAGGCTGATTATTTCCAATCAAAAAGGGTCCAATTCCTAGTTGTGGTTACTGCAGTTGACCCGCTCTCTTTGAGGGAACCGAATCCTTCAGGAATACGTGCGCCCTTCGCTACGTCACGGCGACGGCAGCGCCCCTCTCCCCTCCCGCCCGGGCAGAATCGGCGGCGCCCCATCGATGCAGCAGCAGCCCCATTCTGCGTCGCCCCGGCACGAGGAGAGGCAAGGGCGTCACTACTAAGGATTACACAGCCGCCATGGGCAACGAGGCCAGCCAGGAGGAGATGGGGGGCGCACAGCCCCCGAGACCAGGGTAATCTTAACCCCCTTTTCATGAGAGGATCTCGATTGGAGTGCGAAGGCGACCATCAGGTTGTGTTCCTTCCAATGGCGCATTACCGTGGTGTTCTTCGGTCGTTTTGATTCCTTACGTTACCTTAAAATCGTAGCTGTGGGGGTGAGGACTCACGCTGGGTAACGACACATGTTGCAAAAAACGGGTATTTGCAAAACACGCAATTTTATTGGGTTAAGGTCCACAAAGTACGAGAACTGAAAACGGTTGTTTGTTACCGGAACGAGTACTTAGGTTCCCCCAGAAATAAATAAAATCTTGTTTAGTAATTGTTTCAATGAAAGATAAAAAGGATCGATGTGACTCGTTTTCGTTTTTGAAAAAATAAAAGGTTTACTTTTGAACCAATGAAGATGATAGCACAGATTTTACAATCCAATCAAAAAAGGTATGTAATTAAAAATTAATAATAAAGAAAATTACTAAACTAAAGTAACCACAAGTTATGTAACTGCAAAGAAAAGATTCATTCGAAAAAATTCCACAAGAATTTATAGCTATATTTTTGAAAATGCACATGTGTTACTTTCGAGTTGCAAAATCAACGAGCGTGGGAAACATTAATTTGAACTTTTAGCTGAATTTTAGTTTTTTTTTACCATGATTTTTTTTCAACTTATTTATTTTCGAAAATTCTAAGTTGTACCTGTGCATTGTCTGTAAAAGTTGCCTATTGCGGTATAGACAATACCAGCTATAATTTTTCTTTCCGATCCCCCATATTTTGCTAATTTTGTAATTACCTTAGCTGTAGTACCCCTTCCACATTCTCCCCTTTGATAGTAGTCTTTCATTAATAGTTGATAGTTTTTTAACAGTTTTTTTTTCCCTGATTCGATGTGTAGAACTATTTGACAAGAATAACTTTTATTCAACCCGACACTTAAGGTTTTATGTAGATTCATATCAGAAGCATTTTTTTAAAAATTATTTTCAGAGACGTGTCCATTTCATGTAACTTCAACAATATTTTGATTTTTGCGTGTTTAAATTTATACTTGACAGTATACACTACTTAAAAAAATCTCGTTTGAAAATAAATTTTTATGCTAATATCGTAAAAAAAACTTTACAAATTAATGAATATCTAAACTTTTACGTTTTAAATTATTGTTTTTAATTTTTTTCTTAATTTAGTAGTGAAAACGTATAATTTTTAAACAGGTTTTTCTTATTTTTTATGTGTTATATTTGAATATAATTTATTTTTCTCATCTCTGTGCATGATTTTCTGCAAATGTAAAATTACAGCGCGTCCCAAAAGTTTATGGAATGCTGTGTTTTTCAAATTTTATAATAGGAAAACGCTTCGCAAGAATTCAGCTTGTCAAAAAATACGTCAAAAAATTCAGCGCATCGAAATGAGAAGACATTGAAAATTTCAGAAAAAAATCGAATTCAAAGTACTTTAATTATTTAAAAAACTGCAAAATTGAATGCTCATTTAAAAAATATAAGAAGCCATTTGTATTAGAATTAAATTACCATTGCCATTCGCAACAATCACTCGAGAAACTTTAATTCTTTTAAATCTATATACATAAAAGGCAACTTCCGTTTGTCTGTTTGTTTGTATAAGACACGAGATCTAAAGAACCACGCAACAGATCGTCACGAAATTTGGCACAAAAATTCATCTCATCTCCGGAACAAACATAGGCTAACATAGACCTTGGAGGTTTATTGCTCCTTCAACAGCACGTTTTCACGGATTTTTTATTAAGTTTTATTTTACACATTTTTTAAAAACGATTTTTAAGTATATTTAGTTTAATTACAGCTAAAAAATTAGAAATAAACATCGAAAACAAAAATCGTTTGCTAGCTTTTTAGCAGTTAGAAAAATATTTAATATTAAAAATCGTTTGCTTTAGTATCTTTATCACAGTTAAAAAAATACAAATAATATAAAAAATGCAAATCGTTTACTGTTTGCTGGAGTAGCTTTATAACATCTAAACAATTAGATCATGTAATTCGCTTTCATTAAGAATATTTTATTTTCTGCACGCAGACCATGCCTTTTATGTATATAGATACTGCATTGATTTAGTACTGTATACATTTGCATTGAATTCTTAATTTTTCAGCATTTGTATTGAATTATGGTAGACATTTGTACTGCTTATATTGTACTAGCAAATTTATACCCGTTCTTCGCACGGAATAAAAAAATGTCAAATGGATTCCAAATATGTGTACCATATACCCTGTTATAGGATCATAAACTTATTATTGTTTCCGCTCGTTATAAATTATAAAATCCCGTTTCATTGCCTTAAAATTCCAAAATGAAAAATACGCTATAAAATACACTCATAAATGTCATCACAATTCCCTCATAAATACATAAAACCTTTTAACCTCATTTGGCGCGTTTTTGGGAAATAATTTGGCGAGAAAATAGATATAGCTACCCACACCATTAACAGCTCTAACACATGACCTTCGAACAACGACCACTTATAAATTATTATAAAAGAAATTGCCATTTGGCGAATTTTTATAATTTGCGAGTTTAGCAACGTATTGGCGAAAAAATAAAGACATAACACACTAATAGCTCTAGTGCGATGGCCTTTATTAACCATCATAGTTAATGTAGTATAGTCTTAACTATACATTTATTGCTTAAATATGCATACATGCGTCAACAGAAAAATCATGAAAAAATCATCAATAACCAATAAATCGGATGAAGACTGGGGATTACGTCACTTGAAACGGTCAATTATTTTTCAAAATGATTTAGTTTGAAGTATGGCAAAGAATAAATAAACATTTGAATTAAATGTTTCGTTAAAAGTTTTATTATTTTTAGCGATGCTCAGAAGAAATTATCGATTTAGCGAAAGGAGTATTTTTTTCAGAAAATAGAATTTTCTCTAAAATGGACAATTGAAAACTAAGCTCGGTGCACAGTTAGTATTAAGAATTTCTTAATTTCGAATTCCTTGGCATATATGTATTACGATCCGAGACGACCACAGACGATCTTTCTTTATATTATAGATTTATATCTACAAAGTGTCAAAAAAAAGTTTCTTAATTTATTATAGAACTCCCTTGAATTGCGTTAAAATAAATGTTTGAGACCCTTTTATGATTTAGCTGTTTTTCCATTTTTAATTCTTACTGATTATTTTTTACTTAAATATGCATTCTTTTTAATTTGAGCTTCTTATCAAAGGTATTTTTGAAATTAATATTAATCATTACCATATCCAAGTTGGGTAATTAAATGGAAAATTACTGGATAATCTTCATATCTTATGTCACTAAAATGAAACAAAAAAATAGTTAAATTGACTGTTAAATTATTTTTCCACCTCTACCCGTACAACGTCGGGTATAATAGCTAGTAATAAATAAACAAAATTCTTTTTGCGACATCAATTAGTTTGAAATGACGTCAAATATATTTCACTAAAAGAGTCTTTGTTTGTATGGTGATATGAAATGTTTTGGCTCTATTTAAAAGAGATGAATATTACATTTTTATTCTTTGAAATATAAATTAATTTTTGCAAACGATAATAATTATTGAAGAAATAATTATTGAATTTTTGAAATAAAATAAATGAAACTAGCCAAATTTACCATGTAAATGTTTATAATAGAATTAATATTGTGTTTGGCGACTTTTTTCCTGTTGAACACAAATGTTGTGTGAAAGCGGGTTGAGAGACAGATTCTGTTACAAACCTACTTGTTTTTTAGCAGTTTTTCTTTGCTCGTTGAATTTCAACTTACACTTAAACTTTTTTTCTTAAAAGTAATTAATTGTTGCGTTTTATGATTTAGTGCACGTAATATTTAGTAAAATTAAGGTTTTGGATAGTTTAATGTACAGTAATGTACATTACAGGTTTCTCAGCAACCTTTTTATGTAACTTTCGTACCTAAATTAGCTTTCGTTTTTCAGATCTTTTTTTAATTTTAATATATCTTCGTACTGTTATGAAAGCCTTTAAATCAAGACTTGTAAAATTTTCCGGCTTTTAAAATCTTAAGAACTGCAACTTTGCATCTGTTATCATCGAAATTGTAAAAATATATTTTCTTTTCTAACTGTTGTCTTGATTTTCATACGCGCAAACGATAATTTAGATATTAATTACGAATGTAGATTGAAATTCTAGCACCTGGCAACTGTGAGATAGATAGAATTCTCGATGTTTACAAAAAGTTAAGTTTCTGTTCTATGAAAGTTAAATTAATATTTCAGGTAACTTTATGGAAACAAGTTGTGTAACTCTAAAAGTAAACAAATCTATTTTTAACTTTATGATATTTAACTTTAATATTTTAATTACAAGTTTGATTTCGTTAAATGGCTTGAAATTTTATTTCTGTATGATTTTATTGCGGATGATTATAAATGACCGCTCCTTACTTTAAATTTAGTAAAATTATAAAATGTATAATTTTTTAAAAAATTTATGTATGTTGCTGAAAAACCTGGTAGTCTGATGTCGGGTTTATATGTCTTGATCCCTCAGAGAGTTCAGAAATATTTCTGCTTTGCCCAACTGTTATGTAAATATGCATTCATGTGAATACTTTGTACAGCCAAGAAATAAAATTCTATTTCCAAGAATGCTCAAACTTTTGTTGAATGCGATGTCATTGCTAATTTTAAGCTTCCACAATACGTTTATAACGTAAAAAGTGGAAGGTTTTATAATCGTTCAGTCCGTGTGTCCGTCCGTCTGTCTGTCACCCACTTTCACAGAAAAACCACAAGTCCCACAGACAAGTGGGATACGTCATTTTAAAGCAAAAAATCAGATTAGGCTACATTCCAAAGTTCATTAAAAAATTTAAATTAGAAGTTTATTTAAAATTTAAATAACTAAATTTTTTTTATCTACATTGAAATAACATGCAAATTCTATTTTTATTCATATTTTCACTGTTGTCATCCACAAGTCCCACAGACAAGTGGGATACGTCATTTTGAAGCAAAAAATCAGATTAGGCTACATGCCAAATTTCATTAAAAAATTTAAACTAGAAGCTTATTTAAAATTGAAATAACTAAAAATTTAATCTACATTGAAATAACATGCAAATTCCATTTTTATTCAATATTTTCACTGTTGCCATTTCGTTAAACGTACGATAAACTTTTGTTAAAATAAAAATACACTTTTGAAAAATATTTATTTATGTGATATAATTCGGTTTGGATTGTTGTATTATCACAATAGAGTTCTTTTAATGGTTCTATATATATGTATGTAGAAAGATGCATAGAGAATTCTAACTTAACATAAAAAAAAATATGTTAAGTTTCGCTTTTATTTTTAAAGCATCAATTGTACAAATTATAAATTTTTTGAACTGTAAATTAATTTAACAAATTATAAATAAGTGAATTTTCGAAAGAAATGTAAATGGGAAATTGTGGCGACAAAAATATTTATTAAAAAAGATTACATCATTATTCTTCGAACTTCAAACAAATTTAGCAACCGATAAAGTCTAATTATTAAATCTGAGAAAGAAGATTAATGAAAATAGTTAATTTTGGCGTTTAAAAGTTTGAATTACAAATAGCTAAAGGCCCTGTTTTTATTAGAATTAAATCACATTTGCCATTCGCAACAATCGCTCGAGAAACTTTAATTCTTTTAGACAATAAATTAAAATAAATTTATTTTTGCAACATCGATCAGTTTGAAATGACGTCAAATATATTTCACTACGGAATCCTTGTATGGTGATATGAAATGTTTTCATTCTATTTAAAAGCGAGGAATATGACATATTTATTCTTTAAAATATAAATTAATTTTTGCAAACGATAAGTAATAATTATTGAATTTTCGAAATAAAATAAATGAAACTAGCCAAATTTAGCTTGTAAATGTTAAATATAGAATTAATGTTGTGTTTGGCGCGTTTTTTTCCTGTTAAACACAAATATGTGGAAGCGAGTTAAGTGACAGATTCTGTTACAAACCTACTTTTTATTCAATATTTTCACTGTTGCCATTTCGTTAAACGTACGAGAAACTTTATTTAAAATAAAAATAACTTTTGAAATAATATTTATTTATGCGATATAATTCAGTTTGGATTGTTGTAATATCACAATAGAGTTCTTTTGATGGTTTATTATATATGTATGAAGAAAGATGCATAGAGAATTCTAACTTGGCAAAAAATATGAAAAGTTTCGCTTTTATTTTTAAAGCATCAATTGCACTAATTATATATTTTTCGAACTGTAAATTAATTTAACAAACGATAAATAACTGAATTTTCGAAAGAAATGTAAATGGTAAATTGTGGCGACACAAAGATATTTATTAAAAAAGATTACATTATTATTCTTTGAACTTCACACAAATTAAGTAAACGATAAAGTCTAATTATTAAATCTGAGAAAGAAGATTAATGAAAATAATTAATTTTATCGTTAAAATGTTTAATTACAACTAGCTAAAGGCTCTGTTTTGGCGAATTTCTTTCTGAGGTGTATAAATCGTTTGTTTCCTGTTGAGCACAAATGTTGTGTGGAAGCGGTTTAAGTGACAGATTCTGTAACAAACCCCTACTTGTTTTCAGCAATAAACATTTAAAACATTACTTTAAAGTGTGTTTGACCTACTATGTTCTGGTAATATAAAAAATGACATTCTACATAATGCTCGCGCATCACGCAGTTGATTTGTCTCATTCTTATCATGGATGTGCTTGGTATCCAAAAAGCAACAGAATATCGAAAAAAAAGGGAGAAAAATGAGTATTATTCGATAATAGAGGTATCTGATGTTGTGGTTTGAAAGTCTAAGGTATGGGCATTTTTAAGCATCTTAAAGTTATTCATGTTCCTTTTTTGCGATTACGTACTCTTTTGTAATGGACTCTGAACTTCAAAGAAGGACAAACAGGATACGATTCAAAGTATTTAGCATTATGAAATTGAATTAATTTAGTATTTTAATCTCTATTTTAGAAGCCTACAAATATTTTATTAACACTTAATTTAGACATAAAATGCATTTGTGGAACTTATAGCGACCTTGAAAGGGAAAAAAAAGTCGAGAATCCAAGTTTTAATTGTATTACTGAATTAAGTAGCTCTAGTGTGACGGTATTTCAACCAGACCTTATGTAGGTGGTATATAAGTAGTAGTGTGGCGGTTCACCACACACGCAACCTCAATATGCCATCAACAACTAGGTGGCGGTTATTTACCATCTCGTTCCTACCACTATTCTTGATTACAACGTTTATAGTAGTATATAAGAAGTAACTCATCTCCACCTCGAGGATCCTTTTGGTAGACTATGGGTTACTGAGGCCGCTACAGTAGTTTTTCAAGTTCCAGAACACCTCACAGTGGTCGGAAAACGGTTAAAATGATCAAAATTCTTTTTATGTTTGTACCTGTAATCAAAGCATTTAAAAGTTCATCATGCTAGGCTTTCGGCACTTCTTTGATTTGATCTAGACCAAATTTATGTTTGTGCAACTAGCTTATTTTAAGGTACAGAAATGTTTGTAAAAATATTGTCGGTATAAAAATATTTTTTACAAATTTATTTTAAAAAAAGTAAAAGGATTGTTTTAAATAGTTAACATAATTGGTAAGGTAACTATTTTTAATGTGTTCTAAAACTTTCTAATTAAAATGTTTTCTCTATCTTACATGTTTTGTAAGATAGAAGCACTAACATAGAAGTTTGCCACTTCCCAGTGGCAAACTGCTATGATATAGATATCCCATAATCTTAATGAATGTTAGCATTGTTATATTTTTTCCAATACATATAAAATAAAACGTTACAGATAAGTACCCATGCCTCTTAACAATTTCGTTAAGAATCGTTAGGCATTTCTGGAAGAAAAAAAAAGACTATGTTTTAAAATAATATTATTTGAAAAAGTAAAAATTAAATAATCTTTTGATTTCTTGGCTGAAATTTTGATTTGTTTGAAAGCTACTTCACTTTATTGGCCACAACTAGGATTCATTAGGACTGGTCTCATTAGCTTACGCTTCTTCGTCTTATTTATTAAACTAGGCATAAAAAACTTCCTTTTTTCGAATGCTTGCTCTTAGCCCACTTTGGTGCCAATAGGCAACGGTTACCGGTATTTTTCCTGCAGTAAATAAGCATTAGCAGGAAAACAACTTCTACAGACACCATTTTCGACCTTTTGTTTTTTATTAATCGGCTAAATTATTTTTTAAAATCATTCTAGTTAGCAATTTCTAAAGCATAACTCTTAGTCCAATATTTACGTGAAATACTTACCTTCAGAGGTGCACCTTACGCTTTCGTGTCGCGGTGTCAATGTTTAAAGAAACACACCATTATTAGAAAGAGGACGCGGTCATGCCGCTTAAAATCCCGATATTACATGGATTCCATTAGACAGGTCCGCCATTGGGGGGACCTGTCTATACCTTGTCTATCTAGAATGCGAGCCTCGAAAGCATTTCCCCTCATCCCCGCATGTGGTTTTCTTCGAAACGGCGTGAGCATGTTTTTCCCCACCCTACTTGGGTTTAAACTGTTCGGATTGTTAACCTCACAACAGAACCTCAAACGCGTTAGGTTTAGAGAAGCGATGCTCCCCCCCGTTTCCTAGAAAACCAAGCGAAGGGATGGGGGAAGAAAGTTTTTTCGAGGCTCGCTTAGTAAATGGACAGACTATAACTATATACTATAAAATGGTGCAAAATTCCAGTCAAATTTTTTTATGGATCTAAAATTGGCAAAATCTTACATGATAGTATTTATCGTGGGCCTTCTAACTGTACTAAGAAGTTTTAGGGGGAAAGAACGATTCGTTCTTTTATATAGATTCGATTGGAGTTCGCTTCTTCCTGTTCTCTTTATTATTTTCAATTCAGACCAACGGCAACGTGTTCAAAGTATTTTCATATTTCATAAAGAAAAAGTGCAGCTGTTTGGACAATCCAAGTTTGGGGGGTTGGACCTCGATTTATTATGTGTTTTGAAGATTTCGGGGGTATCAAACATCCAAATAAAAAGTTTCGGTTGCAGAAAAAAAAAGGTGATCTGGTATCTTCTTCTTCGGGATGTTTGTTTTTCTTTTCGAGTAGGGCATGGGGTGATTTATTGGAATCTGCAAAATATAGCTGGTGAGAAAATGGAAACAAATGTACTCATGGAAGAGTGCCATTATTGGGAACTTAGCGCAATTAGCAAGTTGCCATTTCTTTACAACTAAATAAAAATCGAAACTTTTATTTTTGGTTTTATTCTATTAGTACATAAAATTCAATGATCGTAATGTACTTTAAAATAGGAAACCATATCAGAAAGCAATATAAGAAAATACCCTAGTTAAGCCTGCTTTGTTTCGGACAGAATATATTCCGTCCAATGTGAATTTCAAAAAATACTAAATTTGAAAAATGTCACTTTGAGATTACGGGGCGATTGTGCGATTTTTTGACCGCCCCGGTCAAAAAATCACATCAAGTAATTTATAGACGCCCCCTAATCACATAAAAGTGTATTGAGAAAAAATAGGTTCGGGTGAGTTGTTCATTATAAGAGTTATAAGGTTATTCAATCTAGGCTTCGTATTTTTTTTATTTGTATCAACAAAAGTATCGATTTCGAACTTCCACTAGTGCGGGAAAGTTTCTATCGTTATTACTAAAAAAAATGTGCCAAATTTTGTTGATATCTTTAATTACATCTGTAGTATGTAAAATTCATTAATTTTAGTCGTTTTGCTCAATATTTTTTTTAATAAAAATGCCCTCGTGTAGCTCTAGTTTGATGATCAATCCAAAATTCCCTTACTAGATTTGAATAGCCCCCTCTTTTTAAACATCCTAATAACTATTCTTATGAATCAGTTTGAAATGACGTCAAATATATAAATATATTTCACTAAGAGATTCTTCGTTAGAACCAAAACATTTCATATCAACATACTAGTTAAAAGAGAGGTATATTGCGTATTTATTCTTTGAATTATAAATTAATTTTTGCAAACGATAATAATTATCAAAGAAATAATTATTGAACTTTCGAAAGAAAATGATTGAAACTAGCCAATTCAGCGTGTAAATGTTTCTAATAGAATGAATGCTGTGTTTGTCTCGTTTTTTCCTGTTGAACACAAATGTTGTGTGAAAGCGGGTTAAGTGACAGATTCTGTTATAAACATACTTGTTTTTAATGCAACCTACTCTTTCTTGTGTAGCCTGGTGACCCAGCAGTCCGCGCCCGTGGCCCCCCTCAGCGCCCCCGAAGCAGCCCCCCTCCGGCGGGGCAGCCTGGTTGGGGGGCGTCGTGCGTCCATCGGGCTCCCGCCCCCCGCCCTCACCGAGCTGGAGCCGGACCTGGCCACTCTCACCGAAGAAGAGAGGATGGTCATCCGCAGCGTCATGGCGCGGGCACAGTCCATGGAGGAGGAGCCCCCGAAGTGAGTCCAAACAATATGCCATGTTTTGGAGTGGAGTTTCAGGGGTTTTCATTGTTGGTACTTCATTTGTTTTGAAACGCTATAATTTCGAAACGAATGTTGTGTACAAACAAGACAAGTGAGAAAAATACTACGGATGTGTACCACTACAAGACTTAACACTCAATAAATTACTACACCTATTTAAAGGTAACCTTATGAAGTAATTTCAATAATTTGAAACCTAAAAAGGGCAGCTACCATGAACAACTTCCCCAAAAACCTTAATGTAGAGTTCGACAGGAAACTCGTGTACCAAATTTGAACTTTTTTTTAATTTGTCACCCTTAAAACCAAATGAGTTCATGCAACGACTTTCACATGTCCGTAACTAATTTAGTTCGACCTGTTGAGTGGTTTCAGACAGTATGTCGTGGTTTAAAAAAAATATTCCTAATAGCCATATTTTGAAGTGGAGTATAGCAACAGTTTCAGCGGTCTTGTTTTCATTGTCGGTCCTTGTGGAAGGACATGTGTTTTGAATAGTTTTCGTACCTTACTAAAACGAATTGTTGCGTACAAACTTCTCTTTCAGTAGAACTCAAGCCCCCAAGTGAGTTCAAAAAGTGATTACACATTGGAGATTTAAAATTAGGAGGGTGTAACACTACACGACTTTCAATGACCCCTCAATAACACACATTTAAAGGTATTTAATTTATATATGTTATGTTATAATATATTTGAACAACTTGAAAACCGAAAAAGTTCGCTAGAAGTTACTCTTTGCGCATACTTAGTTTTCTTGTAATCCTCGGAAGTGAGTTTTTCTTTTGGAAGAAAAAAAGGGGGAGTCGAGATTTTTAAAAAAGGACTGTTTCTTTTTAAATTTAAATAATCTAATATGACATATAAAGTAATGAAAGAATTGAGAGGCCCGGTCGAAATCCGAAACGGAAATTTTGTATTTTTTTCACATTTTGAAGAGGGTGCTTGATTCCGAAAAAGGGATTTTTGAACATTGAACCGTCTTTCGAACATTGAAACCACACAATAGCTCTTACTAGAGCTACGGACTTCAATTTCGGTACACGAGTTCCCAGTACTTGTCGAACGGCATAATAATGTTTTAAAGAAAATGGCGCATGCGCAAAGCTTTTTAGGTTTTGAAGTTATTGAAATTACCTTATAAGGTGTCTGTATTGATTTAATGAGTGGTAATCTAATTTTACTCATCCCTAAGTTTTGTTTTACATGTAAATGCGTAAGAGCTAAAAAATAGTTCGATGGTCCTTTGTGTGCTCTGGAGACTTTATGATATATATTGAACTAAAATGTATTAGAAAGACTTTTAATTCTGCTCTTAATTTTACTTAGGGTCTAGGAAGTTACATGTATCCATACGAAGTGTGTTCAGGTTAACGCCCGACCCTTTTTAGCCGGCCATAGCACAGCCGATTTTTTATATTCAGTGTTTTAAATTTGTAAAAAAATTCTAAAATATATATCTAAAACAAACTTGATTAGTAAATACCAAATGAATAACTCATATAAACTGATGCGTTAATTAAGATTTATTAATTAAATTTATTATTCAAATAAAAAATTTTTTTGGCAAAAATAGCTCCACAAAATTATTTTTTTCGACCTTCCCCCAGAAAAAATGAAACCTTCCCTAAATACCCTTTTTATACAGAACCATTGCGGCATTTATTTGTGATTATATTTTACTCGGATATTATTATTGTTATTCCGCCACTTATTGGGTTGTTTTTGTTCTCGGCTGCGCATGCGCACTCCACCAACTCTCGGGATCAATCGATGGCAGGTTTTTTTCCCCCCATTCCCCTCTCTTCTCCAGTCAGGTATGTCAACTGACCCGAGACGTCGTCGTCCCATTTCAGTCGTCTCGGAGATGTGAGACGACGGGACCTGGTCGACAGTTTGTGGCTGGGGAGCCCAGTCGGTTAAGGCACTCGCCTTGCATCCGAAAGATCCCAGGTTCGGGTCTTGTCTTTGCCAAAAATAACTGCCGACCTATATTCGACCCGTGCAGCCAAAACAAGTCAAGACGAATAATACCCCGTATAAAGGGAATGCACGTGACATATGCTTCCAAGTCCCGACGCCGCATACGATGCGACTCAAAAAATATGCGTTGGGTGCCTACTCAGGTGTCGGCTCGTCCCTTGACTATGGTTCTAAATTATAATGCCCGTCGCCAATAGCTCTAGTGTGACGAAAATTCAACATAACCTAAACTATCGGCATTTCGTAATTTTTTGCTTGGTAGAAAGGATTCCAGAGTAGCCCAGTTGACGAAAAGCCATCCTAACGGACTTGCATCCAATCATAGATATCACAGCTAAAGTATTAGATTGTCAGATCACGTGACGTCCAATGCTAACGACGGGACCCGCATGGAGGTCAAAATGGCCACTGTTGCTGCCATTTTAAGGAGAAAGATACTACGAAAAAATACCATTTAATTCTAAAATTACAAAAAAAAATACTAGAAAAGGATTTAAAGTCACTAAAAAGATTCCAAAATGCAGCTAGTATTTTTACGATATTTTTTTTTTTGTAATTTTAGAATTAAATGGAATTTTTCGTAGTATTTTTCTCCTTAAAGTGGCAGCAACACTGGCCATTTTGCCCTCTTATTTTGGCCTCCCTGCGCGTCCCGTCGTTAGCATTGGAGGTCACGTGATCAGCCAATCTAATACTTTAATTATGATATCTATGCATTCAACACAACCATCTTATAAGCAGACTATGCAGCCAAATTTCTACGAAATATACTACACGTAATTGAATGGGTGTGTACCTTGTGTCTCATGATTTAAATTAATTAACAACTAATAAAAAACAAATTACGTCAATATTTTAATTAAAAACAGCAGCCAAAAACACAAGGCCGGATATAAGAGTATGCCACCTGGAGGCTAAATTTCTTTTCCCATCCCCTCTACGTTAGTTTTATTCAATAAAAGGTTAGGGTTCGCCGTTGTTTTAATCTGTTTTGAACATTACATTCCTATTTTTAGATAAAAGTGTATTAAATTAGCATTATGTTATAAATATGATATGGATTTGAATTAATTTGTGTTAGGAGATCAGTGATTAAAATTTTAAACTTTTGAATAGCAAATAACCGAAATGCCAATCCTTGTGTGTGTGCTTATTGGCCTGTTTAGAAATACGCCCCTGAGAACCCACAAATTCTTTTATCACTAATGAAAACATGGGTCTTCAAATAATGGGTGGGTCATAGCCTCTTTAAATTTAGGAGCCTTTTTAGCCTCGAAAGGTCCCAGGTTCGCGTCCGGGCATCGCCAAAATAATTGCCGACCAACGGCCCGTGCAGCCAAAAATGTCTGACGAATAATACCCCGTGTAGAGGAAGTGCACGTTAAATATCCTCCAAAGTCCCAACGCTGCGTACGATGTCGCCCTTAACGGTTGCGTTGGGTGCCTACTCAGGTGTCGGCTTGTCACTTGACTGTGTTTCTAAAATATGACGCCCGTCGCCAATAGCCCTCGTGTAGCTCTAGTGCGACGATAATTGAACCTAAACTAAACTAAAGTTAAATTTAGGAAATGAAGGATCTGAAAAACGCGGAATTCAGGAAGGTTCATTCTTCATACTGAATTAACTATTGCTTTTTAGAATGGTAAAAGTTTCAATATATGATTGATTATGAATTCCTTGTCATATCTATTTACATGACGTAAAACTGAAATATGTATTAAGAATGGATTCACCCCCCATGAAAACATAAGTGTTTTAGGGTCAATGTTATGAAAAGTGCCAATTAATTGACACATGTGGTAAGGCGTTACAGATCTGACGATGAGATTAAATTATAACTTCATGATATAGGGGACGTCCATAAATGAAGTGACTTGTTTAGAGGGGGAGGGTCCACCAAATCTCACTCGGGGTAGTATTATGATAAAGAATCTCCGAATTTCAAAAGGACCAATTTTAAATTGGCCCCCATCGAATTTGATTTAAATTCCGTTTTATTTGGCAATAGATTTCTCTTTTTTGATGGCATTTGACATAAAGATTTTTTGACGTAATTCTTTAATATCACAATGAAACTTTAATTTTTTTCAAATTTTATTGCAACTTTTTTCTTAAGCAATTTGTGTTACTTTAATTTCTTAAAGAATGTCTATCGTAAATTTGACAGATGTAGAACGCATTATAATTTGAAGTAGAGTTGTTTGTTTGGGGCAATGCAGTATTGTGCGAAAATTAGTTTAGCAAACATTTTCCTAGTTTTTCATTTACATTGACATTTTTGAATGAATAAGGACGTTTTAATTCTAATTATTCCTTTTGGAAAGCTTTTAATAGTATCTTTTGGTTTTTTAATGGTATTTAAAAATCAATATGTTTTGTTATGTTTTGAAAGGGATGGTGATCTCAATGTTGTATGTTGTAGGAAATTTTATTCTTGTAATATCAATAATTTAATTAATATTTAGTAATATTCAGTTATTGGAAATAAAATTAAGTTTAGCAAAATATAAGTAATAATTATTGAATTTTCAATAAAAAAAAAGAAAAATAGTTTGTTTTATTATGGCGTTTTAATGTTTAATATAGATTATAGAACTGATATGCGAAATGCTGTGTGTGGCTTTTTTTTCAAATTTTACATTAACTGTATCATATTTCACAATTTTTTAATCTTGCATAAACCAAAGGACAATGCTGACTACAATAACCCTATTACTATTCGTTGTCAAATTCATGAAATTTTTATTGTATAAACAAATTGATCAAATATTGGCTGAACTATGAATTTGTAAATGTTCCCCTTTATTTGAAAACAAGAGATTATGAAGTAACACAAATTGACAATAGTTTCACAGAGACACACAGACTCTTGTTTACACATAGACGTACTTCTAAGGATATAGGTCTGTTAGAAGAAGGACAAAAGTATGAATGAGGTCTCGATAGAGGTATTTTAAGATAAAAGGGAATTTTGAAAATTCTATGGAAGTTCAAATGGAGGGACGGAAAAATCCACTCTTTCCTTTTAGCTTCCACACTACGTTTATAACGTAAAAAGTGGAAGGTTTTATAATCGTTCAGTCCGTCTGTCCGTCTGTCTGTCACCCACTTTCACAGAAAGAACCACAAGTCCCACAGACAAGTGGGATACGTCATTTTAAAGCAAAAAATCAGATTAGGCTACATTCCAAATTTCATTAAAAAATTTAAACTAGAAGCTTATTTAAAATTTAAATAACTAAAAATTTAATCTACATTGAAATAACATGCAAATTCCATTTTTATTCAATATTTTCACTGTTGCCATTTCGTTAAACGTACGAGAAACTTTTGTTAAAATAAAAATACACTTTTGAAAAAATATTTATTTATGTGATATAATTCGGTTTGGATTGTTGTATTATCACAATAGAGTTCTTTTAATGGTTCTATATATATGTATGTAGAAAGATGCATAGAGAATTCTAACTTAACATAAAAAAAAATATGCTAAGTTTCGCTTTTATTTTTAAAGCATCAATTGTACAAATTATAAATTTTTTGAATTGTAAATTAATTTAACAAATTATAAATAAGTGAATTTTCGAAAGAAATGTAAATGGGAAATTGTGGCGACAAAAATATTTATTAAAAAAGATTACATCATTATTCTTCGAACTTCAAACAAATTTAGCAAACGATAAAATCTAATTATTAAATCTGAGAAAGAAGATTAATGAAAATAGTTAATTTTGGCGTTTAAAAGTTTGAATTACAAATAGCTAAAGGCCCTGTTTTTATTAGAATTAAATCACATTTGCCATTCGCAACAATCGCTCGAGAAACTTAAATTCTTTTAGACAATAAATTAAAATAAATTTATTTTTGCAACATCGATCAGTTTGAAATGACGTCAAATATATTTCACTACGGAATCCTTGTATGTTGATATGAAATGTTTTCATTCTATTTAAAAGCGAGGAATATGACATATTTATTCTTTAAAATATAAATTAATTTTTGCAAACGATAAGTAATAATTATTGAATTTTCGAAATAAAATAAATGAAACTAGCCAAATTTAGCTTGTAAATGTTAAATATAGAAATAATGTTGTGTTTGGCGCGTTTTTTCCTGTTAAACACAAATATGTGGAAGCGAGTTAAGTGACAGATTCTGTTATTTCTTCTAGTTACAAAAAATGTAGGGTAAAAAACTTCTCTCATTGTCTCGTTAAAACCAAGTCAAAATATTCGCTGAATTTGTTTTCGCTTCTTTATTTGAAGGAACACAAAATTGTTTATATTCATGTTGCTTGAAATTCTCTAGTTAGAACGGAAGATCGTACGGAAATCTCCACCATGTCATCCATTTCAATTCTTTCTCACTGTTAAAATAAAATAGAAAAGTAGACTTTAAAAAAAAAAGTCTCTTTTGGGATCATGATGCGGTGGCTGGAAATATAACGGGTTCTTTCTCGGACATCCTTTCGGTTCTCGAAGACGTATCAGGGGCCATCGATTTGGGTGAGGGAGGCAGGTGGTTGGCGCCCTGCCAAGTGGCCGGCGGAGAGGGGGGCATTTATTTTCAGCTGAGTCGTCTGCGGAATGTCAAAATGCACGATCGGACTGCGGGGGATGCCGGAGATTAGGGGGCCGGATCACTAGTATTTCCACCTTTTTTTTAAATTTCAAGATATTTTTTCTGCTAATTATTACGATTATAATAGTTTACATGATCTATTCAAAGTTTCTATAAATTCATGCCCTTTCGAAATGTGCCGTTATACTGCTAGGCCGCAGTCCCAATTTGTAAATACAACAGCCGAAGAGGGCATCGATGGGTCTGTTTGTTTGTCACCCACTTTCGTAGTACGAACTGCAAATGCAAGTGCGACACATGGTATTGTAGCTAATCATTAAGCTTTCATTGCATATGGCATTTTCAACAAAATTAGGAATAGAAATTTATTCAATAGTAAATATAAAACTCCATAAATTTTTATACCAATTCAAACCGAAAGAGATTCGTTTAACTACCGATGTCGGAATTTCCAAAATATTGTAATATTGTGAAAAAGGAAACCTTTTTGAAATTAAAAAAATTTATATGTTGTTTAAAGTCTATATGTAATCATTAATTTAGATGCAATGGATTATAGTAAACTTTAATTGCTTTCCTTACAATCCCTCAGGGTTATGGTTAATTTTTGCTTGATAATTGAAATTTGTTTTCTATAAATATGTTTAGGTGGCGTATAAGGAGTAAATTTTTTTTTTTATTAAACTAGTTACTTTCAACATAAAAAAGACCGGAAAACGTCGTGAATTTCCGTTCCTGACCTTCCGTTCCTTACCGTCGCAATGATCTAGGGATGGAAAACCAAAACCAGTTTTAAGACTAATCGGTTTTTTGTGACTTCGGTTTCATTGAAAAATAGTTATTTTCGTAATGCCGGTTTAGACCGGTTTATTTAGCATAGTTTTTTTTAAAACTACCATCCCTTATTATTATTTTTTTACAAATGATCTTTTTTTCGTAATTCTAGAACCCTTATAAGCATTTTTACACACATTTAAAGTGACTTTGAAAAAATAAATTTCACAAGTTTTTTTGTACCTGAAATTAAAAATTATCTTAGAACTGCCCATATACGTTTTCTGCTTTTGTTAAACATAAAGTTCTTTTGGTTAAGATAAAATGACAGTGTAAATAGTTAGCATAATAAATTAAATTTTGAATAAATTTGTCAAAAAGAGATAGCAGGATTTCTAAAGGTGACACGTTATAAAAGCTGACTCCTTTTCCCCGCCATGTTAAGGCCCGCTTGTGGAGTTCTTTTGAATAAGACAATACAAAAATTCCATTTTTTTAAAGCTTAAAAGCTAATGGGAGACAAGTATCTTTTTGAAATTTGCCTTATACGTTGATAATATTTTTGGGATTCATGAAATAGGATATTTTTTACAGGTAGGAAAAATGAAAGGGATGGGTGGGGACTTACAAAATTAACTTTAATCACAAGTGTTTTTGGAGAAAAATTTAGTTTTACATTATAAAAATTTACTGAAGAAAAATAGAACTACCCAATAAATGATCCTGGTTCATGAATCGATGTAACGAATCGATGCTGTTGAATAATCAACGTCTGAAGCGAAATTCAAAAAGCTAAACTATACTCCCCGCCACCCTTTTTTGTCACACTTTGGAGGAGCAAAGAGGCACATTTCCTACGCGTAGACAAAACAACACAAATCATTTTCAATCAGTCGTTTAGTTTGGCGCCGTTATCCCTATACTTGGCTGGTTCAGGGCTCATAAGTAGTCGTCAATTAATCAGTAAACAGTAGTGGGGGGGGGGGGGAGTAACAAATGACTAAAAACTTGTGGATTTTGAGTTAAGAGGGAGAAGGCGAATTTTTCAAAAATTGAGTACAATTTACATGCTTTTTTAAAATTTATTTCGTTAACCGGAAGGTCAAAAAGTGAAAAAAAAATATTGAAACAATTTTGGTAATAAATAATTACAGAGATAAAATGTTAGGTTATTGATTTGATAAAACCAAATGTACATCAATATTTCAATTAATGTAAATGACTGTAAAAAAAACTTATGCTTAAAAAACTTAACTTAACTTCTAAATAAGCGTAATTTACTTTGCCGATTTGTTCTACACTACTCTTGGAGCCGACCTCAACATGGCTGTCGCGCGGGCCCAAAATTACTTCACAGTTCTTCCTTACGTGTCTCCTCTCGCAAGTGTGCGAGAGCGCACGGTTTTCCTATATCTTTGTTCTCCGGTGTGGTCGGCAAGAGTGGCGAAATGCTGCGTGACAAATGATCCACGCCTCGCACCATCGCTCATCTCTTGCTCCTCCTCCTCTCTGTCTTCTCCATCTCTGCTCCTCAATCCCTTTCTGTCTTCCTTTCTCTCTCGTTCTCTTTCATCCTTCTTTATTCCAGAGTCATCATTCCTCGCTCTTTCACAATAAAGGTAGTGTGGTGGATTGTTATGTCTCCATATTACAACGTTTCTCTGGCATAATATTGGCTCTGTTTTTTTAAGCCCTGTTCCATTGTTTATTTTTAATCCTTTTTTTTTAAATCCTCTCTTTCCGCAACGTTCCTATTTATATCTTTATTGTTTGATTTCTCGAAATGATGATTATTTCTTTTTCAGCCTTTACGCTGCAATATGCGATCCGATTCTCACGATTATGAATTCGGAGGCTATCTTCTCTAAAAAAATTATCTTCACCCTTTCTTCCTTGAATTTTTATCCCCTTCTCCATTTTTTTAATAAAAATATTTTTCACAAAAATCGTAATTGATTGTTCCGTCTCCACTTGCGTTCTTCTGCCATGTTCTTTCTTTTCTTTGGTCAATTCTTTTTCTTTTGATGTTTTCCTTTAATCTTTTATATTAATGTCTTTCATCATAGTCCCTAATTCCTTTGTATATTAATGTTTCTCTCTTTTTTGCCTGAATCCCTTCGTTAATTTCGTGTTCCTTGTTCATTTCTTCCCTTTTCTATCTTCCTTTCTCTCTTTCATCTATTATTCCAGAGTGTAGATTTCTCACTCTTTCTCAATAAAGATATTGTGGTCGCTGAGTCCATCTTCTTTTTCTGATATTACATTATTGGCTTTCCTTCTTTCCTACTCTACACTTCTTTCTGTTGCATTGTTTCCTTTCCATCTTTTAGCTTTATTTCTTTTCAGTCTTAATTTGCCACTTCAATCGCCTTTTAGCTTCCACACTACGTTTATAACGTAAAAAGTGGAAGGTATTATAATCGTTCAGTCCTTCTGTCTGTCCGTCACCCACTTTCCATAGCCCAAACTACAAATGCTACGGACAAGTGTGATACGTCAAAAAAATTCAGCGCATCGAAATTAGAATACATTGAAAATTTCAGAAAAGAATTCGAATTCTATTCGAGGAATATTACATATGTATTCTTTAAAATATAGATTAATTTTTGCAAACGATAAGTAATAATTATTGAATTTTCGAAATAAAATTTAAATGAAACTATCCAAATTTAGCATAAAAATGTTGTGTGTTAATGCTGTGTTTGGCGCCTTTTTATACTATAATTAAATCACAATTGCCATTCGCAACAATCGTTCGAGAAACTTTAATTCTTTTAGACAATAAATTAAAATAAATTTATTTTTGAGACATCCATCAGTTTGGAATAACGTTAAATATATTTCACTACGAGATTCTTTGTATGTTGATATGAAATATTTTCATTCTATTTAAAAGCGAGGAATATTACATAAATTAATTTTTGCAAACGATAAGTAATAATTATTGTATTTTCGAAATAAAATAAATGAAACTATCCAAATTTAGCATGATCAATATAGATCATGATCAATTAGTTCAATATAGAATTAATGCTGTGTTTGGCGCATTTTTACCTGTTAAACACAACTGTTGTGTGGAAGCGGGTTAAGTGACAGATTCTGTTACAAATCTACTTATGTATTCTCGCTAGGATCGTACCTGTAGATCGTACCTGAAATGTAGTTGCGTTCCTCTCGTGCGACGTGAATTCAAACTAAACTTTTTGTTGAAATCCATAACTCGAGAGTTATATAGTGTGAGTCCCTGTTCTTTCAGATTATGTCTTTCTTCATTTCCCTGAAATTCCTCTTCTTTCTCTTTTTCACAATCATCTTTCCCACTCATAACTTTGTCTCCAAACTACCTGCCACTCTTTTATTTTTCACTCGCTGTTTTCCCCCTTCTTTATAAAATGTTACTGTTTTGACACTTTTATGACAGATTCTTGATCCAAAGATAAAATGGCATCCCTTATAGAAATGGACAAATCGACTATTTATTGTTTGATATTTTTTACATAGGAGGGGGGATTTTTTGAAGGGCGAAAATTGTACCATATAAAGCTTTTATTTTAAAAAAGTTTTTATATTTACTTTGAAACTTCCATTACATATATTCATGATCTATTTATAAAACTGCCAGACTTATCAGTTAATAGAATGTTCTTTAACTATATTTAGATTTTCTGTAGTTATATGTAGTACAAATTTGATTTTCCGAAACCACTTTTTTCTAAATCTACTATTACTAATCTAATCTAATCTACATCTTATTAACATTATTCTGTATATATTTTTCTTCTTTTTTTTATATTTTGTAATACTTAATTACTGAATTGTAATACTAAAAATTGACAACATAAGTCTTTTGTCGTTAATTGAAAATCACAAATTCAAAAAATAATTACCGATATTTATGAAAGTATTAAAAAAATATAGATATAAAGTTTTATTCAAATTTATTCGCACGAATCTAAAACTTACCGCTCGCGTTGTATTCTCTCTGGAGTTTAATTTCATTATTTCAAAAATAATTTTCTGGTCCCAAACGAGACCGAATTCTTGTCTTATTAAGAAATGGGTACCATTGCTCTTTTCCGATATTCAATGCAATGTTTCCTCGTTCGATTTTTACATTGTGATCAAAATTGGGATCGATCCCCTTCTTTCCGCGTATCGAGGCAAAAGCCGGCTGAGAAAGAACGCAACGCACCTTCTTTTTCAGAGAACAGTTGTTTGGATTGGGATTTTTCTAACTGCCCTTTAGATCACGTGGTTCCTCTAAACTTATTCAGATTTTCGGAAAAGTTAGGTAGGTTAACCCATAAACCGGAAAAGCTTAAGTCCCGCGATGTCTGGATTAAATTTTCTGTACTGCATTGAATTGTGTGTATTGTATATTTTCTAGGTAATTGGTAAAACCAGGGAATTTTTTTTCCAGGATTTTGTTACCACCCTGTAAGAATTTCAATGCAAAAATACAAAAAATCGTATTTCAGATAATATCCGCTAGGCAGCAGCCATTAAAAAATGTTTTGAATGGCTGCTGCCTTTCACTTTAAACCTCTGTAGTACAAAGAAGCTTTGTATGGACTTGGTTCACTTGTATTCTGAGCCCTTCATATAATGATATTAATAATAGCAGTATTTTTTTGCATAAAAAAATATGTGAAGCATAGAAAATATGGCTTGCCCTGATCCAAAATATTCAAATTACGAAAGTACAATTTAAAAAAAAAAAAAAAATTAAAACGAGAATAAAATCCTAAAATAAGCCCGACCCGTGATTAGCTTTTCGACTCTGAAATTATCATTCAATTTTCATAAATTATATTTTAATGACGTTTAAAAAGATATAAAAAACGGGAACTATTTGCGCAATTTTTATAGCTAGTTGAATAACAAATTAAACTATCTAGTGAAATGCCTGGTCACCCTACCCGACACAGATAATGATATAATAATAATAAAAAGCCCTTCACAGTTTGTTGATTTTGCGCCATGCAGTTATTATTTCTTGTTCATTTTCCAAAAGGGAAATACATAACAAACTCTGAATTATAAACAATTCGGGCACCCAGGGAGAGTTTCAATATTAATGTGTTTATCAACGAGGCCATTTTTTCATATATCCCACATTTTCGACTTAGAGCTCAATGCCTACTCAGTTGTTTTGATAGGGCAGAGCAGGTGTTCGGATCTTTTCCTGCCATATATAAACAGAACTTGTTGAGTCAAGATGTTTTCACACATTTTGATACATTAGGAAGGAGTAAATCTGGTTTGAGTAAAAGTAATATTTTAATCTGGTATCATTTCGAGAGACTGTGCTGGTTACACAAGAGAATCATTTTATGAAAAACTTGGTAACCTTTACTTTAAAAAAAGTAGGTTTTTGCCATAGTAACTGTTACTTAGAACCGCTTCCACACACTATTTGAAAAATTGTTTAAAGTTCGAAGAATTATGATGCTATTTTTTTGCTGTAAAAATGGAAGCGGAACTTATCATAGTATCATTTAACTAAAATTAACGATTTTTGTTCTGGAAAAAATATCTTTCTCTGTCGTTTTCTTAATTAAAATTTTTTAGTCACCGTAATTGCCCATTTCCGTTAACTTTCTTTCGCAAATTCAATTAAAATTATGTATCGTTTGTTAAATTAATTTGCAGTTCTAAGAATAAGTATTTAGTAAAATGGATGCTTTAAAAATGACTACTAACTAGAAACCTTAAGGTCTTTTTAAGTTTCTAGTTAGGAGTCAAATATAACAAAAAAATATATGCAAGTAGCCATTCCTACTTGCCGAAAAATATGTAATAATATTATTTGTCCCTCACACAGGAATTCCCAGTTGTTTGTTGCATTTGGGATTTCGTATCCTCAGAGCAGAAATAAGTACTATCCATCATGATTTTTTTAAAAATCCAAAAGAATTATCACCCAAGTACAAAACATACCAGTTCGATTTCAATAAAGAACAGGTGCGTATGATACCAGTGGGTTCTGCCTCGTATTTCGGAGACGGAAAGGAGGTCAACGCAACCACTACGGAGGATTTGTAATTCGATCTTGGCTCCGTGCCAACTTGTACATCAAGATTCGAATCATTTTTTATCCGTCGGGGGTGTTGTGCGCGATTGTTCCTTCATTCAAAAGGGAATCCCCGATTAAGTCCCGATTTGGGGGGGGCGGGGGGGTGAGATAAACTTCTCGTGTGCTGGACGTGGGGGTGACGTGAAGAGGTCATTGATCTCGGGATCAAAGATTATTGGATGATGTGAAGGGTCCAAGAAGCAATCAAGTATAGTAGCTTCGTGGAGAGAAGTTTAAAGGAATAAAAGTCTTACACACTTTTAACACGCACCGGTTCCGGTAAATTTGGCTAAAACTGCGTAAGTAGTTTTGCGTATGGTGCTCCCCCAAAAATGTATGGAATATTGAGTTTTTTTGTATTATTTAACTACACTTAAAAACAAAGGGAGAAAATCTTTTCTGCACAGTCTACTTTTAAAACTACTACTATAAACTACTTCTAATACTATGTAGCACTAGTACATAGAAAAAATAAATGACTGATACATAGTAGTACAGTGAAATACACGGTGACGCAGTACTGTTATAAACTGTATTATTGCGTGTTAAATGTGTCGTTGTAAAATTTTCTGACTTTTTTGGCTGTAGCAGTGATCCTGGGTACCCAGTTAGGTATCACCTGCGGCCTGGACACATAAAATATTTGAATATATATCCTACTAGCAAATAAATACCCGTTCTTCGCAAGGACTAAAAGAATATCAAATCGATCCAAGTATATATGTGTCATTTAATTTGCTATAGGATAATAAGCTTTGCCTTTGTTCCCGTTCATTATAAAGAATAAAATCCCGTTACTTACATTGCTTTAAAATTCCAAAATAAAAATACATCACTATAAAATGCACATCCTCATATCACAAAAATCTTTCTCAATATGAACTTACTGTCATCGCAATTTTCCTGATAAATTCAAAATTAACCATAACAACGTTATTTCACGTCAAAACCTCCATTCTGGGTTTTTAAAAAAAAACATTTAGCTCATTGGCACGTTCAATTATTTTTCAAATCATACATTTAGTTTCTGAAGGTAATGGCAAGAAAATAAAAGCCATTTCAATTTTAATTAATTTTTGTGTTCATTTTAATTTCTTCTGTAGAATGGGAACACGAAAGGGGAAAAAATGATTGGATTTGAGTGAAAGTTTTGAATTTTTTTCAGAAAATTAGAATTTTCTCTAAAAATGGAACAAATATGAAAACCCCATGCCTCAGGTGCAAACGTTGGTATTAAAGGGAATCTATCTTAAAAATTTCGAATTTCTGAGGGCAGTATAAGTAGGTCTTTTACGATCCACAGACACACAGGCAGACTCTTTCTATAATTATTACAGATGATTTAAAAAAAAACACGTTTTAACATTATGGGACCTACTCCCTAACGGCCGCCGTGTGTATCTTTAGTGGGATGGTATTAAAATCAAACATAAACACAACTTTAAATAAATCAAATTTCATCTCGCTGACTCACGGAAGAATGATTGCGGATGGAATTCAAAGGCATCAGATTGGATTCATAAATGGATGTCGAATAGAATCAGAAAGAGTCCATTTTAACCAGTTTAGCAATAAATTGCGGTAAATAAATCCGACAAATTCTTATTAGTAACGACGAGTATCATAACTTATTAATTAGAAATTTATTATCCATTTTGTAATATTGTTATTATTTGATTATTATTTGATTATTTTATAATATTGTTATTATTGTTATTATTTGTAAGTTTTATTTTTTTTTTACACAACTCTATCTCTATGTTTCGAGCAGACGTAGTGAAGCAAAATTATACAAAAAAACTTAACAAAACAGTTGTTAAAATTATTTTGTGGCAAACCATCTGCTATTTTCATAAGGAAAGTTGTGTAAGGGAGAAACACAAAACACACTTCAGCTGTCCTTTGCACCTGTTTCATTGTTTAGACTTTTGTGTATAGTTGAAGAATTCACTTTTTTAGGATGTGGTCGAATGGAAAAATCGATTTTTGCCCTGAATATAATTTCTTTTATTCTATACCTTATGCAAGTTTTCACAGTTAAAGCGGAATATTTTTTTTAAAATCCATCAAACTTAATATACATTTAAAAACTAATTTAAATGGTACTTTTAAATCAAAAAATTGAAAGGAAAAAAAACTTGCAAAAAAAATATATATATATATAAGCGACGCTCTAATAATATCGATTCTTTGATAATTTGTCTTGGTCCTTTTGATCAAAATCTTTTTAATCACTAGTTGATCCCATTGTAGAAATTATATTTTAAAGGTTAAGTAATTTTTTTTTTCTGGGTTACTTTACTTCATACAACTTTACTTTCTTTTGTTTTTACTTCATTTGTTAAATTATTATTATACACTGCTTAAAACAATTAGGGGAGTACTTTCCGTACTTTTGTTAAACCTTTCAGTTCCAACTTCTTATTTTTTATTCTAAATATTTAAAATTTGTGAAATTGATTTATTATGCATCCTGAATGAAATGGTAACAAACAGGGTGAAAAATCTTAATTTTTTAAACTAAAATTTAAGGGGGGAAAATTGGAATTATAATTTTTGAATAAATTATAACAATAATTTTTTCGAAACTTTATTTGTAAAAAAAAGTTAAAATCAATTTTTAAACATCTAAGAATGCAAGCGTGAAAAATTTAGGGTCCATTTATTTCATAAAATTTTTTGGGAGTGAATTTTATTTTACCATGTTTTTCATATTTTCGTTTCATTAAAACAAACATTATTTAATTCTTCAAAAGACACGATTCTTCCATCTAATGATAAATAAGTGCGAGCTCAACTTAGTGAGAAAAAAAATCGCAAACTGATGATTCCAAATAGAATCATTGGGGGTGAAAGGGTTTAAACCATGCATTCCCCTAATTGTTTTGAGCAGTGTATTTTTTCGAGGCTCTGGGAGGCTTTTCAGGCTCAATTTTAGATCCAGTGCCGCCGCAGGTTCTGTAAAACTGTTTTTTCTACTCGTGTAGTTTTATAGAGGAGAAGCCAAAGCTGAACAGACCGAACTGGAATGGTCGAAACAAAATTGTTGTTTTCAAGAAAAATTTATTTGAGAAGCTTAATCAGTCATTTATTGTTTTTGGTTACCAATATAAGTATAGAAGTTTATGTTTTTAATAATACCATTGAATTTTTAGAAAAATATAAGGTCCATTCATACAAGACGAATCACTTAAATTTCGATGGAAAAATATGCTAACTTACCATAAATACTTTTTAAGTGAATGCTATTTGTCTACCAAGTAATGAAAATAATTAGAAAAAACTGAAGCACGTACTTTAAATAAAACAATGATACACATTCTCAAATTTTTGGTAATAAAGTCACACGGATAGTTATCGGTAATATATTAATTATTTTAGTTCTTTTAGTACTCCTTGTTTCTCACATACAGTCCCTGGACAAAATTATTAAAGCACTGAAAGCATTTCATGTTAAAATAAATTAATTACCGGGTTGATATTGTACCGTTTTATTATTTTAAAATTGATTTGTTTTATTTATTTTAGCATACTTTCTTTTTTTAATGCAAAGAATTAAAAATAAAAAAAGGGTATTGACATGAGTCGAGTCGTCTGTACCGTCCGTACCCCCCTTCCAAATCGTTCTAATCATCGGATCTTAAAATTCTTTTTTTTTTGTTAGAAAGCTATGACCTCAGATACCCAACTTTCATACTTTTGTCCGTCTGTCTGTACGTCCGGACGGACATAATCTACTATCTGTCGGCGAATTTCCCATTTAAACATATTGAAGCAAAATAATATTTTCATGAATCAGTTTGGAAATGACGTCATAAAATGTAGAACAATTTGATTCTTTGATTATTCATTAATTATCTACCAAGAAAGCGGCAAGGCATACTTTTGCATGCAATTATGCTAGTTTTAATTTACATTTCTTGTTTTTTAATGCAGTTCGGAGTAGTTTCATTACTTTGTTATTAATAAATATTTATTCTTCGAACTACAAATAAATCACGAGCAGATGATAAATAATATTTAATTAATTTGCGAACGAATATTAAGGAAAATAGTTGATTTTGGCTTTTAGAAGTTTAAATTATAGCTGGGTGCTGTGTTTCGATTTTTTTTCTAATGTGTATAAATCTAGTGTAGAAACGGCTGTTGATGATATTTACTTTAGGAACCTAGTTTTTTTCCCGATTAGAACTTCAGTAAGTATTTAAGTTACAGGAAAGTAGGCTATTTTAGTTCTTTATGAACTTCTTGTTATTAGAATTAAATCACCATTGTCAATCGCAACAATCGCTCGGGAAACTTTAATTCTTTTAGACAATAAACTAAAATAAATTTATTTTTGAGACATCGATCAGTTTGAAATGACGTCAAATATATTTCACTACGAGATTCTTTGTACGTTGATATGAAATGTGTTCATTCTATTTAAAAGCGAGTAATATGACATATTTATTCTTTGAAATATAAATTAATTTTTGCAAACGATAAGTAATAATTATTGAATTTTCGAAATAAAATAAATTAAACTAGCCAAATTTAGCATGTAAATGTTTAATATAGAATATTAATGTTGCGTTTGTCGCTTTTTTACCTGTTAAACACAACTGTTGTGTGGAAGAGGGTTAAGTGACATTTCTGTTACAAACCTACTTGTTTATTTTTAGACATCAGTTATTGTCAAAACCTGTCTTGCATTTAAAAATGTTCACATTACGGGTTAGAATCAACTATAACATTACATTTACCAGCAGTTTTTTGTTAAAATATTTGCATGCAGTTATTTACTTACAAATATTTGGTACTACTTTACTCAAATGTATTATTTTTAGTTTCAATTATCTTATCTATAATAATAAAAGAAAGAGTCTGTCTGTCTGTGTGTCTGTCTTCGGATCGTAAAAGACCTACTTATACTGCCCTCAGAAATTCGAAATTTTTAAGATGGATTCCCTTTAATATTAACGTGTGCACCTGAGGCTTAGTTTTTTCATATTTGTTCAATTTTTAGAGAAAATTCGAATTTCTGAAAAAAATACACCACTTTCGCTCAAATCCGATCATTTTTTCTCTTTCCTGATGCCATCGGCTGAAAAAATTAAATAAAACTTTTAACGAAAACATTTAAAATTCAAAATGTTTATTTTATTCTTTTGCCATTACTTTCAGAAACTAAATTCATTATTTGAAAAATAATTGACATGTTTCAAGTGACGTAATTCCGCCAGTCTTCATTCCCGGATTTTATTGTGGGTTTATTTGATGATTTTGTCATTGATTTTTCTGTTGACTGCATGTATGTAGATTTAAGCAATAAATGTACAGTTCAGCTATTACTGAACTATGATGGTTAATAAAGGCCATCACACTAGAGCTATTAGTGTTTTATGTCTTTATTTTTTCGCCAAATACGTTGCCAATCTCGCCAACTTATTAACTAAAATTCGCCAAATAGGCAATTTCTTTTATAAATAATTTATAAGCTGGTCGTGTTGTTCGAAGGTCATTGTATTAGAGCTGTATAATGGGTGTGTTTGTAGCTATATCTATTTTCTCGCCAAATTATTTCCCAAAACGCGCCAAATGAGCTAAAAGGTTTTATGTATTTATGAGGGAATTGTGATGACATTTATGAGTGCATTTTATAGCTTATTTTTCATTTTGGAATTTTAAGGCAATGAAACGGGATTTTATACTTTATAACGAGCGGAAACAATAACATAAGTTTATGATCCTATAACAAGTTGTATGGTAAACATATTTGGAACGATTTGATATTTTTTTAATCCGTGCGAAGAACGGGTATAAATTTGCTAGTAGGAAATATAAAGCAATTAAAGTACCGATAATTAAACCGATAATTTACTAAAATTCCATAATTAAATATGGGTCAAAATCAGAAATGGGAGTGTGCTTCCTGTACGATTTGGAGGGTACTGATTCTGAAAAAGTGGGTTTTAACATTGCAATTAGCCAACATAGAACTTTTGGGGTTTTAAAGTTATTGATATTACCTTATGGAGTATATAATTACCTTTGAATGTATTGATTTATTGAGTGGCATTGAAAGAAAATGTTTACAGAACAAGTTAGACTCAAACATAACATTACATTTTGCTAGTCGTTATCCGTTAAAACATCTAATAAATATTTAGTACTACTGGCAATGTACTATTTTTTAGCCTATTTTTCTTTCTTTAATTCGAAAGAATTTAAACAATGAAAAAGTAGGTATTGACATGCAGTCGATGTCCGTCTGTCTGTCCGTATCCCCTTCCAACATCGGTTCTTTCATTCGGATCTTAAAAATTATTTTTTTGTTAGAAAGCTATGACCACAGAGACCCAACTTTCACACTTTTTGTCCGCCTGTCTGTACATAAATCAACTATCTGTCGGTGAATTTCCCATTGAATTAAGATTGAAATTCAATTTTAAGTCATTTAAATCACTGTTGCCAAATCAACAATGGCATGAGAAACTTTATTTAAAAATATTTGAAGCAAAATAATTTTTTCATGAATCATTTTGGAATGACGTCATAAAATGTAGCATAATGTGATTCTTTGATTGTTCATTAATTGTTTACCAAGTAAGCGGCAAGGCATATTTTTTGCATATTAGTTTTAATTTACATTTCTTATTTTTTTTAATGCAGTTTGGAGTAGTTTCATTACTTTTGTTATTAATAAATATTTAATTATTCTTCGAACTACAAATAAATCGTGCAGACGATAAATAATATTAAGTTAATTTGAGAAAGAATATCAAGGAAAAATAGTTGATTTTGGCTTTTAGAAGTTTAAATTATAGCTGGATGCTGTGTTTAGCGATTTTATTTCGAATGTGTATAAATCTAGTGTGGAAACGGTTGTTGGTGATATTTACTCTTAGGAACCTAGTTGTTTTAACGTTTTCCTATTAGAATTTTAGTAAGTATTTAAGTAACAGGAAAGTAGGTTATTTTAGTTCTTTAAGAACTTCTTGTTATATTGTACAATCAATTACCGAAATATTTGACATAAATAAAACAGCATTCATTTAGAAAAACATAAGTTTATTAAGTTTAAAAGAAAAGTGAAATTAATGTTAGTAAAAGTCCATATTTAGTTGAGCCACCTTTAGCCGTATCAAAGCTTTAATTCTGTTCGACATGCTATCAATGCAAGACTGTACTGTCTCCTGCATTTGAGGATGATGATTCCACGCATAAATAATCTTATAATAAATAATTAATTTATATAAATAAATCTTAACCATAATTATCTTAAAATAAATACAAATATGTAGTCTACAACAATTCTTTTAAATAAAAATCAATAATATTGTAATTTAAATATACCATTATTGCATAAAAACTCTTAAGAAACATAAAACTACTATAAAAAATACAGTTAATAATTTGTCCAGGGACTGTACACACATTAAAGTTCATAACTGAACCAAGGTACATAGCGCCAGCGCTTCGCGTTTGATTAACCTTTTCGGGGCGGACCCGCCCCTCCCCCCCCCCAAAAAAAATGTGTTTCATGTCCGCAACTTTGCAATTTTATTTCTACTTTCGTGTAAGGGAGGGGGAATAAAATTATTTTTTATTGCGGTTTTGTTATGGTTAGCAATAATAATTTAATGAGTTTTAAAATATTTAATTTTGGAGAACTTTTCTTTTCTTTTTATATAAGTATATATAAAAAGAAAAGTTCTCCAAAATTAAACATTTTAAAACTCATTAAATTATTATTGCTAACCATAACAAAACCATTTTAATACAATATGTTATGTTTGCTCTTATAGAATTGTAAAGTTGAGCTGCTTAAATTTCAAATGGATATGATTGGAACTCAACCGTAACTGTTAAAATTCTACTCAAAATTCCAATGGAACTTTAAGCAGAATTTTAACAGTTACGAAATCCTTAACAAACTTCATGTAATAAATAGCTTTCATAAGTGGTTTAAATATTTATTTTTTCAAACCATGTCTTTAATTTAAGATTTGTCCATAAGAAATGTAACTTCTGTCATTACAACCTAATTCACCAAATAAAATAACTTAGCAAACAACTCAAGTGGAAGTTTTTAAGTTCGAGCTAATTAAATTGGACGATTGATTCGAATGTTAAACTGTGAACCAGAAAATTTAGATAAGGGGGCGTCCATAAATTACGTGATTCGATTTTAACGATTTTTCCCCTCCTCCCCCACATAGTGATATTTCGTGATATTTGGCTCAACCCACCCCTCCTCCACCATCATCTTACGTGACATTATACGAAATTAGTATTTTTATTTGATGTGGACGTTTGATTCCCGGCATACTTCTTGAACTCGGATAGTCTCATCTGATAAAGTACTTCAAAATCACATACGTGCCGGATGTTTTTTCTTTGCGAAGTGTGAAAATACTTTGAGCACTGAATTGCAACTAATAAAGAAAAGAAACGAACTGTCACAATATAAAAGAGTGAACCGTTATTTTCCTAACACTTTTAGAAATGGCCACGATGAATAGTATCATGTAAGATTTTGCAAATCCAGAAATAAATTGACTGGAATTTAACTGCATTTTTTTACGTTGATTTCTTGAGAGAAAAAAAATGACATGATATTTGATGACCCTCTCCCCTACGTGATATTTGTCTCGACCCCCTCCATTCCCCCTAAACAAGTCACGTAATTTATGGACGCCCCCTATCCCGATTTTAGCTATAAGAAAATTATACGTTTACGTCTTATCTTATAGAAATGATTTATTCACACTATTTTTTATGTCTTCTTTCAGGGAGGAGGAGGAGGCGGCGGGGTGCGCCGTGTGCCGCTCCTCCGCGAGCGAGTGCGCATGCGTGGAGTGCGGCGCCCGCACGTGCAGGAGGTGCTCTCGGGCCATCCCCTCCGGAAAGGTGAGCGCCTCATTCAGAAATCCGCTCGCTATGGAAGAGTTTAATGGAAGAAAGTGCTAGATGGCATTTTTGGGGAAAAAAAAATTGAAATATTTCTGTCAATGGATAGATTATTACGAACTTCTTTAACGATCACAAGTTTCCCCTTTTTCATAATAACGGCTGCGTTGGGTACCTATTCAGGTGTTGGCTCGTCACCTGACTGTGGTTCTTAATGATGATGCCCGTCGCCCTCGTGTAGCTCTAGTGCGACGATAATTCAAACTAAACTAAACCTTTTTCATAAATTTCAAGTTTAGTAAATTTCTGCAAGTACCTTTTTTTAACAGATTTGAGTGCAAGCTAAAAACGTTAAAGATCATTTTATCATCCTTTTATTGCCCGTTCTTACACTAAGCTCTTCAATTAAGAGTGAAATCAACAATGACAAGTTAACAGGGCCGGATTTCTAAATAGGCTAAGTAGGCTTGTAGCCTAAAGCGGCGAATTTTTTGGAGTGGCACATTTTAAGACCAATTAAAGCGGCATTTGGCATGAAAAATATTCTTAAAAATATTAGTATCTTTATAATAAAGAAAACAAATAATTTACATTAATGCGTAAACCGCAATGAGCCGTAAATTATTAATGAATTTAAGAAAAGAAACGTTGCGTACAATGGGTACCAAGGGAGGTTCTACTTCTTAACACAATTATTTAATTGCCTTATAATTACTGAGGAATGAATAAGAAACAAGGCCACTAGTTAAAGACATCTATTCCAATTATCTAGATTACGATTTAATTGAAGAATGCATTCATTTTAAAAATCACTGCATCACAGGAATAGAAAAACCCTTCGTTAAAGGGGGAGAATATTGTGACAGGGGAGGCAAATCTTTAAATCCGGCCCTGCAAGTTAACCATTAACGTTGGGTGGTGAGAAAAAAAGTTTGCTGCTTAATTTTATCTAATTAATATTTGACGAATAAAAACAATACTCCTAAACAATTTATGTAAGACAAATGAAGTGACACGAACAACAAATAAAAAAAAAGTTAAAGCTTTACTCGGGCGACACGCATTGGTCAGTTTTAAAACAGTATAGTTTTACAAATGTATAGATGGACAAAATTATTTTAAATCTTGTATTTTAGAGTTGCCACGTCGTCTGCAATTTTCAGTTCGAGTGAAGTTATCCATCTTTTTTTTCCTATGATGCCAAGAAATAATTTTCAGTTGAAGCTTTATATTTTCTAGAAACTATTTGCAAAATGACTTATATCGCTGAAGTTGTTTATGAAGTGGGTTGTAGTTTGGATTTGGTTGTTATACGGCTGTAAACTGTTTGAATACAGAATATTGTTTTCTTTACAGTTCTGGCAGTTTTACCCAATATTTTTTTGCAATATAGTTTTTCATGTCATATTTTATAAGGATAGCATTGGGCTGGAAAGCTAGTCGGTTAAGGCTTTCGCCTTGCATGCGGAATGTCCCAGGTTCGGGACCGGGAATCGTTAAAATAACTGCCGACCTATAAATGGGCAAATGGCCTGTTAAGCCCAAAAATGTCCGACGAATAATACCCCGTGTAGAGGGAGTGCACGTTAAATATTCTCCAAAGTCCCAACGCTGCGTACGATGTCGCCCTTAATGGTTGCGTTGGGTACCTACTCGGGTGTCGGCTCGTCACTTGATTGTGGTTCTAAAATATGACGCCCGTCGCCAATAGCCCTTGTGTAGCTTTAGTGCGACGATAATTCAATTTAAACTAACAAGAATAGCAAATATATTTGAACCTGCGAGTTATGATGTTATAATTCCATTTTAAGTATTATATCGACAATGAATCGTGTTTAGTTGTTAAAACATACAACTACCTATAACCAAAGCAGCTATTTTATGGCAATACGTTAGGTAGGTAGGTTGGTACATGTACTTTCCGGTTTGTATGCTTGAGTAAGACACAGATAGGATTTTTACCGACATAGAAAGAAAAATTGCACCCAGGGCGAAGGCGGGAATCGAACCCGCACGCGGTACAGTGCGCAGACTGTTAGTGTAATAGGCTGCGATCAAACACACTAGACCACCCGGGCCCCTGGCAATACGGGATAATCATAGACCTTCATCTATAGTGCAAATGCTTGGGCAGATTTCAACAAAGCAGTTGCAGCATCAAATGTAATCGAACAGTATTTCAAAATGTTTCTACAGTATCAGCTTCCATTACCATTGAATGAGTAAAATTTCAAAGTAATATTGTTAATGCTGTATAATCTTTGTTTTTATTTATCTTCAAGTAGTTAAATAATAATAATTAAAGATAATTTACGTTTCATTTGGCTCTGTTTTCTGTATTTATATTAACCGCAAAACCTATAAAAAACCATTTGTTACTCCCTTACACTGTAAAGACAAACATTGAGCAACTATTAGGCCGACGAAAAAAAAGAATCCGCTTGTGAAACTCTTCTTCCTCGAGAGCAGGGAAATGATTCTGACATCACGTTACCATGGCAATCTCCTGGTCCCATTAAACGATTCATCGGTTCCTGTCTCTTCCGCCGGAAACAGTTGTTGACGGGCGACGTTTTTAATCTCATGATTATTAGTAAGCGTCTGTTTAGATGGGCTGTTTGGAAGCACGGGGACGTTTTATCTGTATCTAGTGGCAACCGACTCAGGTTAAAATAATAATAAACTTATTCAATAAGCGGCGAATTTTAAATGACACGTGCGGAACAGATTTTGCAGACGTTTAGTAGAATGCTGAGAACGTCACACGTTTATTCAAAAGTCTGATTACAAAAGAGCCAGGCAGTATAACCACAAGCCATACTTACTGTCAAGCTTGAAGACTGTCAGTTGCAACTGCGGACTTTGCAAACTGGATTTGTTGCGCAGACCAGTATTGCTTGTTGCAAGAAATGGACGACTCCAATGAGATGGGTATTTAGGCCAGGAGGCACTGTTACACATTATAGGGGAGAGCGCGGCTATACCGTACACAAAAGGGGCGATACATAGCAAATTACAAAGTAAAGGAAGGAACAGAAGCAATATATAATTTAATTATTCGGCAACTGATCATACATAAACAGGGACTATTCCACTTTTTATATATAAAAATTGGTGATTAAAAATAAGTTACCTTCTACGAAATAGCCCCAGAGGTCGGGGCTATACCGTACAGTTTAAAAATCATCCGTTTAGGAAGGTAATGATTGTAATGCAATAGATTACTGTACAAATGTTTTTTTATTTGTTATTTATGTCGTAAGTAAGAAACTGTGTATTATAATTGTTAAATTTTAGAACAAATTAAAATCCAAAAAAAAAATCAGTTTAACTGTAATAAAAAAGTTCTAAGATTTCATTACAAACCTAAAAGAGAGTAGAAAAAAGGTCACGCGTTAAAGCGTTGTACATAAATCACAAATGTCTGAAGACTCCGCAGCACTGCAAGGTGATGGATCCACCCTGAACATGAGCAGCACCGGTACCACAGCTCTTTGTCCTTGCCGAAATCACCCCACAAAATGCAAACATCCTTGGAGCCTTCTCTTGTGAACCCTTTATCAAGAAATGACTTCATTGGGTCATCTAAATAATCATCTTCGACAATGTCTTTTAGATTTTGCAGATATTTTAGAAATTGTTTTCTTGGGCTTTGGCTTTACTTTTGAGTTTCATGTTCACCTATTTTGATTTTTTCTGCCCTACCTTTTCAGCTTTTATCTTTCCCTGCAGTTGTTGAAATTTTTTCCCTCAGCTCTTTTACTTTAGCTGACTCTTCCAGTTGTGCTTTATTTGGGGACTTTGAAAAAATTGTAAGGAAGAAAAATAAAACTTTAAACATTTTTGGTAGGCCTACTTTCCTGGTAAGTTACAATCGATGTAGGTATATTGCCAGAGCAAACCATTTGGGGCTAAACCGTACACTTCTGTACGATTTAGCTCCAATCTGTACCTCGCGGCAATATATTAAAATAACCTTAAATTCTATCACTTAACCAATCATCGCTAACAACCAAAAGAGAGCTGTAGTTTATTATGGTCTTACAGTTACTAGCATACAAGAAAAGATTCTTCACTTGCCTTTTATTTAGTACTGGGCGAAAATTAAAAGAAAAAGAGAAAAAACATGTTTTTCTACTGAGACACTGATACTCATATGCATAGCGAAACGATATTTACATTGTAAACTTGCGCGATCTGCCGCTAGACTAGCACTTGACGGGATCGTCCAGCTTGAAATATGGGCCAAAAAAATTTGTGTACGGTTTAGCCCCCGCTCCCCCCCTCAAGTTCCAATTACCTAGTGCCTATTTCAGTGCATTTGGTACCAGCTCAGGTGTTGCCTTAGCCATTCAGCCGTAGCTTTAGCCAATCGCATTTAAAGAGACAATATTCTAGGGTCTTTAGACCACTAGCCGTCGCAAATAGTCCGGATCTGATGGTATGGCGTTAAAAAAGTCCATCTGAGGCTATTAAAACACACGGCCGAAGAATTCCTAGAATTCCGCCCGAGAAAAGCAGAAAAAGGGGGAGGGAGGCATTATTTTTCCTGGACGGGTTGACGTGACCGATTACCGGATCCCTGATTGGGGGGGGGGGGAATTCCGGATTCCTGACGAAAGGAAAAGGATTAAGGGAGCGTGATTTGACTTCTGCCCGAGAGACGCAGTCCGACAGAATTCAGCCACTGCAGATGCTGCTCTTTGCGCAACCCAAAGTCGTATTAGTTTGACAAGCTTCTCTGGTGGGGGGCTGGGGAGCCCAGTCGGTTAGGCATTGGCCTAGCATGCGGAATGTCCCAGGTTCGGGTCCGGGCATCGCCGAAATAACTGCCTACCTGTAAACGGCCCGTGAAGCCAAAAATGTCCGACGAATAATACCCCGTATAGAGGGAGTGCACGTTAAATATCCTTCAAAGTCCTAACGCTGCGTACGATGTCGCCCTTAACGGTTGCGTTGGGTGCCTACTCAGGTGTCGGCTCGTCACTTGACTGTGGTTCTAAAATACGACGCCCGTCGCCAATAGCCCTCGTGTAGCTCTAGTGTGAAGATTATTCAAACCAAAACAAAAAAAAACCCCTTAAGCTTCTCTGGTTGTTAAGGGGGCTGGGGAGTGGGGAGTCTAGTTTACCTGCCTAGCATGCGAAAGGTCTCAGGTTCGGGTCCGGGCATTTGCCAAAATAACTGCCAACCTGTAAACGGTCTGTGCAATCAGACGAATAATATCCCTTGCAGAGGGGGCACGTTTAATATACTCCAAAGTCCCAACGCTGCGTATACAATGGCGCCCTTTATGATTGCGTTGGCTGCCTATTCAGGTGTCGGCTCGTCACTTGACTGTGGTTCTAAATGACGAAGTCAGTCACCAATAGTGTAGCTCTATTGCGACGATTATTTAACATGACCTCTGATTTTTAAAAATATTTCGTCAGTGATAGTGGTCTTCGCCGTCTTCATCTGATTGTGGTTTCGAAATAAGGAGATATTGTTCAATAATTTGGTCCCATCTTGAGCCTATAATACTTTACATATTCACTAATATGACTTTAAATTATGCCACTCATTTTGATTACTAAAGCGATACATTTTGGCAAGGCATCTGCATAAATTTGGATGCCTTCAGAATTTCAGATGAATGATTACTATACATTTAAAGATGCGAAATGTATTCAAAAGTTTAAAAAAAATATTTTTAATTTATTTATAAAAAAGTTATCAAAATATTTCATAAAAAATATTTAGGCTCGGTCCCATTTGTGTTTTACCTCGAAAAGAAAATAAAGAAAATTGACGCTGGGGCGTCCCTACGAGAGTCATTTCGCCGTTGCCATCGAAACAGAATTGATGTGTCAGGAGGCACTCAAAATTAGAAGGAAAAAAATGAAACTAGAAAGCACTTAAAATATGAGTAGTTTTTATGAAAATTATCACCCTTTCGAACGTCAAATACAGTAGAGCTAGTTGTGAAAAATGAATGCCGATATAAGCCGATTTTCCAACATAATTATTGAAAATAGTTAAACAGTTTCCAGACCTTTTTATTTTAATTCCGAGCTGTAGTGTGTAGACTTCAAAACACAGTGGAGCAAAGGTAGAGCGATTGTGTTAGTCTTATAGTCATCATATGATACATTTTCCCTTTAAATTTGTTGAGCTGTTATAACTATTTTTTATGTTTTTTGAAAAAATGCCGTAAAGCTTGACAGATATTGTGGTTTCAAACATAATGCATTATGTTACTGATAGATGAGTCGTGAGTATTAATTATAATGCAGTGTGTATAGCCAGCCAAAAATATTTTATTACAATTTTCGATTAATTTTAAGCCGCTGATAAAAAAATATTCAAAATATATTAGGACCTAAAAATGACATAAATACTGGTTTAATTTCAGTCAGTTTTGTGTATCATTCTGACTTTAATCCCCTGATGTTTAATAGCAAATCAAACTTAATATTAAAAAAAAAAATACAGACCGACCCACTGGAACCATAAAATTGAAATTAGAGTAGAGGTGGAAACCCCTTCTTTTTTTGGATTTCTTCTATTATTTGACAAAATTAGACTATCATGATATACTTTGAAACTCGTAGTTTTGAGAAAATGTTCTAGTTCAAGGCACATTCCGAAAATGCTATCGCCACCAAATTTAGTAAAATGACGAACTAACAAAGCGAAGACGTGTTTATTTTGGACCACCGAAGAAAAGGGTTACTTCACCTCTACTTCAATTCCTGCTCTGTGATAGGAACCGAATGAGAACAACTCGTCAATTATAATGTACACATCAGTCACTAAAATACCGTGTGTTTTTCTGTCTCTACAGAAGCACGTTTGGATGTGCCTACCTTGTTCCGAGAAATTCCCTGGTCTGAAATCAGCCAACTCGAGGGAGCCCAAGAACCAGGCCGAAACTCCGCCGACAGCCAGACGGCGGACATCGGACAGCGGAGTGGTGCCACCTGGCGACGAGCAACGCCCTCCCGCCAGGGGGCGCTCCGACAGCCTTCCAGGGGGGCAGCACAACAGGGGCCAGCCCCTGGTCAGGCCCCCGAACGGCGGAAGCCCGCAGTTCCGCGGGCCCAGGCCGGACCAACCTAGGCCGCAGCAAAGAGGACCCCGGCCCGATCAACAAAGATTACCCAGGTTGAATTATTTCTACTTCATAATTGCAACACTAACCGACAATAACCTTCCTGTAACTCTAGAGCGACTTTTATTCATATATATTTCTTTGGGCAGTAGTTGCAGTTTTCTTTTGTAGTCATCAAGACGCGTCTGCTAATTTTCAAAATGAAATTTTATTAAGAGATTACATGATTCTAAATGAAGGTGGTGATGTCACCAACAGTGGTGATGTCACCAACATTGGTGATATTGCTATCTACATTAAAGAAAGGTTATTACTATTTTATTACAATAATACAATATTTTACACCAGGCCACAACATCCAGAACAGAAGCAAATACCGGACCCCAGGCAGGCAGAAGACGCGCAGCAGAGACAGCCACAGCCACAGCATCCTGCAGACCTCAGACAGCAAAGACCGCAGACTGATCCCAGACTGTCCCAGAACCACGCAGATCAGAAACAGTTCCAACAGGGATGTACACCGAGGCCCCAGCACCCTACAGATCCGAGGCAGTCAGGGGACTCGCAAAGATCGCAACATCCAACGGATTCTAGCATTCAAAGACCACAACATCCAATGGATCAGAGACCCACTCAACCTGGGGACGTGCAGCAAAGACCTCCTAATGAACCGAGGCAGCCTGGAGACATGCAGAGGCCACAACACCCCATGGATCCAAGGCAAGTTCAACCTGGAGCTATGCAAAGACCTCAACATCCTTCAGATCCGAGGCAAGCATATCCGGGCGACATGCAGAGACCCCAGCATCCTATGGAACAGAGGCAAACTTTCCCTGGGGACATGCAAAGACCACAACATCCTATGGATCAGAGACCCACTCAGCCTGGAGACATGCAAAGACCTCAAGATCCGAGACAGCCTCAAACGGGAAACTTCCAAAGACCTCAGCACCCCATTGAGCCAAGGCAAATGCAACCGGGAGACATGCAAAGGCCACAGAGGCCTATGGATCCGAGACTAGCTTATCCAGGGGATCCGCAGCAGCAGCAGCAGCCAAGGCCAATGCATCCCAAAGATCCGAGACAAGTATACCCGGGAGAGATGCAGAAACCCTCGGATCCGCGACAGCCCGGGGACATGCCGAGGCCCCAACATCCCATGGATCCGAGGTTACCTCCATTGGATGATCCGCAAAGGCAGCAAGATCCGAGACAGCAGAGACCTCAGGATCCGAGGAAGATGCATCCATCAGATTTGAACAGGATTCAGAATCAAGGGTCAGTGCGGTTCTAAATATTCTTTAGCCATTATTTTCGTAAATATTGTTTTTTAAGGATTTTAAAAATGCGTTACATTTGTACCTTAATAGAACTTATTTTTTACGCGATAATTTCAATATCAGGCATGCAACCAGATCGACTCATAACTATAGCAACCATATTTTTTCCTCTTTAGAATAATTTAAATTTGCCATTTTTATTATGCCTTATATCTCGATTTTGAACACATTTTTAATGTCCTTTTACGTTCTTTTCTTTCCTGCAAAGAAATGTGTTTGGGCCGTGCAACATGGATGAAGCGCTGAGGGGGAATGGCAGCAATGGTCACCAGCAGCAGAACTCCGGTCGCTTTGACCAGCAGCCCCACTTCGACGAGCCCGTTTACCTGTCTTCCGAACGCAGATCTTCGCTTGAGAACGACCTCGACTTCTCCACCATGAAGATCAAAGGGTACCGACACACTTCTGACCCACATAAATAAACCCTAGTTGAATCCCAGCATGAATATTCCGGGGGGGTGCTTATCAAATCTCACGCAATTTTTCCCTGGAAAAAACTGTCAAATTAAGTAAAGAGTGAATTGAATTCCATTGAAATATGTTTTTTGTCTTGCAACATTTAACATTGCATTTTTGCAACATTTAACTTGTTATGTATTGAAATATGCAACAATAAACACTATAATATTTATCTGGGCTGTCCGACCGATAAAATTAAGAGTAGAAATGGAAACCCCATTCAAACCTCGCGAAATGGGGAATACAAATCAACCACATGACGGAGAACGAAAGAATGTATATATATGATTTGACTTAAAATCACATGGATGTGCTTTTAGTTTTGGGTTAGTTCTTTTAAATAACCTTTCTCTCCGTACCCAAAATTAAACAACTTCAGTGTCTGGACCATAAGAGTGGGACACTGGGAAGAACCGTCTGTAACCTTCACTGCCGTAGGCGGGTAAACTACAGTAACCACAACAATGGATTCGACCATTTTTGCTTTGAAATGATTAAAAACTAAACTAAACTCCTCGGCGCAACAGCCCACGACTGGGCCAAGGCCTGCCGTGCTCAATCCAGCTTTCGTGACCAAGGGCTCTGGGGTGCTAGGCATATGTTAGGTGGTCAGCCTCACGCGGGACCCCCAGTATTTAGTTCCAACAAGCTTGGTCCTCATTTTATCAACCCAATTAAGGGATGAAAGGCTTATTTGAAATAATTAATCTTTCCAAGTGTTACTATAGGCTAGAGTAATTGAGTTTTTGCAACAATGGTCTAAGTCATCAGGCTAGTTACTGCAGTTTAGTATTTGACGCGGTATTCCAAGTCAACCTCAGGGTCTGGGGAGCCCAGTCGGTTAAGGCGTTCGCGGGAGGTCCCAGGTTCGGGTCCGGGCATCGCTAAAATAACTGCCGACCTATAAACGGCCCGTGCAGCCAAAAATGTCCGACGAATAATACCCCGTGTAGAGGGAGTTGCACGTTAAATATGCTCTAAAGTCCCGACGCTGCGTACGATGTCGCCTTTAACGGTTGCGTTGGGTGCCTAGTCAGGTGCCGGCTCGTCACCTGATTGTGGTTCTAAATTATGACGCCCCGTCGCCAATAGCCCTCGTGTAGCTCTAGTGCGACGATAATATTAACTAAACTAAACCAAGTGAACTTAAACTGTTGCCCTCTTTTTGTGCAGCTCCCTGGAGTGTCAGTACCAGCAGGACCCGCCGAAGCCGCAGCACCCAGGGGCGCAGCCGGATGAGATCCCCGTGAGTGGGGCGTCCCCCCCGCAGCAGCAGAGGGCGGAGAAGCCCCCGCCCAAGAGGAACCAGCGGCTGCGGGAGCCCCCGGAGCAGCAGCCCGTCCCGAGACCCGAACACCCACAGGAACCCACCAGGATGGGTAAGTTAAGGGGGAATGGGCGCGCTGGACCGCGGGTCTCCAAACTCGAGTGCCTCAGTGTTAATCTAATGAGAAAAAACTATTTTCTCTGCCACATTTCTCCGGCTGTATTGAATATTTTTACAACCTTTTTTTTAAATAATAAATGTAGATAGCTTACAGTTCTAAAATGTTTAGTTTTTTAAATTTTAAATATACTTAGTTAAGTTTTTTTTAATGAAAATAGCCTTGCCTGATTTTCTGCTTTAATATGACGTGTCCCACTTGTTTGTAAGGCTTGTGGTTCGTGAAAGTGGGTGATGGACAGACAGACGTACATAACTTTTATAAAAGCTTCCACATTTTACGTTATAAATGTAGTGTGGAAGCTTAAAACACGAAACTTTCTGCAAATACAATATTAAATAATACGGAAAATTTCCAGTTCAAATGCGTTTTTTCACGTTAAAACTTAAAATAGATACATGGTTTCGCAAGAAGCACAATCCGAACCCCTTTAAATTCCATAGAAGCGTCATGCCAAGCCGGATGTCTTGACGGATTGAAGCCAAATGAAGCGATGTTTTTGACGTTAATGGGTCCCCAAAGTGACGTCGTTGAGATAAAGCTTTGTTGCAACTCTGGTACAAACCTACTTTTTTTGCCCTAGTATTACGACAGGTTTGCCTAGTCACAATACCGAAAGCTCCCGAAAAATTAACTGGTGCAGAGAGTTACCTTACAAATTCGACATTCGGCCCGTATAGTCTGCTTGTGGTTCCGAACATAATGTCGAGTCTGCACGCTTTTACGAAGCGATAGGGCTATAATACAAATGCCTTTCAAATTTACTGCTTGTAAAGCCTTGCAAGATCTCCCAAATTGGGCTGGACCCTCCCACTAAGTCATTTTTAGCTTCCACACTACGTTTATAACGTAAAAAGTGGAAGGTTTTATAATCGTTCAGTCCGTCTATCGCGTCAGCTGTCTGTCACCCACTTTCACAGAAACAACCACAAGTCCCACAGACAAGTGGGATACGTCATTTAAAGCAAAAAATCAGATTAGGCTACATTCCAAATTTCATTAAAAAATTTAAATTAGAAGTTTATTTAAAATTTAAATAACTAAATTTTTTATCTACATTGAAATAACATGCAAATTCTATTTTTATTCATATTTTCACTGTTGTCATCCACAAGTCCCACAGACAAGTGGGATACGTCATTTTGAAGCAAAAAATCAGATTAGGCTACATGCCAAATTCATTAAAAAATTTAAACTAGAAGCTTATTTAAATTTAAATAACTAAAAATTTAATCTACATTGAAATAACATGCAAATTCCATTTTATTCAATATTTCACTGTTGCCATTTCGTTAAACGTACGAGAAACTTTTGTTAAAATAAAAATACACTTTTGAAAAAATATTTATTTATGTGATATAATTCGTTTGGATTGTTGTATTATCACAATAGAGTTCTTTTAATGTTCTATATATATGTATGTAGAAAGATGCATAGAGAATTCTAACTTAACATAAAAAAAAAATATGCTAAGTTTCGCTTTTATTTTTAAAGCATCAATTGTCAAATTATAAATTTTTTGAACTGTAAATTAATTTAACAAATTATAAATAAGTGAATTTCGAAAGAAATGTAAATGGGAATTGTGGCGACAAAAATATTTATTAAAAGATTACATCATTATTCTTCGAACTTCAAACAATTTAGCAAACGATAAAGTCTAATTATTAAATCTGAGAAAGAAGATTAATGAAAATAGTTAATTTTGGCGTTTAAAAGTTGAATTACAAATAGCTAAAGGCCCTGTTTTTATTAGAATTAAATCACATTTGCCATTCGCAACAATCGCTCGAGAAACTTTAATTCTTTTAGACAATAAATTAAAATAAATTTATTTTTGCAACATCGATCAGTTTGAAATGACGTCAAATATATTTCACTACGGAATCCTTGTATGGTGATATGAAATGTTTCATTCTATTTAAAGCGAGGAATATGACATATTTATTCTTTAAAATATAAATTAATTTTGCAAACGATAAGTAATAATTATTGAATTTTCGAAATAAAATAAATGAAACTAGCCAAATTTAGCTTGTAAATGTTAAATATAGAATTAATGTGTTTGGCGCGTTTTTTCCTGTTAAACACAAATATGTGGAAGCGAGTTAAGTGACAGATTCTGTTACAAACCTACTTGTTTTTTCTTACAAATAAACGCCAGATGTCTACCATTAAAGGCTGAGAAGCGATTTTCGAATCCTTTTCTATCAAATCATTAGAGATCTCAAAGTGTAAAAAAAGTTCTGTTGAAACCGGAGGGTAAAGCACCCATTAAAAAGGATGCCAAGTCTCTGATAAATCTAGTGTCATAAAATAAATGTAGTCCCTCTCCTGCCTTCAAAATCCCCTCGTTTGTTTTCAGTGGAAGTGACGCCACCTCGCGGGGGCAGCACCAACCCCTTCCGCAGCAGCAACCCTCCCACCAACCCGTTCAGGAGGGAGAGCATGCCGGAGCCGCCCCAGCAGCCGCCCCTCGTCGCCCCGCGCAGGGGCAGCCTGGACGAGAGGACGGCCCTGCTCAATAAACGTGAGTGTACCCCACCTTCTCTCTCTCATATATATATTACACACTTTTGCTCTTTTCAAGAACTCTACTCCAACGAAAAACAAAAGCTCAATACTTCATGGCGTATTCCACCCAAACACCAATGGTATTCCAGAAAATGTCCTGGCACTCTTCTAAACATCACAGACTACTTTGGCCAGACTTGTCAAGAGTGCACTGCTGCTCGAGCACATTGTGCTGAGATCACACGAGAGCTCGTTCGTTCAGCGACGTCCGTACGCCATATCAAAAACTGGTTTGTGGAGCAGTTTTTGCTCGATGAGCATTTTCGAGTCGACTCGAAAAAATCCGGCTCATTTTTGCTGTTCCAATCAGAACGAAGTTCAGTTGTGACGTCACGGCCGAGCCTCCTCCTCCAATACCGCGATAATACAGCTTTTAAGTTTGTGATGTCACGCATGACGTAGCCGTCCTCTTGTGACGTTTTTGCTGTCCCAAAAAGTTGTTCGACGAGCGATGTTCGTACCGTCTGATAAGGGTTAATAGACTGGATAAACGCGATTGACTTTCTGAGTGTCCACAACTTCATGAAACTCTTCTGACTAGTGTCAAACGAGTTGAGGATTAGTAACAAAGACTAACATAGATTACACTCTAAAGAAAAAAAACCTTGAATTTTACGTTTTAAAACCTGCAGGTGGGGTGATATATAATTTTAAATTGTATTTGAACATTATTATGTATTGACACCAGCGCCCCATACTCCTTGAACTACTTGATTGCAGCGAACCTGTAGTAGACGAGGCAAACTAAAAGTTCCTAGATAAGATTCATCGGTGCTGAAAATACGGTTTAAAAATGCAGATTCTATGACAAGAACTAAAAAGGTTAAATTTCCGTAGGGCTGGACCACCATATAGGCCCTAGGACCAATAGCTTTAAAAAAAAATTTTTTGTCTTTTCGAATTCTAAGAATATGTACGGGACTCCATCGAAGTAGTATTTACTTTTGGAAAATTATTTTTAGCAAAGCTCTGAATTTGAATCGCTTAGAAACCCATAGTCATTTTTTTTTTTGGGGGGGGGGGGAGCAGAAAGCAACCCATTGATCCAATACCACCTAATTTAGAAGGCCAAAGATCTAAGTAACATAACGTCACATCAATAGACCGATTTTGAGGTGTTGACCAATGATGGTTTGATGTTGCTTATGTAGAAGATAATATAAGATCAAGTAACGGACGATCATTGGTCAAAACCACGAAATCGGTCCACTAATATGACGCAGGCATCTTAGTTCTCCAGCCTTCAAATCTAGGTGGTATTGATTGATCGCAGTTGAGAAACTCTGGCTTTATGGTCAAAAAGGCAGCCAAGAGGAAGAACACCGTCTGTATTTCGAAAACCCACATAAAACAAAGAGCGACTTGTTACTCTAATAATAGGAAAATTTTGAAACTCGTTTTTTTTCCTAGTGAGTGAAAAGCAAGCCCAACCATCTCATGGCTTGCATTCTCGACCTCTTCATTGCTGTCCAATAAACCGTTATATAAGTACAGAGACTAATTTTCGAACATATGCTTAATAAATTGTCATTGCATGAAGAGTTTATGTTGTGTTTAAATTTGTTCGATTTCACGGTAGTTTGACGTTCAAAAAAGGATCATTCATCGTTGACCTAAAACATAGAAGTTAGTTGTAATACAGGGTGAAAACAAAGAAAAGTATCCGCGGTTCAGAGATAGGAATACGTTGAAATGCTTGGCGAGAAAAGCTCTTGAAGCCGCCTGAAAGCTTTCAAGTGGAAATAAAAGATTATTCAAGCGTGCAATGGTTTCACTTGACAAACCTGTTTTTGTATTGGTTGGATTGAATTAGCATCACATTAGAGATTAAAAAGAGTGCTATGCAACAAATAGTTACGAAATGGCGTCTGCCAGGATCTGCTGTCAACAAGTTCAAAAACATTCCGAAACGGGTCTGAACACCAGATTCTGGGTCTTGCAATCAATTTATAATATTTTGTATTTAAAAAAACAAACAAAAAGGTCCGATTCTCTACGATAAATAACAACCGAAATAATCACTAGTGGGATTAACTTTTTGGATCAGCTCTACAAACCTTGTTTATATTTCATTTCAACTAGCTTTTCAAACCATAGCGTAGTTGCGGGCAAATAAATCGCCAAGCGTTTGTTTGGGCTTCATATTGAAGTGATCAATGACTTCATGTTAGCAAACCTGCTTTTGTATTGGTTTTTAACTTGGCAACATTTCTGTCGTATTCTTATCTCCACGTTGGGGCCACTTTTATTTGCTTCGTATATACTATACAGTTGTTGGGGCAAATAAACTGCTGTATCTATATAACGACTTATAAAATTGTTTTAAGCACTCCATAATTCTAACCTTTTATTAAGTATACTAACATACTGATTATTTCTGGGTAAAATTGGTTTAATGCATTGTTGTAGTTTCTGCAATTTACCAGCCCACTGTCTACGATATTGCTGGATTAAAAGCTGTCTTCCCATTGAACAAAGATTAGACGCGGCATTTCAAACTTTGCGGGGTACAAAACAAAGCACGTAACGGGAAAGTGTCATACTTAGCACCTACTTGAACAACAAAATTTGCGATTAAATTAATAAGATATTCCATTTTCTTATTAGGTTTGTTCGATTATTACATAAAAATTAATTACCATGATGCCTTTTAAAATAAGGGCATAGAAAAAAATATATCCTATTCAGGCCTTTGGTGGATTTTATTCCTAAATGCATCACGTAACGGACAAGAAGAAAATAAGTTTATTTTTAGGTCCTTTGTAATAGTTTAGTTTACTCCCCCTCTACCTCCGTTCCTTTTCTATGCGTTCCCTTGCAATGAAGTCTGCACCGGGCTCTGACCAGAACAGGCGCTGGTTTGCCCAGGTGGTTAGGCGTTTCGCCTTGCATGCGGAAGGTCCCAGGTTTGGGTCCGGGCATCGCCATAATAACTGCCGACCTATAAACGACCGGTGCAGAAGTGCCCGACGAATAATACACCATGTAGAGGGAGTGCACGTTTAACATGCTTCAAAGTCCCGCTGCGTACGATGTCGCCCTTAATGGTTGCCTATTCAGTTGTCGGCTCGTCACCTGACTGTGGTTCTGAAATACGACTCCCGTCGCCAATAGCCCTCGTGTAGCTCTAGTGCGACGATAATTCAAAACTAAACCAGAAGGAGACTTACGCCACTTCCGTACCTTAGCCCATAAAAGAAAGCCCGTCGTAAAAACCGGGCTCGAGCGGCTCTCATCCATTATTCGCATCCCTCCCTAACCCTTTTGGGCGGCCAAACCCTGTTTGGGGCAGACATCGATCTGCGACCGCAAGTCGGTTGGACAAGGCCGTAACCGACATTCTCGGAAAAATTTCGATGAAAATAATGCTCACAAGGCCGTCTTTTGTAGAGCGCTTAATATAAACTAACTTGGACATAATACTGGCAGTCGTTGAATGAGCCCACTTTCATAACTGGCAATTTAGGGTAGTTTTTTCTGTTTGAGGCGCTTTTGTTATCAATTGAACACTGCTAAAATAATCCCGTCAATTTTTCGGTTGTAAACAGACTTTTTACTTTTTAAAATTGAGAGCAGTTTTTGTGTCAGGTGCTATTCGAAACCGGTATCTTTAACTTTACAAGTGAGGCGGCGATCAACTGGGATGCAAAAAAAATTAACAGATTGAAGCCAAAAGAAGTTATCTCATTGCAGTTTAACACCCCCCCTAAAGTGACGTTAGTGAAAACAAGTTTAGGAGGAAACGTAAACTGAAAATGAATTTGATAAAGCGGTTCAATACCGGTAAATAATCGAGACTATTTTAAACCGTCAAAAGTAGAATTTTTTTCTCTTAAGGGGAGTCGGATGGTTCTATCTCGCCCATGTTAATTTGCCTAACTTTAGGAATATTTTTCTAAAGAACTATATGAGATATCATTATGAGTTTTTTTGTAGTTTGTTCCTTACATATAACTCTTTGATTTAAACTGAGGATATTTCAAAATATAAAAAAAATACTTTTACAGGGATTTTTTAAAAAATATGTATTAAAAACACAAAAATAATCAGATTTAAAGTTACATAACTTTTTTTTGAGTAGATATATTTAAAATTCCTTAGTTTAAATCAAAGAGCTATTAATGGGGGAAGAAATAATAAAACAAAACATGTTGATATCTTTTATAGTTCCTGAGAAAAATGTTCCTAACTGTTGAAAAACCTTATATTTCAGGAAACGCAAAAAAAATAATTTTAGGTAAGAACTGATGTTCAGAGTTTCTGAAAAATGCTTATAAAAAGAAAACCACTAAACTGAAATCTATCATCTTGGTCTTAAATTAAAGCTAAAGATATGTAAAATAGAAAAAAGGAAAAACAGGAAATCGACTATTTTTACCCCAAACACCCATCCGACTCTCCTTAAGATACGTTTTGTGTTTAGCAGTGAACGATGTTTTACAGAGCAGTGTACTTTTGAAGGAAGCAAATGAAACTCAATGTTAAACAAGTTAAATGCATTAGTTACAACTCTGTCAATCCCGGTGTATGCTCCCTTCTCTCCGACGGAAATGGCTCCAAAACTCGCTTTTAATGAAAGCCATTTTATTGGTCTTAGACAATTGCTTGCTTCACCCCCCCCCCCCTTCACTAGGTTGAAATGCGTTCCACTGCCTTTTTGTTAGGAGAAAACGAGCATTTGTTGGGAAGAACAAACTTGCTCTGGAACCTTGAAGCATTTATTAAATAATAAAGATAGAAGGTGGCGATGGTTCAAATTTTTAGTCCAAAGACTTAAATTTATTTTAGGCATTGTTGGGTTCTTATTATGTGTTCAGCAGAATAAAACCATAATATGAGAAATAGGCCTTCGGATAAAAAAAAAACCCTTGGGGATTTACTTTAATTTTAAAAATGGATTCCACCTCCCGATGAGTTATGTTAAGTGTTGAGGGGCTCAATAAATATCCCTTTTTTTTCAAAATTAAGTACGTTCAAAGGAAAAAAAACTAAACTAACCATCGTTCCCTGAAGCGGTCCCTGCTCCCTCCAAAAAGATAACGTTGGTCCAAGTAAATTTTATAGAATTCTGAAACGCTTACACAGCCCTACCGATAGACTCAAAATGGACGAATATAGTTACTATTTCATTCCCCCCTCGGTGCAACAAGGTAATGAACTGTTACGGGACAGCCCTGGAGAAACTACACATGCCGTAAATGGCTTTCGTGTAGTTCTGATGCGATGTCATTTCAACCCAATTTTTATCAATGCGGTGTGGGGAGGTTATGAGGTACATCTTTGTGTCCGGTTTCGAAACCCGGAAAAGGAGTAAGTCACTTACTCCCCAGAAATACATCCTAGGGAAAAACGACTTACGTCTGAAATAGGATTCCCTTTTCGAAAAGAGAGGGGCACAACATCCTCCTGTCGGGAGCAATCGTTAATAAAAGTGCATTCTTCTCCGTGTACATAAAGGACTGTCTTGAGTATATACAGATAGTGCACACAGAATTGATTAACTAACCGACTATAGTTATGGTTTCACTACCCTCGGTGTAGTTATAACAATTGAATGAAGCTATCCTGTCTCGACTGACAGGTGGATAGACAAACTTAACTTCTCGGCGCATGACTGGGCCAAGGCCTGCCGTGCCCATTTCAGCTTTCGTGACCTAGGGCTCTGGGGTGCTAGGCGTATGTCCCGGTAAGGTGGTCAGACTCACGCGGCGCCCCCAGTGTTTAGTTCCCAAGCATGCTTGGTACCCATTTTATCGACCCACTCAAGGGATGAAAGGATGGGTCAACCTCGCCCAATCCGGGATTCGATCCCCGGACCTGTGGCGTGGCACTACCACTAAGCCTCAGGATCGACAAACACATTATGCAATATCTTAAGGTAACACGAAAAATCTCTCCATGATAATACCCTATTTCTTTTGACCAGAAATGACATCCTGGAACTCATATGATCCAAGGATAAGCCACAGCAGCGCTCTAAACTGCAGTAACCGCAACAGTGCCGTTTTTGCTCTGAAATAATGACTCTTTTCCATTTCTGTTTTCTTATCGGTTCGAGTAATGGAGTGCTTGCAACAACGGTCCCAATCATTTATGGAAGTTACTGCCGGGCATACGCTATGAGAATATTCCTTACGCTCCTGCGATTTCATTGGTTGTTTTCTTTGACAAAGTGTTTAAACAAGCCTCTCTCTTCAGCAGCAACCAAACAGACAAATGTTTCCCACAAATACAGACTTCTAATATTGAAGACTTTATTGTTGCAGGCCCGGTGGAGGTGGACGACTCCTCGCGGCACCAGGACGAGGAGCAGCGGAGGAACGCCCTGAACAGAGCCCCCCCGACCACCGCCCCCCGCACCTCCCTCTCGGGGGCGGAGAGAAATAACGGAGGGGGCATCCCGAGGACGGTGCCGCTCGCATCGCTCTCGCTCGAGCAGCAGCAGCACACGCACCAGGTACTGGACACTCTCAGAACTACAATGATACTCTAGTACAGTGCTTCCCAACAGTTGGTGTTGGTCCTTTCAGGTCCTGATCACCGACTAGGCCTAAAAGGCCCGGGGCCCATTGTGTTAGGGGGCCCCGAAATTGGCTTCAAAACTAGATATTTTGCTCCACAATTTCGTATCATTTGACGGCCAAAGTAATTAAATGTACTATTTATTTTTGCGTTTCTGAAAAATTAAGCACAAATATCAATTAATAGATTGATATTATTAAATTTGATGATTTGACCTTACTTTAAAAGGTTTTTTTAACTATGTATTTTTTGTGAAAATATCATTCTGAAAAGGGCCCCAACCTATCATGGTCGAGCCCAAGGTCCATTCCTTATCGGAATAAAGAGGGGTCTCTCTCGTTGGCCACCCGTGCATTCGCATTTAAATGGAGTTTTCTTTAGACACTAAGCTACCCACAAAAAACGCGTGTAACTTCAAAGAAAAACCCGCAAACAGTAAAACGTCCGGTGGAAACATGGTGTCTTCATCTGGGAATGATTCGCGAAACTATAAGTTAGTTTACTATGCTTAAACTAATTATTAACGCTTCTGATTTCGCAGTCCAGTCTCCTCTCCTTTCGTCCCGATATAGTTCGATATTTCAGGGTTCTTTATAGGGAGCGCTTTGGCTCTTGTAAGAATTTCGCTACGCAGTCAAGAGCTAGATTAGTAAATACCCACTAGAAAACTACTAAGCTAATAAAATAAGTCTCCTCCTTTCGTCGAACAACTGCACACGCATTATGATACGCTGTAAAACAATTGCCGTGAAAAAACCCATAATGTTGCATAAATTCTTTTGCAAATAGAGAACTCCTTTTAAAAAGACGTTAAGTTAAATTTTTCCATTTTTAAAAAATTGTGATTTTGTTAGTAAGATTTATTATAGAATTTAAGGTAAAGATAAATTTGCCACATTATCTATGGATGATAAGTAAGATAATAGTAACACATAATAAGGTTACAAAATTACTTGACAGGGAACGAAATAAGAAATAAAGAATCCTTTATTTTCTTATTTCGTAACCTGTCAGTAATTTAATTCACTTAATTCTTTTTGGAACCTAACTGTGATTTTCGTTTTTTTTTTCACAAACAAATTTAAATAACTTTTCTCAATTTCAAAGTTATTCAAGTTTTTGTGTAGGGAATTTCGATTTTTCGCACAAAACCGAACAACCTACTAAATCTCACCGCAATCTGGAATATGTGAACTTTACTTAATTCCTTATGGAACTTTCTTATGTGCCTTCTTTCTGAAAAAAAAAACCAAGTTGGTTTGTTACAGAATCTGTCACTTAAACCGCTTCCACACAACATTTGTGCTCAACAGGAAACACTATTTATACACCACAGAAAGAAATTCGCCAAACAGCGCATTTAGCTAGTTATAATTCCAAAATGAACTAATATCTTTAATCTTCTTTTGCAGATTTAATAATTAATCTTTATCGTTTGCTAATATTTTTTTTGAAGTTCGAAGAATAATGATATATTTTTTAAAAAATATCTTTTAGTAGCCACTAGTTTACAGTTCGAAAAATAAATTAATAAAATTGATGCGATAAAAATAAAAGCGAAACTTTGCATATTCTTTATGCATAGTTAGAATTGTTTATGCATCTTTTTTCATACATATATAATGAACGATCAAAAGAACTCTATTGTGATATTACTACAATTCAAACTGAATTATATCACATAAATAAATGTTCTTTCAAAAGTTTTTATTTTAAATAAAGTTTCTTGTACGTTTAACAAAATGGCAACAGTGAAAATATTGAATAAATAAATTTAGCTAGTTTCATTTAAATTTTATTTCGAAAATTCAATCATTATTACTTATCGTTTGCAAAAATTAATCTATATTTTAAAGAATAAATATGTAATATTCCTCGCTTTTAAATAGAATGAAAATATTTCATATCAACATATGAAGAATCTCGTAGTGAAATATATTTGACGTCATTTCAAACGGATGGACTTCGCTAAAATAAATTTATTTTAATTTATTTTCTAAAAGAATTAAAGTTTCTCGAGCGATTGTTGCGATGGCAATGGTGATTTAATTCTTATAAAAATGGCTACCTATGCTTTTTAAATGAGCATTAAATTTTGGAGTTTTTTTTAAAAATAATTAAAGTACTTCGAATTCAAATTCTTTTCTGAAATTTTCAATGTATTCTAATTTCGATGCGCTGAATTTTTTGACGTATCACACTTGTCCGTAGCATTTGTAGTTTGGGCTATGAAAGTGGGTGACGGACACGCAGACTGAACGATTATAATACCTTCCACTTTTTACGTTATAAACGTAGTGAAGCTAAAATCCATTAATTTCACCCCTTAGTTTTTGAGACGATTAAAATTTGTTTGGAAATTCTACTTTATTAAGTGTGCAATACTGGATTTGTTGACATTTTCCACCAAAAAGTCATTTTTTTTATATATTTTTTTAATGAACTCATTTTGAAACAAATTCTTCAATTCTAAATTAACTTGCTAACCTCTCCTATTTGCACCCGTTACAAGTCGTTTCTCGGTTGTAGTTGTTTTTTGGCTGTTAAACCAACATGCAGGGCCGTGATTACCATAAAAGCACCCAAAAATGCTCTGCTAGTTATTTAGGGATACATTACATACAAATTAAACGATTTTAATAGCACGTGTGAAGGGAAATATACCTTGTACTAATTCAGATTTTTGTAATTTTTGTCTTCTCCATGCGTAATCACACGAATTTTAACATCCGTTTCTTAAATATTAATTGCGACATTTTGTGTAGAAATATTGTTGAGAGTGCCTTTAGGCTTATCATAACGATTTCCCGACTCTAACTTATGTGCAACATTTTAAGGGGCGTTAAAAATCACATCAACAATTTTTTTTTTAATTGTATAATATACTATCTTTATAAACCCGGCGTTGCACGGGTGTACCCTTAAAAACCCTAATTAGTAGGGTTGTTTTACTATATGTTTATGAAACTGGCAATTTGATACAGCTATGATATAATAGCCGATTGAGTTTTGGCATTTTTGTGGCTTTTGGCGAAGTTGAAATTTAACGTAGGGTAGCGATTCCCATCCAGTTGTATGGGTTAGGGTTAGTTTGAATTATTATCGCACTAGAGCTGTAAACGAGGGCTATTGGCCACGAGCGTCTTAATTTAGAACCATAGTCAAGTGACGAGCCGACACCTGAGTAGGCACCCAGTGCAACTTTTAAGGGCGACATCGTACTCAGCTTCGGGACTTTGAAAAATATTTAACGTGCATTTCCGCCACACAGGGTATTATTAGTCAGACATTTTTGGCTGCATGGGCTGCTTATAGATCGGCAGTAATTTTGACAATCCCCGGAGCCGAATCTGGTACCTATCGTATACAAGGCGAACGCCTTTACCTACGGGCTCCCCAGTCCTGTCGAGTGGTCAAATATGGAGTGGAATGTTTACCACATTTCAGGTATTTTCTGGTGTAGGAGGGCAAATAGAAGCTGCATACAAAACAGCTGCATAACAGCTTACATAAAAAAAATCACTGTTATAAAGGGTACACCCGTGCAACGCTGGGTTGATAAAGCTAGTATTTTATAAACATGTTTCCCAACATCTTAGCATTATATAAATATAAGTAAAAAGGTTTTTTTTTTAAAGTCGATTTTTTTAGTTTTGGCGCGCTAGATTTCGATTTGGCCCCACTGTGCGCTTTCCTAGAGAAATTGAAGACGCAGCAGAATTATTTGTTTCGATCTTCTGGTTCACTCTTCTCGCACAACCATTGAAAGTCGATTAGCTTTTTAATTAGACCTCGACATGTGAAGCTGTGTGCTTTGGCAGCAGAGCTTCGGCTCCTGTCTCCATCCCTTTAAATTTTATAAAATGCTTTTTCTTCTTTTTCTTTATAATAAAACAGCTTTGGACTTCCAACTTCCTTCATTTCTAGAATGAACTACAGAATAAATATTCTCTTCAGTGTAATAGTTGTGTTTCTACTGCACGTATTTCTCAGATACGCGAGTCTTCCCACTGTTTAATTTATGTATTCTCTCTCCCAGCAGCAGAAGGGGGGTCGTGACGAGTGGCGCCACGACGAGGACGACGACGACGAGGAGGAGGACTACTTCGAGATGATCGAGCGCGCGATCGGTCGCCCGCCCCCGAGAAAAGCCGAACGGCAGCAGCCCCAGGTGAGTCATTATGGGCAATGCCATACAAATAATGTCCGAAATTTCACACGCATAACATTTAACGTGACGAATTAAGATTGCTAAAACTCTTTTAAATGTGTTAGTCATACAGGATAATGCACATAAAAGTGGCCCGGCATAGAGCTAAGAATGCAGATGTTGGTTGGTTGGTAGACATATATTTTCAGGCTCGTGTGCTTGGTCACAAAGACCCGCTTATAAACCTTCGTCAAGAAGGACGGACACGACCTACACACACATACAAGACAGATGCTGACATCTATCGCCACCTCCACAAATTAGACATGTCCCTGAAGGGGAGGGAAATAGTCTCCAGCGACCTGTACCCGTGGTAAACTGCGCAATGACCGACCACAGGACTTTCGGATCAACAGATTTAACGAGCACGTACTCCGCATATACTCGGTAGGTCTTCAGTGGTACCGGGACTCGATCGCGGGACCTTCCGATCTCGAGACCGAGACGCTGACCACTAGGCTCCCTACGGCCCATGCAGATGTTTTACGAGAAAAACAATGGAAGCCGTTTGAGAGTCTGCAAGTCGAATTCATAAATTATTCAAGCGTTCAATATGGCTTCACTTGGCAAAAATGTTTTTACGTGGGTTTTATTGGATGAACGTCGCACTGGAGCTACACATGGACTGTAGGCGAATAGGGTACTTGACTAAAAAAAAATTATTGGCTTAAAATATTCTTAAGCCAAAAATATTAGACCCGTATTTTTTCTTTTTTTTCAAATCTATATACATAAAAGGCAACTTCCGTTTGTTTGTATAAGACACGAGATCTAAAGAACCACGCAACAGATCGTTACGAAATTTGGCACAAAAATTCATCTCATCTCCGGAACAAACATAGGCTAAGAATTTTTCGAATCAGACCATTCCGTCTATCGTTTTCATTCAAATTTTCTGAAAAAAACACCACTTTGGCTCAAATCCGATCTTTTTTTACTTTCCTGATGCCATCGGCTGAAAAAATTAAAACTTTTAACGAAAACATTTAAAATTGAAAATGTTTATTTTATTCTGTTGCCATTACCTTCAGAAACTAATTTCATTATTTGAAAAATAATTGACATGTTTCAAGTGACGTAATTCCGCCAGTCTCCATTCCCGGATTTTATTGTGGGTTTATTTGATGTGATTTTTTCATTGATTTTTCTGTTGACTGCATGTATGCATATTTAACCAATAAATGAACTATGATGGTTAATAAAGGCCATCGCACTAGAGCTGCATATTAGTGTTTTATGTATTTATTTTTTCGCGAAATACGTTGCCAAACTCGCCAAATTATTAACTAAAACTCGCCAAATGGGCAATTTCTTTTATAAATAATTTATAATCTGGTCGGTTGTTCGAAGGTCATTGTGTTAGAGCTGTATAATGGGTGTGTTTGTAGCTATATATATTTTCTTGCAAAATTATATCCCAAAACGCGCCAAATGAGCTAAAAGGTTTTATGTATTTATGAGGGAATTGTGATGACATTTATGAGTGCATTTTATAGCGTATTTTTCATTTTGGAATTTTAAGGCAATGAAACGGGATTTTATACTTTATAACGAGCGGGAACAATAACATAAGTTTATGATCCTATAACAGGTTATATGGTACACATATTTGGAACGATTTGATAATTTTTAATCCGTGCGAAGAACGGGTATAAATTTGCTAGCGTTATTATTGTATTTATTTTCATTCAATTATTATTGTATTAATTTTCATTCAATTATTGTACAGTACTGTATACATATGCATTGAATTCTTAATTTTTCAGCATTTGTATTGAATTATGGTAGAAATTTGTACTGCTTATATTGTATTTATATCTACAAAGTGTCCAAAAAAAGTTACTTAATTTATTATAGAACTCCCTTGAATTGCGTTAAAATAAAAGTTTGAGACCCTTTTAAGATTTAGCCGTTTTTCCATTTTTAATTCTTACTGATTATTTTTTACTTAATAAATATGTATTCTTTTTAATTTGAGCTTCTTATCAAAGGTATTTTTGAAATTAATATTAATCATTACTATATCCAAGTTGGGTTATTAAATGGAAAATTTCTGGGTAATCTTCATATCTTATGTAACTAAAATGAAAGAAAAAAAATAGTTAAATTGACTGTTAAATTATTTTTCCACCTCTACCCGTGCAACGTCGGGTATAACAGCTAGTACCCCATAAAAAGGGGAAAAATGAATTTTAAAATTAGGACGAAAAATCACTCCCTTTTTGGGAGTGATTTTTCGTCCTAATTTTAAAATTCATTTTTGGCTGTCACGCTTTGTGGCTGTCACGTGGTATCTATGATGTCAGTAGTGACTACAAACAAACTTTGAAACACCATTTTGGAATCTACTTTAAGCAATTTGAACTATCCGCTTCTGTAAAACCTCCACCCATTATCTATATAATTCTTATTAAGTAAGTTAGATTAAAACCAGTTTAATTACAAACAAAAAACATCACACCGGTTTGTTTATACACACCAGTGAAGTCAGCCACATCGACGTGTTTGTGATCACGTGACGTACCGATGAAAAAAAAGCCACTTGAAAATGATTTTTATTAATTATTTAAAGATTTATTTTGCCAAAAAATATATACGTTTGTTATATTTGGGTTCAAACTATAATCTAATTAATATTGGAAGGTATTTTAGCGATACTGTCAAGTACCCTATTCAGGACTTGGTGCGGCCTGAGTTATTTTGAGTTGATCAGTGTACAGGTGAAGATGACACTCACAGTTCAGCCAGAGGGCATTCATTGTTTAAAAAAACAAAAAAATTCTCATAGAAAGAGGGTGGCCAGTTGTTGGATAATGAATTAAAATGTATCCAAATGCCGGAGAAGAGTGTTATGCCATGATTAGTTACATGATTATGGCCTTGCACTTGACCGTACCTCAAAATGACGAGGCCGGTCACCGATAGCCCTCCTGTAGCTCTATTTTGACGTTATTTAACAACCTTGTTCAGTTAGATGGACAAGCAAACCAAAAGAAAGTAGCCAATGCACCATCTTCACCTAGGTAGGTTGGTACATGTATTTTCCGGTTTGTGTGCTTGATCAGAGATCCGCTTATACACCTTCGTCAAGTAAGACAGACACGGACAGAATTTTTTATTGACACAGCTAGAGAGAAGGTACACCCAGGGCGAAGGCGGGAATAGAACCCACAACCGGTACATTGTGCAGACTGTTAGCGCAATGGGCTGCGATCAAATCCACTAAGCCGCCCGGGTTCCACATCTTCACCTCTGACCTTCTTCTCTCCTATCAGGTGCAGGCGCCCCCCGCCGTGCTCCGTCAGATCGACCTGCAGCCGGAGCCCACGAAGCCGGAGCCGGCCGACCCCGCCAAGCACTACCTGGACGAGCACAAGACGCAGCCCGTGTCCTACGAGGCATTCAGCTCCGCCAAGAACGCCATGCACAACGGAGCGGCATCAACCACGGCAGCCCCGATGCCCCGAACCAACCCGCCCGCCTACTACTACTCGCAGACGGCGGCCGCATCCACCATTCCCGAAGAGCCCGCCAAGAACAAGACACAAGGTTTGTACCACGGGGTTTTTCACTTACTCCCACTTTGCAGAATCAAATACCTTGACAATAAACAAGGTCAGGGGAAAGAAAAAGCATGTGCAATTACTCTAGGCATTCTTCATACTGCATCCGCAAAAAAGTTAGAAAAAACTTCCTATACAAACATAGTTGTTGTTTCTTATTCCACTTGATCTAGAATCTTTTCCACTTGATCAAGTCTAGACCAAGTCCAAAAGACCGTTCGCCCACAAAAAGTTTCGAATCAGCGCAGGGCTTTCAAAAAGGTTAGTCTTTGGGTCAAGCTTGGTGGGTATTACAATTGAGGCATACGGTACACCTTTTGTGCTTGAACAAATATAAAGTGTACGGGTATATCCGGTGACAAACGTTGGTGAAGTGCTTTTATGCACCAAGATAGTTGGTTGGTAGACATATATTTTGAGGCTTGTGTGCTTGGTCACAAAGACCCGCTTATAAACCTTCGTCAAGAAGGACGGACACGACCTACACACACATACAAGACAGATGCTGCCATCTATCGCCACCTCCACAATTTAGACATGTCCCTGAAGGGGAGAGAAATAGTCTCCAGGGACCTGCACCCGTGGTAAACTGCACAATGACCGACCACAGGACTTTCGGACCCAACAGATTTAACGAGCACGTACTCCGGATATACTCGGTGGGTCTTCAGAGGTGTCGAGACTCGATCGCGGGACCTTCCGATCCCGAGATCTTAACCACTAGGCTCCCCACGGCCCCACCAAGATAGTGCTTTAAAATGCTCTCAAGTTCGAGGACTGATAAGCCTGCAAAGGCGTGATCCGCATTAAAGCATTTTGAATTTGACTTTAAATAAGTATAAGAATCGCCGACCGATGTCGAAGAATCACTTTCAGCGTTGTATTTGGTTATTTTACCGTGTCATTTTCGTTGCAGTGTACTCACAGCCGACGGCCGATGACTCTGGTGCCCCTGCCGCGAAGGTGGCCAGTAAAGGTGCCACGCCCCCTCCACAGGAGGACTGGTCCCCCGTGTCCGACCTGTCCCCGATCCTCGACGTGTCCCCGTCGGTGGAGGCCGCCGAACAGGAGCTCATGGAGAAGTTCAACAAGGGAGAGGTGAGGACAGATCTAGGCTAATGCAGACTATAGGTACATCCAAGTTTGGGGTCCCCCCCTTTAAAGGAAACTTTGGAAGGAGACTTTTGTGTATGATTGCTCGTATGATGGGCAATGTCTGAATCAAATCACAACTCAAAAAAATAAAAATCATCCTTAATTTAACTCATTCCATGTTTTTTTTTCTAGCTTTAACAGTAATGCAGGGCTACAAAATGACAAAATTTGTTGAAATTTTAGGGAGCAGCAAAATTTAACATGAAAATAAATATAACTGGGGGCCCCTAATACTAGTTGGCCCCGGGCCTAACAGGCCTAGTTGGGCCCTGGATGAGGAGACAGGGTTCCGTACATAATCCCGACAGGGACGAAATTCCGATAGAGAAATCCTGACAAATTAATAAACTAATGCCGCTTAATTAAGGGCAATTTAAGTACTAATGTTTGCATTTTTTGTTGTCGGGCCTTTCAAGATGTCGGCTGTTGGGAATATGTCCCAGACCCGAGAACACACCTTTGACTCTACACTTATTGTTACACATGTGGCTACTTACGTGGGTCATTCTCTGTAAAAGGGACAAATCGATGTAACGGACACTTTGCTCTTTATTTTCAAATTATATATGCATGTTTGTGATTTATTAGTGTAAACTGGCCCACAACCTAACTAGTCCCACTTAAAAAATATCAAATAATTATAATTTACTTACATAAAATTTCATTTAAATACCCGATTTGTCACTCCCTCACACTGTCCCTGCATGCTTTTACAACCTTTAACGTCCTAAAAAAGGCCGTTTTAAATATATAATCCCTTTTGGCGGAACTATTTATGGTTAATTAGTTTCTGTAGTTTCCGAAAATGTATCTGATGTTTTTCTACCATCAATAGTTTTATGTAATTTTATGAATATGTAATGTCCCTGGGTTATAGAGTCACTCCTATAACACTGCTTTAAAGTTCAATTAAAAACTTACTAGACGACTAAGAAATCGAATTTAAATTGGCATGTTATTCTTAAAGGATTGAGGCTTCTAAATCAGCCATCAGTTGTTTTGATCCATGAGTGATAGCGTTTTTACAGTACTTTTAGTATTAAAAATATCATGGGAGTCTTTTACTGTCGTCACTCACTCAATCTCATTTACTGATTATAGATAAGTGCGAGAATCATTTTACTAGTCTCAAATTGTGGGCATTTAAATGTAGATTAACATACAATCTCTAAACCTTATAAAAAATTCTTTGAAAATGAAGTTATTTGACTTTTCCTACGGAATCGTCACTCACTCACACGTCACTAACTCACATATCAGCCTTGAAGGTCAGTCCACATTGGATAACATCATCATGGATCTTTCTTTCCAAGCGCATTCAATACCGATCAATTGTTTCGCTTCAACTGTAGATTTTTTAAAAACGCATGCCTTTAGATATTTCACGAGAGTTGATTATTCGTATCTTCTTCTACGTTATAATCAAGAGTTAGGGTTAGTTTTAATTATCCTTACACTAGAGATACACTAGGGCTATTGATGACGGGTATCGTAATTTAGAACCACAGTCGCGTTATCATCAAGCGATTTATGACGAATAACTGTAAAATCAAATGCGGTTGCAATTTTTTTAAGCCAGGAGTCGTTTACTCTAATCACGTCATACGCATATTATACTTATTTAACACAATTTATTACATTGAAATTATACTTGACAAAATGCCAATATTCAAGTATGGTCGGTGTCGACCTCATCACTTGACCAGGGTTCTAAATTACGAGGCTTGTATTGGCTGCGTAGAGTCAATATAAGTAAGATGCATACTCAAAAATACTACGGATGATATCTGGTGTAAGCAAGCCTACAGCCAATCAATAAACCAGCTATACAAACCCATCCAATCAAAGTGTGGTTGTGGCCGTAACTAGATTTGTATAGTTGATTAGGGACACAGTTCTAAATCTCCCAAAAATGTTGTACAGTTTCAATTAAAGTGGCTACAACTTAATTAAGAAATAGTAAAATAATTTTATATATAAAATTGATTATATTATTTACGTAGAAAATGACACATTAATTGCAACCACTATTAATTCTATAAAATGCATATGTGTTATCACTCAAACTAAAATATTCCTTAGCGAAATACATCAAATATTGAAAGGAATGCTCTTAAGTCAACTTATTTGAAATTGAAAAGGACCTCTTTATGGGTTTCAATTTAGTTAAATTTTATCCACATTTATCAGGCGCCGGCTCGACTGTGGTTCTAAATTACGACGCCAGTCGCCAATTTTCCCTCATGTAGCTCTAGTTTGACGGTATTTCAAACTAACCCAACCAAACTTTCCCATTTAAAGAAAATACTCGCATTCTTATAGATATATATCGTGTACTCTGTCTACTGTAGGTTTAGTGCGCCTTTAATTCAACCAAACTTAACCCCACATAGAAGTAAATCATGCGTTTTTGAACTGAAACACCATGCGTAACTTTTGGGGCAAGGCAAAAAGGCATGCAATGGTGTCACATGCGCATATATATTGTCTGTTGCGCATGCTCAGTATCTAAAAAAGTTTACGTCAGTTGTCAAGTTTGGAAAATATGTATTTTTTTTTTTAAAAATAAAAAAAATATCTGAACCAATTTTTTTACTATATATGAATGTGTGCAACGCATATAAAGCAAATTATTCAATAAGAAAAATATTTTTTTCTCAGTTTTTAAAAGTGCAATTTGTCCCATTTACAGAGAATGACCCACGTACTAAATAACTAGTGAAGCTCAAGTAAGCGTAACAGCCCAACCAGTGTTAATCATAATTTTTGTCGACTGACGTTCAAGAAGAAGACTTTTCGAACTTTAAAAACTACTATCACTCACAGCAACAATTAATATAACACGAGTTAATCATTAATAATTTCTGCTCGAACTTGCCTTTGGACACTCGATCCATTCTATCATAAATGAACTAAAAACTGTTTTTAAGACTTCGATTTACCAAGAGGACTAAAAAAGAAACTATATAAACTAAAAACTAACTGTACTAACTAAAAAAGAAAAGCTATCCATAATGTAAAGTGTCACAAGAAAGTGCATATTACCCGTAAAATACTTTTTTTTAAAAAAAGAAGTTGAATAATGAGCTATCAGCACCGTGTTAAAATCCGTGCGATAAGAGCCCGACTTTTGTTCTATTACAGAATCTACCGTTGTTGCACCTCCGCAAAAGCAAGAGAAAATGTATGTCTACAATTTCGTGTTTGTACACGAAATTCTAGATATTAGATTATTTCCAGACTATGTATTTAAACAAAGTGTTCTGTAAGTCCCGATACCCCGAATCGGTAATTATTTACAAAAATACTAGTTTCCAATGCATTATTTTGGTTAATTTATTACTATAATTACTGTTAATTTATAACTATATTGGTACATTGCATTCCTTATCTAGCTACATATAACAATAATGATTTTGGGTCCAATGACGCTTAAATCTAATCAATTCTGTAAGTCTCTCGCGATTTTAACTGTAGTGTGTGTGTCCAGGAGGAGAAGAACGGCGGCAGCGTGCCCCGCGCCACCTCCGGCACCATCTCGGGCATGCTGGAGGAGTTCACCCGGGCGCTGGGGCTGCCCCAGGGCGGCTCGTCCTCGCCCCCGGAGGACCTCAAGGCGGCCGTCTCACCGGTGGCACCGCCGCCCCACTCCCCCACGCAACACTCGCAGGTGAGAGGGACTAACAACTTTTATATTGCTCACCGTTTGGGACCTTAACAAATTGATTCTTGCTGTTAGTCCTCGTTAAATTTAAATATGGACTCGGAGTTATATGGGTCTAATTCTACATCCAATCAACATAAAATAACCTTTTTTTTATTATCACGATTTTGGATGTTTTGCGCATTCTTCATACGAATCTAGGGGACTTTGAAAGTCAATAACTCATAGACTAAGATAGTCCAAAATTTGGTAAAATTGTTTTTTGTTTATTGGACTAGTTTTACCAATCTACTAAAACATTTCAGATGTCATTGTTCGGACTATCAGTTGATTTGACACGGAATACGATTTGCTCTTACCAGATCGCAATGGGGTAATATTTCTGTTGCTCGGAAAACCGTTTGAGTGGGTTTTGCCCTATGTTAATTCTATGAGATAATATTTCTTTATTGCCCACTCATTATTCTTCTTCTCATCGATGCAGGAGCGTTCCCCGCAGAAGAGCCAGCAGCCGACCACCCCCCGCCGCTCGCACCGCCGCCTTCCCCAGCCCACGGTGGAGCAGATGCAGGCGGCCGTCGCCATGGCGGCGCAGACACCACCGCCCACCAGGTGACGACACACCTTCTCTCGCACTATTACTGCATTCAGTCAGCATCACAATGCTCAGAGAGCACTAAGTATGGCCGTGCATTCACCGTCTGGTCCCAAAATCTTATTTTAGATATGCTGAAGATTTCATGCTTTTTTACCATTTGTTTTTAAATTCTTTAAATTAGTACTAATTCCTCCAACAAGACACCGCCAGGGCCGGATTTAAAGATTTGCCGCCTGTAGGCTACGATTGATTTGCCGCCCCTGTCACAATATTCTCCCCCTTCGGGGAAAGGTAGCTGTTTAGCTGCAAAATAGGGTGGCTGGTATGTGATGTTTAAAATAGATACACATATTAGAATCATCTATGTACACGCTAAATCGAAAGCGAAATAGGCCATTTTTAACTGTTCGACTATTTTTCTTTCAACTTCGAAATCCGGGAGGAGGGGTGCAATTGCCCTCGCAGCGACCATGTTTGCTACGAAATATTAGTATTATATAAATATTTACGGTTTAGGCATTAATGTAAATTATTTGTTTCTTTTCTTAAAAATATTCGTATCTTTATAATAATATTTTTATGCCGAATGCTGATTTAATTGGTGCCCCCAAAAATTCGCTGCTCTAGGCTACATCCTACTATTTCGAAATTCGGCCCTGGACACCGCCGCCCACTCACCTTCTCTCGCACTCCATACTCGGGTCACTGCATTCAGTCAGCATCGCAATGCTCAAGGCCCGAGTACTGAAAAGGGTATGACTATCGTGAGCAGGTAAACTGCAGCAATGACTGCTTGGACGTTTTATAAACTCAAAAACTTAAAGAAACAAGAAAATATACGAAATGACTGATTATTTCAGGGTAAAAAAAAGGTCTAATTCATTGTCGTTGTTCCTGTAGTTTATCTGCCCATGTCAGTATATACCGTCTGGTCCCAAAATCTGGTCAAGGCTATCTATTTCAAAGATATGGTAAAACTGCTATGCTTTGTACACTGAAAAAAAAATTCTAGTCCAACTACCAGAATCTGGTATATTTAACCGTATTTTCTGGCTCATATGGAACACCAAAAAATGTGGTTTATCTACCAGTATCTGTTTGGTAGTGACTTTATGGTAAAATTACTAGAAAAATATGGTTTCATTACCATGATGTTTGGTACCGCATTTGGTTTTATTACTTTATGTAGAGGTTTTACTACCATATGTAGTGGTTTTATTACCCTATATAGGCTTTATTACCGTATGTAGTGGTTTCATTAACGTATATAATGGTTTTATTACCGTATACAATAGTATTATTGCCGTGCACAAAGTTAATATTACCAAATAAGATTACTTAAACCATATGCGTAATCACCGTATTTCTATTATAAATTTTAAATTTCATTTCGCAAGAAATGTACCGGATCCATCGGGAAATGTCGCGCGGAACTCCATTTTCATACTACTTTCAATAAAATGCGAAATATACTACTAGTATAATTAGTTTAGTTTACTTATATGACTTCTTTCGAGTTGCTACAAACGACTGCAACACAGCACCGCCATGTTTGATGAGTGATATTTACCATACGTATATTGGTAGTCAAAATTTCAGCTAATACCGTGGTATTTGGTAGGTATCATTGCGCTCAACATGATCCGATCACCAAGCATATGGTAAAAGACCGAGGCTTTCTGGAAATTAATTTGATTTGTTAACCATGCTTCTCGTATAAAAACAAAGCGTATGGTAGGAAAACCATTTGTGGAGTTAACTTACTTTTCATAGTTGTAATCTTACCAAACGTACGGGTAAACAGAGCAATAATTTTCGATACCAGAAATTCTAGTAATCCGTTACCAAAACGAATAGTAAGGTTACTAATTGAATGGTTTAAGTACCTGGTATTCTGGTTTTATTACTAGAAATACCATTACCATACAATTATGGTTTTTTTCCAAGAATTTTTTTTTCAGTGTAAAAATGAGCTTTCACTTTATTTAGAATAGTATTAATTCCCATTAGTCTTGAAATGTAACGAAAATGTGAAAATTAGATATATTTTAGTCTTCCAAATTGTAAGAGGATCGCATCGGTGTTAAATGCTCATGTGACTATCTACGGCCTGAAGATATTAAATTGCTGTAAAACTTATAAATATACTGTAATATAAAAAAAATAACCGCAAAAATGTGTTACATTTTCACAGAAATTTTTACTGTGCGAAGTCAGTAGTCAGGACCCGATCTAGTAACACGGACTATAAGCAGAGAAATTTTTGGGGTTCTCCCTAAAATACTTGTCTGTATGATTGCTTGTGTGTATGTTAACTTGTGTGCATGATGTCTGACCAAAATTGAAAGCTAAGAGCTAAAAAAACTTTAAAATAATCATTAATTTTACTCTTTTTGCTGAACTTGTGTATTTTAATGCTATTTTAGCTTCCACACTACGTTTATAACTTAAAAAGTGGAAGGTTTTATAATCGTTCAGTCCGTCCGTCTGTCACCCACTTTCCCGTGAAAGTGGGTGACAGACGGACGGACTGTAAGTCTCACAAACGAACCGTAAGTCTCACAAACAAGTGGGATACGTCATTTTGAAGCAAAAAATCAGATTAGGCTACATTCCAAATTTCATTAAAAAATTTACATTAGAAGTTTATTTAAAATTTAAATCGCTAAAAATTTAATCTACATTGAAATCACAATACGGTTCTTTGATGGTTCATTATATATGTATGAAGAAAGATGCATAGAAAATTCTAACTTGGCATAAAAAAAATATGCAAAGTTTCGCTTTTATTTTTAAAGCATCAATTGCACTAATTATATATTTTTCTAACTGTAAATTAATTTAACAAACGATAAATAACTGAATTTTCGAAAGAAATGTAAATGGGAAATTGTGGCGACACTTAGAGATATTTATTAAAAAAGATAACACCATTATTCTTCGAACTTCAAACAAATTTAGCAAACGATAAAGTCTAATTATTAAATCTGAGAAAGCAGATGAATGAAAACGGTTAATTTTGGGGTTTAAAAGTTTGAATTACAACTAGCTAAAGGCCCTGTTTGGCGAATTTCTTTCTGAGGTGTATAAATAGTTTGTTTACTGTTGAGCGCAAATGTTGTGTGGAAGCGGTTTAAGTGACAGATTCTGTAACAAACCTACTTGTTTAAAAATCACTAAAACTTGGGCCTAACATCATAATGTAATGTGTTAACTGAGTCTCTCTCCTTCTTGGGTGTTTCAGCGCGGCGACGGCAGGGGCTCTGCTGTTCGGGTTCCAGGACACGTCGAAGCCGCCGCCGGAGAAGTGGAAGAGCCCGGACCTGCAGCAGTCCTTCGAGCAGGCATACCACTCGCAAAACCACGATGCGCAGCCACTGGTAAGATCCCTGAACACACAATCAGGCGCTGAGATGTGCGCCCGCTTTCTTTCTTAATGCCCCTAGTTGCCATGTAACCACTACGACATAACCATTTACGACCTGAGCTACACAATTGTGCGGATATAAAAGAGAACGTTCAAGCTCTTCAAAAATATCAACACCGAAGCAGCTGACTTGTATCAGTCATTTATTTGTATAAAAATGGCGTAGTTCTTAAGGAGTTGCTGGCATGGATGCTGTTAAGGGAACTCTTAACATTTAGTCTCATAACCTTAAATCAGCGTCATCTGAAGGGGTCGTAAAGCAATAAAACTAGGTTCTCGTAAAACTTGAATAGGTCATGACTTCAATGACAGCATCCGAAACGTGAGAAATGGCCGATGTATCTGCCGAAGTGGCCTTCGCTCGCTACGCATGCGCCAGATGAAGACGCATCGCTAAGCGGGAATTCTAACAAACCAACCAAGCGAAGATAAAATGCTGATTTCGCGCAACAAGGTGCTTTCAAGCGCCTTGACGTGCGTCTTCAGTCCTTACAAACCAGGGCCTTAGAAGACTCGGTTAATGGCTCTACTAACGTAGACATTAGGTTGTATCGAAAACAGGTTTCTTCAATCTAGACTTTCAGCTTGAAAATGAATGCATAGTTTCATTACAAAATACAACAAAACTGTCAGAGAGACACGATTACCTAAAGTTTAAACCGTATTAAGGCCTTATCACACGAGAGCTCGTTCGTTCAGGGACGTCCGTACGCCATATCAAAAACTGGTTTGTGGAGCAGGTTTTGCTCGATGAGCATTTTCGAGTCGACTCGAAAAAATCCGGCTCCTTTTTGCTGTTCGAACGGCTGCTCCAATCAGAACGAAGTTCAGTCGTGACGTCATGGCCGAGCCTCCTCCTTGTACCAATACCGCGATAATACTGCTTTTAAGTTTGTGATGTCACGCATGACGTAACCGTTCTCTTGTGACGTTTTTGTTGTCCCAAAAGTTGTTCGACGAGCGACGTTCGTACCGTCTGATAAGGGCTTAAACTCTTATTAAAAAAAGTAACGAATTTTCTATAATAAATGGCCGCAGAGGCAACTGAAGGTTTTAATTCAAATCAACCAAGTTTTACGAGCCGTAACATAGGGCTATTTCTCCGCACTACAAGTGCAATATTTTTCCGCGAAATACAAGTCAATGTCTCTTTGAATCTTTCTCTTCAGTGACTGTTTCTTATAAATTTATTCATGTTTTCTTTCTCTTCAGACCACTGTACCGAGTCCAGCTCCCAGAAATCAGAACAAAATCAACAACAACCAGGTGAAAAACTCAGAAGCTGCTGAGTCCAACCAAGAAGGCGAGTAAACATTTATTTGAATAGACATCTACTATGTCTCGAATTCTAAAGAAATGACATCCCATTTTCTTATCCCTAGATTCTCATTCTATCTCTATTTCTAGATTCTTATAGCATCTGAAAAACAACTTGAGAAAGTCGGTGATATTTTGGCGTTGTATTTTGCAATTTGGCCACAAAAACAAAAGAAAGTTTTGGAAATTTTTTTGAAAAAGGTCCAAGCCAAAAAAGGATTTGAAATTATTCCAAAGAAACTCCATGAACCTTTTTTTTAAACAGCTCTAATAATGACTGTGTTCATGCTGTAAGTGAGAAGTGTGCAAGTGCATGAGTTGAGTTAACATATCTGCAACTGCTCATACTATCGGACACACTAAACTTCACTCCTCATAGTTCTCAGCCTGTTAGTTTAACCTATGAGTCCCGCTTCTAATGTTCTTTACATAAAATAGAACATTTTTACTGCCGGGATGTCGGCCTACTTAAAGTAAAAAAAATCAAATTTAATTAATGAATATTAATCAAAATAAACAGGTTGTTTGACTGTATTTTTTGTTTAATTAGAAATATTTAAATTTTTAATGAAAACAAGGTTGAAGTGGAAATAAACGAAATCCAATTTAAATTAACCTTTGAGCAAGCATACTGGCAGCAGCTTCATTAGTCGTGATGGACCGAAAAGAGAGAGAACAAGATTCCAGCTCTCTTTTTCTAGCTTCTTATGTTCTAACCTGTTTTCTTCTTCCGTCACTTCCAGCTATTTCGTTTACATTATGACTGGTGGTTCAATAGACGATCGGAATGACCACGCCTACGGTGTTTCACTTCTACGTCAAACGTTGTTTCATACCCCCACAAACTAATCACGCTTCAGCCCATTGTCCAAGGTTTCTTCTTGACAGAGTTTGAAGAGATGTTAAGACTTCTCAAATAGCTAAGCTGCAAACCTCGTACCTGGGCTTTGTTCCGCCACAGTTAAGTTAGAATGTCTTTCTCTTGCAGGCGCCCCTCGCAAACTTCGGTCTGGCGCCCCGGAGGACTTGAGAAACGGCAACGGCGCCCTGGCAGATCTCTCGTCGCCCCTCACTCCGGGTACGCCTAGGGACAAGGTGACGGAACATTTCATTTTGCTTTATAGATACCACCGTTTCCCATACAACGGTTATTTTTGTCATTCTTACTGTGATCCACAATGGCAATGTTGGCACGGGGGAAATATCCTATTTATACGCTTTTATGAATTATACTCTATTATATGGATTCCCTCCCATTGTAGAATTCTTAGTAATAAACAGGCAAACGAATTCGTCAAAAAGGGAACATTTATTTTGCAGTCGACACACAGCATGAAATTCCTCTGGGTTCTGCAGTGAGACTTATTGAAAACTAGCAAATTTATACCCGTTCTTCGCACGGATTAAAAAAATATCAAATCGTTCCAAATATGTTTACCATATAACCTGTTATAGGATCATAAACTTATGTTATTGTTCCCGCTCGTTATAAAGTATAAAATCCCGTTTCATTGCCTTAAAATTCCAAAATGAAAAATAAGATATAAAATGCACTCATAAATGTCATCACAATTCCCTCATAAATAAATAAAACCTTTTAGCTCATTTGGCGCGTTTTGGGAAATAATTTGGCGAGAAAATAGATATAGCTACAAACACATCCATTATACAGCTCTAACACAATGACCTTCGAACAACCGACCAGCTTATAAATTATTTATAAAAGAAATTGCCTATTTGGCGAATTTTAGTTAATAAGTTGGCGAGATTGGCAACGTATTTGGCGAAAAAATAAAGACATAAAACACTAATAGCTCTAGTGTGATGGCCTTTATTAACCATCATAGTTCAGTAATAGCTTAACTGTACATTTATTGCTTAAATATGCATACATGCAGTCAACAGAAAAATCATGAAAAAAATCATCAAATAAACCCACAATAAAACCGGGAATGAAGACTGGCGGAATTACGTCACTTGAAACATGTCAATTATTTTTCAAATAATGAATTTAGTTTCTGAAAGTAATGGCAAAAGAATAAAATAAACATTTTGAATTTTAAATGTTTTCGTTAAAGTTTTATTTAATTTTTTCAGCCGATGGCATCAGGAAAGAGAAAAAATGATCGGATTTGAGCGAAAATGGTGTATTTTTTTCAGAAAATTAGAATTTTCTCTAAAAATGGAACAAATATGAAAAATCTAAGCCTCAGGTGCACACGTTGGTATTAAAGGGAATCTATCTTGAAAATTTCGAATTTCTGAGGACAGTATAAGTAGGTCTTTTAAGATCCACAGACAAACACACACACACAGACTCTTTCTTTTATTATTATAGATAGGCTAAAAGTCTTATGACCAACAAGTGGCTGATAATATACAAAGCCATAAAAACTGGATAGATGGAATTCACATTATTCCGGATCGTCCATTGGCGTTTGTCGCTTTTAGACAAGGCATGACTGTCTGGCCAAACATCTGATTCCAAGTGTGGTACTTTTCGAGATCAATTGTAAAATGTGTTACTATATATTACCACTACTCTTGAGCTAATACAATCCTTGACAAACCCGTGGTATGATTTCCCCAGTCTCCCTATAAAAGCTTCAAATAATTTAATATTAATACTGTACATCTAGGAAAAAAAATTAACCAAAACCACTGTGTGTGAACGGGCCTTATAGTGAAATGTTGTGCTTCATTGCGGCCCCTTCGTGTGCAGGTTGCTGGCGGAGACTCTTCCGACACGCAGAGCGAGGCGGAGAGCGTCAAGTCCGTCCGCCTGCGCCGCAAGTTGCCGAGTCTGCCGGGGGGAGACCCCTGCCCCACCCCCAGCCCCACCAGGAAGACGGCCGCACCCAAGGCGAACGGATTCTTCGGGGACAGCAACGGGACGGCCTCGCCCACGCCTTCCCAGGGTGAGTTCTTTTCATGTACAGCATTTAACACATTAAATACCCATTCCGTTAGCACCTTCCTTGCCAAATAAACAGGTTAGCTTTAAGCTTTAGCAAGCTTCCAAACTATGTTTATAACGCAAAATGTGTGAAGCATTTAAAAAAACTATGTCAGTCTGTTTGTCTGTCTCCCACTTCATAGCTCAAACTACAAATGCTACAGACAAGTGAGATGCGTCAAAAAAAATTTCAACACATCGAAACTAGAAGTCATTTTAGAGATCAACTAAAGGCATGGAAGACTGAGTGAACTTCCCACAAATGTCCATCTTGGGATTCGAACTCTGAACCTGTGGCATGGTGGCGTGAAGTGATGCTACTCAGCCACTATAGGCCTCAGATATATGAAGATTACATGGGAAATAATCCTTCATTGGATAGGAATCTGTCTGCATCAGACCTCTTTGGCAACGATAGAGAGTCACAGCGTAAACTGGTTTTAGGAAACAGGTTTCTTATTTGGTTCTTCTTTAGCGGCAACCCTGAACAAGTCCCATGCATGTATCGTGAGAGAAGCAGCAAGGGAGAAATAGGTTTCCTGTCTCCAACGTCCGCCAAGCAGATCTAATTACGGGAATATTCCTGTCCAATCAAGGGGTTATTCCTATGGACTGTTCATATGTGTTTATCCTTTTCTTGTCCGCGCAGGTTCCTCCAAGGAGGCGGACGTGGGCCTGCGCCCGCCCCCTCAGAGTGGCTCCACCCCCAGTCCGGGCGGTGGGGACGCCGGCTCCAAGCTGCCGGAGTACATGCAGTCGCTGAAGCAGCAGCTGCGGGACGAGCTGAAGGCCGTCACCGAGGAGCGGAAGGCGATGCTCGAGCACAGGCGAGCCTCGCCGCAGCCCCCGCCCTCCAAGGACGACGCGGACGCATCCACAGCGGTCTCAAAGTCGCTGGCCACCTACCAGGCACAACAGGTGACCATTCACGTTGGGATACTTAAGAACGGTTTCTTGAGACACAGTTCAGTAAAAAGTACTGACTGTTAAAAAGGTTTGGTGCAAGATTGCACTGGAAACCTAGAACTTTGTAGATGCCACCACAATTTGGAACAGTGATTTGCCACTTTTGCGGTGCATGAAAGTTATAGTTTTGCCACAAAATTGGTAAATCTACGCTCCAAATAGTAGTGTCAGCTGGAGAGTTCGAAGATTCAGGTGCAATCTTACACCAAACTTTTTAACAGAGTAACTCAATTTAAAACTTTTAGACAGATGAAAGAGCAAAAAAAAAATTGCAACTTTCGAAGTCTGTAATTAAAACATGCTACTTTTATCAGGCAACGAGCTATGGCTCTATGTCCGCTGAAGTCGCTGGTTTCCGAATGACATTTGGGACTTGATTCTCATCGACGTCGAATAGAAAACTTCGTCGGCAACTCATACGCTGACATCTCTTGTCGACATTTGCGGTTCTCACCTCAAATAGTCAACGTTTGGTGTTTTTGACACGTCGTTTCTTCGGGTGTTTTTTATTCTTGACACCTATGTGGGTATTGCGAACTCAAAAGATCGTCAACAAGTGACCACAAATTCGTTTTCATTGGTTGTCTTTGTTGGTCTGTCTTTTTAAATCACTGTTTAAATAGTTCACGTTTTATTTTTTAAACTGCCTTTGGGGAACTGTTGACAAAAATTTATAAATAAAAGTTTTTGGTTCGTCACAAAATAAGAATCAAGGTCTTGGGCATGATTATTTACGCAAAAATTTTCATTGAGTTGGAATCAGATATTCTACTGTAGTTCCATTCTGTGTCCTTACGATGACACGATACGGTGGATGGGGGATGAATTACGATGGATATGGGGACCACTAAAACCACTGTCCTGAAGTTTGTAGACAACTCTATTGAAGCAAATGAAATATTTTACATTTATTCATTGTTTTACTCTGCTTGGAATGATGGCAAAACTGCCTCAGACAAGAGTAGGGTAAAACCAAAATTTAAATTTTTCTGTTTTTACTACTACAAACCAGATGAAAGTTTGCCCTACTAGCTGCTTACTACTAGAGTTTACTCTACTTAGAACAGAACCACTTCAGTAATAGAACCATAAGGTGGGGTGCCAAAAGAAAAGAAAGGTCATTATTATCATATTAGTCAAGTTTCGATTGTATTTCGATGACAGGCGCAGCTCCTGAAGCAGCTTCAGGCGCAGTCGCCCATCAAGACGCCCTCGTCTCAGCCGGCGACGCTGCACACTAAGACGACCACCACCCCCGCCGCGTCGTCGCCCTACAGATCGCCGCTCTCCGCCACCACCGTTCAGGCGCCAGCCACCACTCAATCGCAAGTTTCATCAGCATACCAGGGTAATTGTTGAAATTCATTTTTCTGGTTTTCGTTACCTTATCTTTTATGTGGTATGCATTATATTTTCATACACAACCAAATCGAAATATCCTAATGCCAATATAACCTCAAAAATTATTTGGTACACATAGATTATTCGAAAGAATCATTTTAAAACAAATTACACCGTGTTTATTTAATGCTTGTCCATTTACACTGCATAGAGCATCTATATTGAAGTTAGGACTTTCTTAAAATGATAGTTTTCAAATAAATCATAGTCATACAACCATATGAGAAACAACTTTACCAACATCGTTTTCTGTCACAAAGGTAATTTGACTATTATAGTGGAAGATTGAAAATTTTCTGTTCAAAATTGTGTTTAAACGGTCAGCCACCACCTTGTCTAGCAGCCAGCCTTCTGCAAACTATGCCTCATCCAAGATTCAAACCCGGGCCCAATATGACAAGGATCATAACCCCCATATCGGCTGCTCGCCACTGATTCGGCTATGAAACGGTAAAATTAGTTTAACCCCTGTGTCCCAGCAGGCAGTCCCCTGCTGCAGTACCAGAACCAGCCGCAGGTGATCCAGTACAAGGCGCAGGCGTCCTACACTCAGCCCGCGACGCCCTCCAAGGCGCCCCACCAGGACGCCCTGTCCGTGTTCCAGGCAATGAACGACCTGGGGCGCAAGACACCGCAGCCAGGGTGAGTATAGACATGTTCTAGTTTTAAATTAGATTGATATTTCTTACAAATTGCGTTTTTACCCTTATACAAATGAGTTGACTAAAAAAGGAACTGTTGAAACATCTGAAAATAGTGGTCTACTTATGTATAGTGAAATATTCTCGAAGGTCAGAGCCGATAACACATGGAGGATCCCACCAACTCATGACTGCTCTGAACAGAAACTTCCTGGGGCTGCCCTGGAGCTGAAGAGCGACAGGAAATTGCAAACCCCCAAACTCATCACTGGACATACTCAGTGCCGGATTTTGGCCTACAAGGCCCGGGCCTAGGGGCCCAGTCAGGAAGGGGGCCCTTAAAAAGATAAAATCGCCAAAAAATCACCTAAATAATTTGAAAATCGCCAAACTCCGAAATCCTATCGCCCGACGGCCTCAAAAATTGCCAAATTTACGAAAAATTGCCAATTTCCAAAATAGCTTCAAGATGGTGGGGGGCCTAAAATGTCAATTGCCTAGGGGCCCTGGGTCTTTAAATCCGGCACTGGACATACTCGTACACTTACATATATTCGGGGACAAAGGGTGTACCTTTTGTGCCTCAAAAGTAAAACTCACTATGCTTCACCGGATCATCTGCTCTCCTATTTGGTTTTAGAGAAGAGTGAGCATTTTAAAAACCCTGCGCTGATTCGAGATTTTTTGTGGGAGAACAGAACGGTCTTTTGGACTTGATCTGGATAAAATGAAATACAGAAAAACAACATATAATTATTATCGGCTCCAGTTGCGGTGTCAAAAAGAACCAAAAGGCATGTATTTTGTAATGGAATCGGACACTTTTCTTTTTTAGCACACAAGCTGTTTACTCTTTTCACGCCAAACCATGGATTGTTCTTGTCTTAAGGGGGGTCCAGATGGGTGTTCGAGTCAAAATGTCTATTTTCTGTTTTTTCTTTTTTTTTATTCTGCTTACCTTTAGCTTTAATTTAAGACCAAGATTACCGATTTCTTTTTATTGGTTTTCTTTTTATAAGCATTTTTGAGAAACTCTTAACATCAGTTCATCTAAACCTTACTCTTTTGCGTTTCCTGAAATATACGGTTTTTCAACAGTTAGAAACATTTTTCTCAGGAACTATAAAAGATATCAACATATTTTGTTTTGTTATTTCTTCTCCATTAATAGCTCTTTGATTTAAGCTGAGGAATTTTAAATATCTCTGCTCAAAAAAAGTTTTCTTACTTTAAATCTGATTTTTTTGAGTTTTTCAATACATAATTTAAAAAAAATCACTGTAAAAGTATTTTTTAATATTTTGAAATATCTTCAGTTTAAATCAAAGAGCTATATGTAAGGAACAAAATATAAAAAAAAAAGTTTATAATGATATCTCATATAGTTCCTGAGAAAAATGTTCCTACAGTTAGGTAAATTAACATGGGCGAGATAGAACCATCCGACTCCCCTTTAACATGCATGCATACCTGTGTGTCTCAATATATATCTGATGCCCAATTTTACACTTTTGACTGGGCTCTGAACCTCTTCCGTTTCAACTTAATTTCTTTTCCTGTATGTGTTTTATATTCCACTGGATCACGCATAATACTGCTCTATATATTTAAACAAATGCTCTGCATTTACATTTTATGATTGTACTGCCGAGACATTTTAGGGGGCTTTTAACTTAATGATGTATTTCGCGAACAGCCTGGCATTGCATAAATAAATATTATATGCTCCGGTTGTATTCTAAATGATCCTAGTGCATCTCAAAATTGCCCTTAACGCAGATTTGACAATGTACCGGTACTAGCGAAGCTGCTTCAAAACTAATTAATGTAATATTAAATGTAATTCCGTAAATAAAAGTATTTATGCTTCTTATATTCTAATTACATTATTGTTATCAAGAAATGTTTACGACTCCGGCCGCAAGACCCCTGTCGTTATGACCCCTTCAAGAGCCGGCAGCAGTCAAGATCTCAGCATGTATCAGCGCACAGGGTACGTATCTATAAAATCTTAGAAAATGTGTTTCAAAAATTCACTTGAACTTTTTTTATCACTTTTTCCATATTTTATAATTGACACTTTTTTCACAGAAAATATTTGTTCATTCTTTAAAATACTAGTTTGCAAGCTTTTAAATATAAGTTAATTTGAAATTCAGTTTAAGCAAGTGACCATATCCAAGAAATTTTTATTGAGTTATGCAATATCGAATTATATTTGAACTTTGGTTAAAAAAATGGAAAATGTCACATGTGATAGTGTAACATTTCAACATTTCAACTAAGATGAATAGATTTTCTGTTCTTATTTTACCCAAGTTCGTAAAAAAAAAATTCCAAAAATGAATGAAAGTAATGTTTCTTTAGGGGCAGCGGCCTGATGACACCATCTCGGGTGGGCAGCAGTCAGGACCTCGGGCTGTACCAGAGCGGGCTGTACGACTCCGGGCGCAAGACCCCCCAGCCCATCATCATCATGACCCCCTCGCGGGCCAAGCAGGACTTCCCCGCGTTCGACTCTGGGCGCAGGACCCCTTCTGTGGTGATGACCCCCTCGAGAGCAGGGAGCAGTCAGGACCTCTCGATGTACGGACAGTCGGTCTATGACTCCGGACGGCGGACTCCTGTGGTCATGACTCCATCGAGAGCTGGGAGCAGTCAAGACTTGAGCATCTATGGGCAGGCGCTGTACGATCCGAGGTATGGAATACTTTTCAGAAGTTTTTTATTATTACAGTCTGACCTCTGGTAAAAGTGAATTTGATTAGCATGGAGTTTCTCCTACGATGAAAAGAAAGCATTTCCTTCTTGTTAAGTTTTGATGAAAAAAAATTCTTTAACGTGAAATTATGGAAACCTGAAATCCCACTTATTATAAACCGAAAGTTCTTTGGTTTTTCCTTCTTTTATTATTATAAATGTATTCAATATTTCTTTTTTAATTGTTATCTGTATTGTTCGATATTTTAATCGGTGATGAACATTTGAAAAAATAAGAAAAAGCTTTTAATCTTTCCTCATCATCTGGATTCTTTATGTGTTTTAAATTGCTATTCCTCTAACTAAACATTACAAATTGCATAGTAGATTATTATCAACAATAAGGTTGTTTTTTTATATATTAAGCACTCACCAAATGCAAGTTTCTTGAATGTTAAGTGAGGTCTAGTAAGAATGTTAAATGTCTAGTGAACTTTATCGACTCTTCCTTCAAGTTCACATCACAAGGGGTTAGACTGCATCATTATTTTTAAAAATCCAAATCCTTTAATTCTTTAGAAAGTTCTTTCTTTATTTTAAATTAAGTGAGAATTTACAAATCCCCGATTTCCCCTGCGCCCAGGAGGAAGCATCAGCAGCCTATGACCCCTTCTCGTGCGGGCAGCAGCCAGGACCTGTCCGCTTATCAGACCCTGTACGAGATGGGGCGCCGGACCCCGCAACCCATCGTCATGACCCCTTCCAGAGCGGGGAGCAGCCAGGACCTCACCATGTACCAGACCATCCAGGGTGCGTATGATCTTGAGAAGTGCTTAACCCTTTATCTACTGACGGTACTTATAAGTATACTATTTAAAAGCCGCTGTTTCATTTTTCATTGTTCAATTTGGAGAAAACGGGGAAAAGGCATGATCGGTTTTAGCACATTAAAGTCTACAAAGATAAAGTTCGTCAGAAAATTTTTACTTTAGTTATCCTTCAAAAACTCGTGATGTCTTGACTGTACTGTACTGAAGTACCACTTAAAAGGCCGTTACTTTTACTTTTCATTAGTCGTGTGGGGGTAAATGACGCGATTAGTGAGCCCGCGGTAGTGGGCTTTTATTAATGCAGTATGCGGTTTCAATATATCGCACTGTACGCGGAAAATTGACCTTTCTCACAAATATGACTTTTCGAGTTGTAAATGCTATAATATTCAAAATTTAAGCATCTAGCGATTAAAGCAAAAATCAAATCAATTGGTAGAATAGTTGGAATGCAGTAAGCGAATCGTTATTTTTTCTATAATGCAGTACAATGGAAAAAATAAACTTCAGACGATTTTTCTGAAAAACTAGTATTTTTGCGATAGGTCTCTTTCCCGCGTACAGTGCGATATTAAAGCCTAAAAAGGGGAAACGTATTCATTCAACAAAATGTATTATTAGTCAGTTTAATTTAGTAGTTATGAGTAGAAAGGAGGGTAAAAAAAGTCGAGACATAAAGGGCATTTTATCTCCCAACTATTATTTTACCCTTTTATATTCCAATTAATTGTGATAGCTAACATCAAAGGCAAATAATTAAAATTAAAACTTAATTAGGTGCATAAAGGGTTAACCCCTTCACTCCCAGGCTTAATTTCTCGAGTAAGAGCCCATAGACCAGGCTAGCAAAGCTGTTGCTGCAGTTGTTTACCATATAGTGGACGAGGTATGCAGTGTACGTCCTCGTCGTTGATGATCGAATTGAAAGGACGTACGTTACGTGCGTCTTAGTGAGGACTTACTGAGTGAAGTGGTTAAAGTAACAGGGGGGGTAATGACAGTTCAAAATATCGAACTTTCCTTTTAACTTATAATCAGTAAATGTTGCCTTTACTATAAAACCGACTTAATAGATACTTGAATATTGGGCTGAAGTTAGTAAGGATAATAATTAATTTCAATATAACTTAGTTGCCAGCTTCCACTAGCATTATTCCAAAACTATAATTTTCAGAGCCATTAGTTTCGTTTTCTCTTTCTATTTCACTTGGATGGCTGGAAATGTACTGTGCTTTGTATACATATCTATACACATATCTATCAGTTGTACACAACACAGTTGGATTACAGCTGGTAAGATTTTTTATAAGGACATTTAACACCTTATCCTATCCTTTTTGATCCTCAAAGAGTCTTTATTTCCCCTCCTGTAGAAGTGTACATGAACCCAGGTCGCCGGACTCCTCAGCCCATGACTCCCTCCAGAGCAGGGAGCACCCAAGATCTCACCATGTACCAGGCAATTCAGGGTTCGTGCCACATTGAATTATTTTAGAAGAAGATAGACTTCTGATTTTGTTGTGCAATAGAAATTAAGAAATTGACAAAATATAACATTATTATTAATGAGTCGTGTGATATTACTTACTTTACCTTAAAGACATCAGCATTTAAAAATTAATCGTGTTAATTATTGATTAGTCATATTGTAAACTGTGCTTGGGGGGGGGGGATTGAAATACATTATAAGATCATAATATATGCGATCTTAACTTTAAAGTCATCATAAATTTGTTCACTTATGAAATACTACTCTTCAAGTATAAATATGAAGTGGACGACGAGTTCTTATCTAGGTCCGTATTTTTCTATACATCTTTTAAAATCAATGTAATAATTTTCTACTTCAATTATGTCCACTTAGATCCCGTGTACGAGTCCGGGCGGCGCACCCCGCAGCCGATGACCCCCTCCCGCGCTGGCAGCAGCCAAGACCTGTACCACCAGTACGAGCAGCTGGGGAGGCGTGTGATGACGCCCTCCAGGGCCGCCAGCATACAAGACCTGTACAGGGGCGCCATCGTCGCCCAGCAGGAAGGGCGGCGCACGCCCCTGCCGGACGCGGTGCCCAGGTGAGGACAGTGGCATACCCAAGACGATTTGTCGCAATAAACTGTCACAAAATGTGGTTACTCCAGCATTGGGGACATAACGCCATCCAGATTTACAAGAGGGTATACTTTGTGAGGTGCAGCAGAGTGAGGTTGTGCACAACAAAGTCCCTTAAGATTATTTTTTGGAAGAATTGGACTTGAAATAAATTCGAGTCCAATTTAGATTCGAAACTTTTGTGCCTTTGACAGTGTAACACAGTACTTTGGACTCACGTGTGCTTTTATCGGCAGTGTAAAGAATTATGAGATTTTTTACACGGTTTTCGATTCAAACAAAACTTTAATAAAATTATCCCGAAGAAGAACTAGAAACCTGCTTTCAAAACTTGTTAGGTACCCTAAAAGTAGAGTCGACCGTGCGCGAACAGGTTTTTTCTTCGGAACATGCGACACTCCTACAGCTGCCTCAGTAACTCATTGTCCACCAAAAGGCTCCCTAAAATGGAGATCAGTTACTTCGGCTTTTACACTACTGTTTTCTAGAATACTGGTAGGAACGCAGTGCGTCATCTAATGTGGATGGTAAGTCAGCGACATCTATTGTGGATGTATATATTGTATGTATATATCTAAGTATATATTGAGAGGTTGCTCGTGCGGTGGACCGCCACACCCCAATCGGAGCGAGATCACAGAGTTCTCTGGCCTTATAAGTTGAGTAGACCTTGGCACAGGGTTGAGATGATTTCATCTGACCGTAGATATCCTTTCTCCTTCCCGCAGGTACACGGGTCGTCCCGACGACGGCGACATCACGGTGATGACGACGGCCACGACGACCGTCGTCTCGGCATCCGAGTGGGGCGGGGTCAGGAGGGGCGTGGCCACCACGGTGGCGCCCTCTTTGTCGGCCATGGAGACCCTGAAGCGGCGCATGACGCCCCAGCAGAAGAAGGGGCGGCGCCGACACACCAGCGAGATCTTCGCGCACATGGTGCCGCACGGGGGGATGCAGCAGCAGCAGCAGTGCTACACGCCCACGCACCCGCCAGGTGAGACACCTTTGTCCTGAAAGAAAGGATTTTTTTAGTCTTCTTTTCCCTATTCCCGAAAGTCTGGAGCAAAGCTAGACTAGGGGTCCACAAAGTGAGTTCACAAACCTTCATAGTAATAGACTTGACTCATTTTGAACTGTCTAAAGTTAAAATTAGATGGTCTGATAGATTTTGCTAGGAATTGTCAGGCACCTAATGGTAACGTAATGTGAGAAGCTTGTTAGGGAAGCACTTGGGGCAGAACCGTTGATAAGTCTTAAAAAGCTATTACACAGAAAAAAATGTGTTTGTTGGAGAACCAAATTTTTTTGTTGACGTGTTTTGTTGACTAATTTTGTTGACTTAACAATATTTTACTTGTCCCAACAAAGCGTCATTTCCACCACAACAAAACCCGTTTGGTTGAGGTAAGCTCGGCTTGCTATTGGCTGTTTCTAACTGTGACGTCATGTTGCCTGTCATCAACAGCAAATCGAAGAAAATTAAGGGCACCATTCGGCCATTATCGTTGCGGAAGGATTTGATTGCTATTTTCAAAGGTAACTTGGGGCTGTAGTGAGCCTAGTGGTCAGCGTCTTGGTCTCGAGATCGGAAGATCCCGCGATCGAGTCCCGGTCCCACTGAAGACCTACCGAGTATATGCGGAGTACGTGCGTGTTAAATCTGTTGGGTCCGAAAGTCCTGTGGTCGGTCATTGCGCATTTTCGGTTTGGCGCATTTTTGGTTGAATCAACAAAACCATTTGGTTGAATCAACAAAATAATTTGGTACTGACAACAAAATTTTTGTTGGCGCTATATTGACCAAAAAATTTTGTTGAAACAACAAATTTTTTGTTCTTTCAACAAAATATTTTTTTCTGTGTACTGTAGCAGGTGATGCTTTTTCGGCCAGGATGTCCACTACACAGAAGTGCCCAGAACCGCCCGATTGCTAGTCTGTTGGCAAGGCTTAAAGATTTCTTAATGCAATAATCCAATCTTGTTAATTCGTGAATAATTTAGCTTATCTACCTAAGATGTCACCGATAGACTCATAACGTCGTTTCTATCAAAATAGCATGCTATTCTGAATTACGTTCTGAATACGTACGTAGATTACGTAGTCTGAATTACGATCTTAAGTTCTAAGGTGCGTTCCCTGTGTGTTCCAGCGGCCGCCTTCCGGCCCACCGTGGACTTCCCGTCGATCGAGAGCCACGCGCGGGCCACCGACATCCTGATGCGGTCCCGACACGCCGCCGCCACCACGCCCGTCATTAACAACAACGACGACGCATACTTCCAGACGCTTAACACAGAGATCAACAGGTGAGGTAGATTCCTTCCTTCTGCTGTTATTTTTATTATCCCTGTTGTATACACAAATCCATAGACACACACAAAAAAACTGGAAGCACAATAAACTCAATAAGTTAAAAACGTTAATGAAGTCCAAAATTGGTAACGGGTTACCAGAGAAAATTTCCTTGATATACCCATGTATGCAAGATGATGTTCGGCTTGATGTCCATGCTGTACGCTGGGAAAACTATTCCACCATCTAAATATAATTGATCTCCAATGTAAATGTAATTGATCACCATCTAATTGTAAAGATGCTCCCTAGAAAGGCCCATGCAATCCAAAATGCGTTTAGGGGCAGCCTGATTGTCGTAGAACAAATGTATAAATCCGGAAGTGTCTGTATTTTGTATTGGTCCACGAATGGAAAGTATATATTCTCTTTCAGAAGGTTGAGGCCAAAGATAGGACAATTCTGGGAGTTGATTGAAGAACAGCCTAACTTTTGTCACGAAAACAAATTATCATCCACCAATTGACCAATTAATTCATGGGTATCTTGTTTTTAGGTTGCGCCGTTCTTCGGAGAACCTGTACCGCGACACTATGTACGAAAAGCAGCAGCAACAATGGACCCCTCAGGATACGCCGCAAACCACGGAGAGGAGGAAGAGGTACGAAGGTTTTCGATAAATGGTCGCCTTTACTTTCAGACCCTTTGAAAAATATAATGTGGCTAAGAGATGTTAGTTTTATCCCTTTCATCCTTTAGACCCGTTTCACTCACAACTGTAATTTTTTGCAGTATTTACGATGCTGAATAACCCATGGTGGCAAGTCAGTTAAAGTTATATAGCTAGCCACTTCTTCAGCGAACAACGCTGATATTCGTTGGTCGAAATTCGCTCAAACAGTGGATAGAATCACTCAATGTCAAGATTCGCGAAAACTATAGTAGTTGTCAAACACTTCCTTTCACCATTTGAGAAAATTTAGGGCGAATCCACTGTTCCAGATTGGTAAACGTAACTATCATGCAAGTGCAGCAAATACATTGTCACTCTAATTGTTAACGCTATCTGTAGGGGCAACAAATGTCGATGTTAAAGTATCTCGCACTTACTTCTTGAGAGAATATTGCTGTCAAACCATAATTACGATATTCTTTCTATTCTTGTTTGACAACTCCAATGAACCCTAACATTGCCATTGGAGATCATATGGCACTGTAAACCGGAGCCGTCGTGGGTGAAATGGATTGTGCATGGTGTTCCACGTTCCGAATCCCTCAATGAAGAAATGCAACCGCGTTAGTGTTTTGTGTTAAATTGTGTCTTGATCCCAATTCCCATTCCTGCCTAATACTAGTAACAGGCGGTCACATGGTTAGGTTAACCATTACCATGCCCTCTCCACTGCGTTATTAGGTCACCTTTGTCATGATTGACGAATGGTGCTTATTGTCAAGTTATGACGTGATCATTTCTTTAAAATGCCTTGCAAGCACTGGCGAGTAAAACAATTCCGGTGACATCGTGTCACGACTATGGTTCACTATGACCATGTCTTTCCGTCTGTAGTCATCTGCTTATAAGCAATGCTGTTTCGTGTGCAGGAAGGAGAAGAAGACGCGCAAGCCTCGCTCGTGGCACCCGTCGCCGTACGTGAGCGAGGACGAGGACGAGCAGCTGACGCGGGAGGAGAAGAAGGCCAAGATCAAGGCGGAGATCGCACGAAGGCGGATGCAGATCGAGGAGAACATGCGACTCCACGAACAGCTATGCCAGCTATCCACCGAGCGACAACAGCAAGGTACTGTAAGAAATATCTTTTTTACTTTTTTTTTCTACGAAAGATCTTTATATAGCTCCTGTCTTAACACGTTTGAGACCTTTATAATCTTTTCTAACATTTATTGTGCCTATAATTTATCTTGTTGGCATATTTTAAGTACAAAAACTTTTTAATTATAATTAATATATTGATTTTCATTCATGCCTTTTTTTTGGCTGATAATGATGCAGTATGAAATATATATTCGATATAAAGTTTGGGCTCCGAAATTTTAATCTTCCAATCTATATACTTTCTATGAATTTCGTCTTAAAGCTTAATTCCACACAATGTCTCATTGCCCTCAAACTTATTTAGAGTTCAGGTTACGTTACGTTTCCCTTTACGTTTCATATATTCAGCTGTAAAATCCAGCATTTGGTATTGAATCTCAAATTAACTATTTATTCACACCATTATGAATTATAATTTTCATCGCATTCATCAGGCTTCTTCTTGTCAAGAGATAAGCATATAGGAACAGAATCGGTATCAAATAAGGATGGTTGCCTCGTTTTGCTTCCAAAAATTTTTATGTGAACGTTTACAAAAAGAGGCTACAATGCAATGTAGTAGTTTTTTTCTTGTGATTGGTAACATTATTCTGAGCTTTTTAACTACTAATGTGAAACCTATTGAAAGTGTAGCACAAACGATCTTGAGGTTATAACAGCAACACTCATCTTTTCAGCCCGCTCCCCCTCTCCTCCACCGGACCCCCCTGTGGCGTCTGACGACACGAGCAGTGTCCTGAAGGCCATTGACGAGATACTGCGGAAAGACCTCTATTCGGGCCAACAGCAGCAAATGCAGCAACAGCAGCAAATGCAGCAACAGCAGATGCAGCAACAGCAGATGCAGCAACAGCAACAAGACTATTTCCAAACACCCGTGCAGTACGTGCAGACGGTGCCCAGGCACCACAGGTATACCCAGATTCACTTCAGCATCTTATAAGTTATGTGCATTTAACATGATCCGGATGGAGATATTCTGATATATTTGATTCGATACCACTTTGATGGTAGAAGAAGTTGTTCTCATAAACTAGTGTAGTTTATTTGAAGAGGAACTTTCTTTTTTTTTCCTTTACTATAGCGAGTTTTTTCTAGGTTGAGAAATGATTCAGGAATATTGTATCGTAATTTTTAACTGACAGCAGACACTTCAAGATAATGAGAATGTCCCTTTTTCCACGCCTTTCTTCTGATCAGCAAATCTATAACGACTTACTGTCGATTAATTCTGTTTCAGAAGGTGTTCTTTACGAGCTTAATTCAGAAGTGCTGCTCTTTTTCCATCAGGTACGGTGCCGGAGGAGGAAACTGGTACGACAGCGGCGTGGACATGCAACAACAACAACAACAACAGCAGCAGCAAGCTTATTCGCAACAGATGCAGCAGCAACAACAACAACAGCAGGAGTCGTCTGGAGGAGGAGGAGGGGGCGGCGGGGACCCGGAGAGCGCGATGGACGAGAGCATCGCCGCCATCGCCTCCACCTTCCCGACCACCCCGGACATCCTGCTGAGCACCGCCTCCCCCTCGCCCATGCCCCTCCTCCCCGACATGCCCACGCGCTCGAGGAAATTCCTCGAGAACATCGGGGGAGGGAGGAATACGCCCAATAATCTGGGTAGGTCTCTTGCTTAGACGGGGTCCAATCACTGAATAGGCCCGTGAATCAGGAGCTTGTAAATTTGTGAGGTATCACAAGTTTACAATAGGGGCTTTTAGTTGTGACAGTTTATTCTTAAGTATGCGTTGGAGCTATCAAAGCCTTGGGAGACTGAGAGCTTTTCGATGTGAGAACTATACCGTGATAAATAATTTTTTTAATGATCTGCAGGAAAGCAGACGTTTAATAACTCGACGCAAAAAGAACCCTTTTGAATCGGAAATTCTTGACTAAAATTCCATTACAGCTGATAAAGACGTCACATTATATCCATTTGATCATCCATTTGATTCATAGTCCGTTGACATCGAAAAAACATAACGAGGACTGGCTGCTAGTTTGACTGTTGCCGTCTTGTTGTCATGAAAGACTTGATCTATACCTTTCACCGAGTTGAGTCTTCATATAAGAATAAGAAAAGTGTGTATAGGAATCTCCTCGATAATATGGGCGAGTGGAGGCACCCTTCCTCGAGGCACAAAAGAACAGGAATGGCTTTTTTTAAAATTAAATATGAACTCCATTTTACTCCATTAACAAAAAAAAAACATTTGTAAACATTTTCGTGTTCTGTCCTTTAATCAACTCGTGCGTTCATAAAAACAACCATTGCTCTGTTGTAGAGATACTACGATCGCCCGTATTAACAAAACAACAACAAAAAAATTGGCACACAGTTGCGTGTCTTCGCACTGTCTCTCTCTCTCTCTCTCGATTTTTCTAAAATCATTTACTGCCCGCCCGAAAACTTTCTCACAATTCTCAGTTGTTGAGGAAATTATTGAATGAATGTGAATGGATCTCAGAGAAATGAGAGTTGTTGAATGTCAGAAAGGTTCGTCTTTATTAAAATACCTGTTTAATCATGCAACAGAACCAACTATGGAAGGAGTCCTTAATCCTTGCTTTGTCATTCTGCAGCTATGTACCAGAACAACCAGCGAGCGAACGACTCTGGTGAGGACAGGCTGTCAGACTCTTCTTCTTCATTGCTCCGCTCACAGAGAAAGGTGATTATTTTGTTCTGCTTATCGTAAAGTGACCTTATTTGTTCGTTTTTATTACGACGGAAAAATACCCGAAAAACGATAAATCAATTTGAAATTCGATCAAAATTACATATTTATTTTACAAATGTATCGCATGCATTGTTGCAAACTTGGAAGTTTCATGTAAACGTTTACCAAGACCCGTTTGTGTTTTTCCCACAGCAACAAGCGCGCACCCCAGTCTCAAGTCAGAAGTACGAGTTCCCCGTGAAGCGGATCCTCCTAACACGGGACCCGAAAGACAGATCCGTCAGTGGTAAGATCATTTCATAATAGTGCTGTACAGCATAGCGAAAGTAGTCAATTTGTCAGTAATCAGCTCAACAGGCTAAGTGTTTGATGACTATAATACAAAATTAATTCTGAAGTTGTGTTGTTGAATTTGATGGTGCGGAATTTTATTAGTAGAAGTGAAGGGTCTAGTTGTAAAACTAAGTATAACTAACTGCCTTAAGTATAACTAAGAAGTTGGGTCCGGTCTATTGATTAGCGACTTTTGACTATAGTAAATTTAATTAGACGAAGTTGAGATGAACGGACCCATCTATATCTTAGTTATACTTCGGAGAATGCGAGCATTACAACTACACTCGTCAATTGTTTTCTAGTTGCGATCAAAGTAATGTATGTTATTGTTTTTGTAAAACTGCGAGCGTAGCTCATTTAGCTGAATTGTGGAAAAACAGCAAAAAAAAAAAAATACGCAGAATCACTTAACCTGTTTGAACAGCAAATTGCCCATAAGGTTAATCTGAAGGGTAACAATTTTTTAAAAAAAAGAGCGCTATTAATAAGGGAGCAAAGAACTTAACTTGCTTTACATACTTGTGGTCTTGACTTATGAAACCTTGTTGCAGGCAACGGACTGGGTATGCGCGTGGTGGGTGGCAAAGAAGTCCCCGGCTCCGGCGGCACCGTCATCGGAGCTTACGTAGCCAAAATTTTTCCGGGAGGGGTGGTCGAGACCCTGGGGGAGGTCAAGGAAGGTGAGTACCATGGTTCCTTTTATGACTAGATATTTAATACCAATAATAACACTTTATATCTAAGAATGTTTAAATCAAGAATATAACTGATTAGATAATGCGGTAGAACGTAGCAATATTTGGAGGGCTCAGAATACAAGTACCATAATAAACTTCTTTGTGAAATCAGGGATTTAAAGTTAAAGAATTATAACAAAAATACTTCTTAATTTTTGTTTCAAATTTAGTTGGCTGGCGGATATTATCTGAACTAGGACTTTTTACTAATGAAAAAAGTCCTAGTAAAAGTCCTTGCACTTAAATTCTACATAGTTAGTGCATGCAATTGCGCTGCTCACTCGAAAATGACAAAAAGTGGACTTGGTTCACTTGTATTCTGAACCCTCCGTTTTTTTCGGCTGGGACATAATTCCGACAGCCCGACAAGCCGAAACCCGAATGGGTCAAAATCCCGACAAGCCGAAACCCGACAGGGTCGAAATCCCGAAAATAGATTTTTGTCCGTTTCACGATTTAAAAAATATATATATTAGAGATTATTTCTTTAGTTAGTTATTTAGTCAGTTAGTTAGTCAGTCAGTCAGTCAATCAGTCAGTCATAGTTAGTTAGTCATTCAGTTAGTCAGTCAGTCAGTTAGTCAGTCAGTTAGTTATTCAGTTAGTTATTCAGTTTGTCAGTCAGTTAACTGATTGACTAACTAACTGACTGACTAAATAACTAATTGATTAAATAACTAACTAAATAAATAAATAATCTCTAATTTTTTTTTAAATCGAGAAATGGACAAAAATCTATTTTCGGGATTTCGACCCATTCGGGATTTCGTCCCTGTCGGGATTATGGCCTTTCGGGATTTCGGCGTTCGGGATTCTGGCTTGTCGGGCATTCGGTTTTCGGGATTGTGTCCAGAACCCTCGTTTTTGACATTTACTGTTGTGATCTTGAAAATAGATTCAGCGTCTTTTGGAATGGTTGGAGCTCATTCAAAACAAGTCAATATTTGTGAAACACCTTAAAGTTAGGGACGAAGGGTTATTATTTATTTTCGGAAATGAAAAGGGTCTTCTAAAATGGTGTCCCCTTTTGCAGGTGACCAGGTGCTGGAGTGGAACGGGGTCCCCTTGACTGGGCGCACGTACGAGGAGGTGCAGCGGATCATCGCCTCGTCCGCAGACGAGGTCGAGATCGTCATACGGTGGTAAGAAAGACTTCTCGCGCCACAAAACGAAGATTTTCTCATACATTTTTTATATACATTTATTTCATTTTGTTTAATGAACATTATTGATGCTGGTTCATTAATCATAGTGGGAATATATATCTTCATATGGGAAACATATTTATGAATTTAAAAAGAAACTGGTTATATATGATAAAATTTAAATTCGAAAAAATGAACGTAAAAGACAAAGTACTTCAAGAAGAATCGTAATTTATGTAATACAGATATCTTTTAAAAAAATTCACCTGGCCCTAGGGTCGAGAAATAGAGAAGTGTTTATGCATGTCCAAAATAAACAAAGAATCCTAATCTCAATTTGATAAAAATACTTAAATTTTACCCAACAATGGACGACTGAAACGGGGCTCGGCACGTGATGATAGAAGGCAATTTTGGACTAGCTATGGTGTCACAGTAGGCCGCTCTGGTTTAGGCGATTTTAGCTGCCGATGCCGGGAGGTTTATCTGTGGGATATAAGACAACGTTTGACCTAATTGTGCCATCATCGTGAAAGCACCTGTTCTAGCCGTTGTATTACACTGCTGCTCTTTCTTTTCGTGCTAATGTAATTGTCTCTTCTTGCAGCGACCTGAACATGCTGGAAGCACTGGGCGGGGTGCGGCACACGCCCCGGCGCAGCAGCCCCGGCATGGGGGGCGGGGGAGGGCGAGGGGGCGACGGGGGTCCGGATGGCGCCCCCGGGGGCCCCCACGGGGGCGGTGGCAGCAGCCCCCACTACGGCCCCGGCAGCAAGAGGGGCGGGGGCTCCAACCACGTCATGCACCAGAACAACATGGTGATGCAGAACAACAACATGATGATCAGGGCGGCCTCCTACCTGCCGGAAGTAGACGGTACGAGCACAAGTCCAAATGATTTTTTAGACATCTATTGACATGTCCTTACATCACGCAACTACTGCCTTGTAGGGAAGCCCACCCATATTTTGTTTGAAAGTTTTTAATCTCACAGCCTTAAGAAAGGTTAGTTTACCGCGATCGAGTCCCGATACCACTGAAGACCCACCGAGTATATGCGGAGTACGTGCTCGTTAAATCTGTGGGTCCGAAAGTCCTGTGGGCGGTTATGGCGCAGTTTCCAACGGGTACAGGTCCTTGGAGACTATTTTCCTCCCCCTTCAGGGACATGTCTAAATTGCGGAGGTGGCGATAGATGACAGCATTTGTCAGCACGATGCCAAGTCGGATTCCTGCCATGTAGTCTCTATACAAGCATCTCTCCTGAGGAACCGCACCCATTTGCCAGTAATCCTTGCCCGCTCCGCGGGAAGAGCTTGGGTTTCCCAAGTGGCATTAGTAACAACAACAGGTTAGTTTAGAATAGCGACGCTCACGCTTTTTTTTCTGGCAAACCACATGAGGGGTTAGGGGAAGAAAGTTCTTTGCGTTTTCTATATGTTATGTCCATGTTTCTCGATTTTTTTTCTTAGTCAACCACTGCTAGAACATGTAGAAGAATCACAACAGTTGGTAATTTGACCAAGATGGCAAACGTTTCCCTTCCTTGCGGAACACGTTTGCCATCTTGTCATCATCTTTCACCGCACTGTGTTGCTTCAAAGTGCGGTGAAAATGGGTGTTTTTGACAAAAATTCGTATCTCATCCAACATTATCCGAAAGCCCTTATTATATTTTAGGGTATGTTTATAAGGGGGATCAAAGGGTTCACGGGGATTGAATCCCGGATTGGGCCCGGGCTCAACCTTTCATAGGTCGATAAAATGAGGACCTAACATGCTTGGAAACTAAACACTGGGGGCTTGGAAACTAAACACTGTTGACCACCTAACCAGGACATATACCTAGCACCCCAGAGTCCTTGTTCACTTAAGCTTAAATGGGCACGGCACACTTTGGCCCCCTAATTGGGCTGTTGCGCCGAGGAGTTGTTTCAAATATATTCATTGAAAATTAATATGATATTCAAATTATTTTCTAAATATATGATGAAAAACAAACAAAAAATGTTAGTTATTTTCTCAAAATTTATTTGAATCCCTTCTTATTTTATAGGTCACTTTTTGAACAATGTATATAGATTATATTTAGTTAAACTAATTTCATATTCAAATGATTTTTTAATTTATGATCAAAAACTCAAAAAAGTAAGTTTGCGCGTGTTTGATAAAAATGAGCTATTTCCCTAAATTTATTGTAATTTATAAAAATTAAACTGTAAAATATACTTGTTTTTCAATCGCTTTCTACTCATATTTTACATTTGCAATGGCAGCCGAGTGAAGATCCCAACACTATCCAAATAGAGAACATGCGAATCCTTTTACTTCACTTCATTCGAAATGAAACTACTCGGGGCCGGGATAGCCTAGTCGTTAAGGTCTTGGACTGGCACCCCTAAGGTTGCGAGTTCGAGTCCCGCTGCCTTCCGAAGGCCCCCGTGTACGCTAATGGTGACTGGTGCACGTTAAATCCGTCGGGGTCACAAAGTCCTCCAAGTTCTCATACCAAATCAATACCTCTGGGGGTGACAAGTCAATTCTGGGGATCCTCTAGTTGGCCTCTGTCTCTAAAAATTAGATGGATCCACTTGTATATATGTGTGTGTGTAATGTGTCTGTCTTACTTGACGAAGGTTTATAAGCGGGTCTCTGACCAAGCACACAAACCTGAATATATTCAGGTTTGTATATATGTCTACCAACCAACCAACCATGAAACTACTCGTTGTTTTCATAGGTGGTGCAGCTGGAAAAACCATCTGCCCTTTTTCAAAACAAATTTATAACAGCGATTGCTTTATTTTAAAGTTCCATGGATCGGTTACGCATTGCGGGCCTGTTTCTGTTTTAACTAAGTAAATCGCTTTTATAAATTTTTATTATTTGGTTGAAAAGCTGATTTCCAAAAGGCGTTAAGTCAAAATTTTCAACAAATGACTTTTTGATGGAAAAATGTATAAGCCCATGCTAGCTATCTATTTTTAATAAGTAGAAGTTCCAAGCGGGGTTTGGTCGTATTAAAAACAGACTGGGAAATTCGTGTTTCCAAAAAAGAAATAAGTGAATTTTGTGCCAAAAGGGATCTTTATACTTTTTCAGCCCAAGAAAATAACGCATAGGCCAGTTCTAAAAACTTTGAAATGCAAAGAATAAGGATCGTCTTGTTCCGCTAAACTTTTATTTCAACGTAAGCTAAAGTTATGGTCTGATTTTAATTACCAACCAGTGATATCTCGAAACAAATATTTTTATGCCCATTATTAGTTTACTTACACAATTTCAGTAAAAAAACACATTTCTGATAAGGTTGTATTATTTTTAAGGAATAATTGAATTTTAAGAAATATTCAAAAGTACTTTTACAGTGAAATAAATATTAATTAATAAAAAATGACAAATTTATCTGTATTTCTGTTTTCCTTTGGGCAAATGTTACAAAAATATCGTCCAAATTCAAATGAATGATTGTAAATTTTTTGGATCAAAACATTCTTAACATAGTCATCCCATGTAGACATGTGGGATCCGTATGGGCCCATTTGGCTAAAGCGGCCACTAACATATATCAGACCCAGAAAGAAACGAACCCATTCATGTTTGGGTCAAACCATACGGGCCCACCTAGGCTAACCCACATAGGCACATTTACAATTTTATCCCACTTACTGTACCCCTTAAAAAAAACTATTCAAAACGAAACAGTTAATTTTTGTCAGTACAATGTTTTTAAATTAACAACTTGAACATAATTTTGCATTTAAATGACTCTAGGCAAATAATAATTAACGCAGCGTTCTGACTATTTTCAATAACACTGGCCTCCTGGGTTGCCCATAATGATCTTTATGGTTTACCAATCACAACCCCATGTATATCCGATTTACCGAAATTATATATAATTCAATATATTATATATACGTGACATATCGTACAAATCTTTAAAAAGTTATAATATTAACCACACAAATCTCTATAATATTTTAATATTCAGTTCTTTCTTAATATCTCAGTTCATGTCTTGCCGATCCATCGAACAGTTCCCACGTTTCAATAGGCGTCAATACATGCTTTCCCACAGAAATTGCAGACGCAGAAGACTTTGTTTTGACTTCTGATCCACTCTTCTCGTGACCATTAAAAATAACCACTTTTTAATTCGACTTCGAGATGTAAGGTTGGGGGCTCTTTTTGGCGGACCGAGCTACGGATCCGTCCCGTTAAATACTTTAAATGATTTCTTTATAATAAAAGATCTTGGACGTTCAAACTCTCTTCATTTCTGTAGTTAACTCAATAATAAGTATGCTCTCATGTGTACTTATTCTACGACATATATTAAACCCTATAAATTAATTTCACTCACTTTATAACAAAAGTTCTATGGCCGCAAGGGAGATTTCCTCAAACATCTTATTCTGACACACTGGAGTGTACCAAATTCGAAGTCTGTATATCTTTTCGTTTTACAGTAATACCTTTCAATTCAAAAGAAATTCGATGGACCCTTTGCGCATGTGAGATTTTCTAGAATACCTTATTATTATGTCCGACTAGTGTACCCAACTTAATGTTCATAGTTCATTTAGTTCGAGCTGTAGAGTGGTTTCAGACAGAATGTACCACTTTTTCAGTATTGGCACCCTCCAGAACATGTAAAAAGCACAATTAATATCGAACCCATGGCTTTAAATTTCTTTCTATTTCATAGTAGGACATTGAAAGGATTACTTTCAAACGGAAGTAAGTCATTACATTTCGTTATTTGTTTGTTCCGACGTAAGTCATGAGGTTTTTTTTAAAAGGTCATTTTCTTCGTTTTTTAAATACTGTCAGGATTTTTTACACAAACTACAAAATGTAGTGTTACTATCACCCACTGGGAAAAATGATCTTTTCCTTAAAACAAATAATAAATCTTCTATAACAAAATCGCGTTTTCTGAAAAATACAAAAAATGGACTTAACGCCTTTTGGAAATCAGCTCTGCAATTAGAAAAAAAAATATCGTTTATATATCACTTTAACATTGCGCTTCTTTTTAACAACTGGCCAAAATATATTAATTTCGTAACTTTATTTTTCTTACAGCTCCATAAAATCTTTAAGTTATTTTAATGCCTTTATTATAATTACTTTGGACTTAAAAATATCGTTTTAAGAAACTATGACTATACTGGATCAATAATATATTCGCTAAACTTCTCCAATAAAAAGTCACTTTTTCGATGTTTGTCCATTTCACGCCGTATTGTGCGTCGGAGGCAATATAACGTCCTCCAGGTTGGCCTAGTAGTGCTTCGCATTGCCACGCTACAGGTGGGATCGAATCCCGGAATGGGCGAGGTTGACCCATCCTTTCATCCCTTGAGTGGGTCAATAAAATGAGTACCAAGCATGCTTGGAAACTAAACACTGGGGGTTCCGCGTGAGGCTGACCACCTTACCGGGACATATGCCTAGCACCCCAGAGACCAAGGTCACGAAAGCTGAAATGGGCACGGCAGGCCTTGTCCCAGTAATGGGCTGTTGCGCCGAGAAGTTTTAGTTTAGGTTGGCCTAGAGGTGTTAATATTGGTTAGTTAAGGGTCTTGTATGGTAACAAATCTCTATACAATTCCAATGGGGAAACTTTGAGCTCTGTTTTTAAATAAAGTATACGACGTGTACTCACGAAAACTTACCAAAAAATACAGAAGAAAGTTATTTTGCCATTAAAGTAATTAATAAGTATAATTTTAAAGATATTAATAAGTTATAATTAAAACAAAAAATTTTTAAAAAGATATTTACGTGCCGTTAGTGCTGCCATCTGTAGTTTGTGAATAATTACTAAAATTTTGTTTTTAATTGTAACTAATTAATATCTTTAAAATTTTTTAATTATTTGAATGGCCAATTAATTTTCTTCTGTATTTTTGGTAAGTTTTCGTGAGTAAATGTAATATATACTTTATTTAAAAACAGGGGCCAAAGTTTCCCCATTAGAATTGTATAGAGATCTGTTACCATACAAGACCTTTAGGCGTTCGCCTTGCATGCGGAAGGTCCCAGGTTCGGGTGCGGGCATCGCATAATATAACTACTGACCTATTAACGGCCCGTGCAGCCAAAAATGTCCGACGAATAACACTCCGTGTAGAAGGAGTGCACGTTAAATATGCTCCAAAGTCCCAACGCTGCGTACGATGTCGCCCTTCACGGTTGCGTTGGGTGCCTACTCAGGTGTCGGCTGGTCACTTGACTGTGGTTCTAAATGACGTCGCCAATAGCCCTAGGGTGGCTCTAGTGCGACGATAATTCAAACTTAACCTACGTTGCAGGAAGAGGAGTGTTCGGAGGCGTCAGCGTCTTCTCGTCGTCCGAGGGGGCGTGGCCACCAGAGCTTCCCGACCCCTACTTCGACTCCGACTTCCACGGCGACCCGGACGACTTCTTGCTGCTGGAGGACGAGTTCGTGGTCAGTTAGCCATTCCCACTCTCCTAAAACAGACATTTGAAGATTACAGGGGGAAAACAACTTCATTGCGTAGGAATCTTCCCGTATTCTTTTGTGCTTGGCGACAGGAAACCGGGTTTTCTTTCGTGGTACAAACGTGAGATTCGTGTCCCCTGATCTCTAGCGTGAATCAGGGTTGTCGCGAGAGAAAAACAAAGTGAGTAACCGGTTTCCTTACACCAATTTAGGCGCTGACTCGCTATTGTTGCCAAAGAATTCTGATGCAGACAGATTCCTATGCAATGAAGTTCTTTTTCCCCTGTACTCTTCATTTAATAGATTAAAAAAGTAGGTTTGTAACAGAATCTGTCACTTTACCAGCTTCAACGCAACAGTTATGTTCAACAGGTAAAAAGGCGCCAAACACAGCATTAATTCTATATTAAACATTTACATGCTAAATTTGGCTAGTTTCATTTATTTTATATCGAAAATTCAATAATTATTACTTATCGTTTGCAAAAATTAATTTATATTTCAAAGAATAAATACGTAATATTCCTCACTTTTAAATAGAATGAAAACATTTCATATCAACATACAAAGAATCTAGTAGTGAAATATATTTGACGTCATTTCAAACTGATCGATGTCGCAAAAATAAATTTATTTTAATTTATTGTCTAAAAGAATTAAAGTTTCTCGAGCGATTGTTGCGAATGGCAATGGTGATTTAATTCTAATAAAAATGGCTTCCTATGCTTTTTAAATGAGCATTCAATTTTGCAGTTTTTTAAATAATTGAAGTACTTCGAATTCGAATTCTTTTCTGAAATTTTCAATGTATTCTAATTTCGATGCGCTGAATTTTTTGACGTATCACACTTGTCCGTAGCATTTGTAGTTTGGGCTATGAAAGTGGGTGACACGCGGACAGACAGACGGACTGAACGATTATAATACCTTCCCCTTTTTACGTTATAAACGTAGTGTGGAAGCTAAAACGGAGCTATTTCGATGCTTTTCAAGTGTTGGTGAGGTTGAATGGCGAATGAATAAACTCATAGATTTCAAAATTTATCCAAATCTGATCCCGTTTAAACATGGTAGTTACTGACCACTGGCCGGTGTGGCGTCACTACTTCCAAATACTGAGTTCAGTTCTGATTGACTTCCTCCACTCCACTTGCACAGAGAAACGTCAGACAAATTGTAACTTGACTGAACTTGGTAAAGGGGGAAAGATACTACGACATCGGGTATTTTCAGTCGTCACATGATTTGTGTCCTGTAACTGAAAACATTTTTTTAAAATTCAGGTTGGCCACAATTTAAGTTAACTTCGAACTTCGATAAGCGAACACCGATCGAAGACCAGACTGAAATCCGAAAAGAAATACGTCACCTTAATTTCTATTTTTTTAAACCGAAGCACTGTTTTGATATTCGTAATAAGATACCTTTAATGTACTTTTTCTGTTTCATTTTTATCTGTCTTAAATACATAATTAAACTAAACAAGAAGTTCATAAAGAACTAAAATAGCCTACTTTCCTGTTACTTAAATACTTACCGAAATTCTAATAGGAAAACAACTAGGTTCCTAACAGTAAATATCATCAACAACCGTTTCTACACTAGATTTATACACATTCGAAAAAAATCGCTAAACACAACATCCAGCTATAATTTAAACTTCTAAAAGCCAAAATCAACTATTTTCCTTAATATTCTTTCTCAAATTAACTTAATATAATTTATCGTCTGCACGATTTATTTGTAGTTCAAAGAATAATTCAATATTTATTAATAACAAAAGTAACGAAACTACTCCAAACTCCATTTAAAAAAAAGAAATGTAAATTAAAACTAAGCATAATTGTATGCAAAAAATATGCCTTGCCGCTTTCTTAGTACACAATTAATGAACAATCAAAGAATCACATTGTGCTATTTTGCTTCAAATATTTTTTAATAAATAAAGTTTCTCATGTCATTGTTAATTTGGCAACACAGTGATTTAAATGACTCAAAATTGAATTTCAATGCTAATTCAATGGGAAATTCGCCGACAGATAGTAGATTTATGTCCGTCCGGACGTACAGACAGGCGGACAAAAAGTATGAAAGTTGGGTCTCTGAGCTTTCTAACAAAAAAGGAATTTTTAAGATCCGATTGATAGAACCGATTTTGGAAGGGGGGTACGGACGGACAGACAGACATCGACCGCATGTCAATACCTACTTTTTCATTTTTTTAATTCTTTCGAATTAAAGAAAAGTAGGATAAAAAAAATGGGAAGTTGTGACTGAAATACTGTGTGGTCAGCCATTATCATTATCACGGTTATTTTGCGTAGTTTTAAATACTTTAAAAGTGTTTGCATTTTTCTCAGATGGTGATGAGAAGTTAAGATTTGATTTTTCTTGTAACGAAAAAGTTGATTAAAGAGTTATAAGAAAGTACTAATACACTCTGTTGTCCTTCCTTTTAGAACCGGTGGAGGCATGAAAGCGGCGTCCAACACATGCAGGTAAGAAATTATTTTCTTGATCATTTGTTAGTATTTTAATTGATTACTTAACGTTCAATTTCCCCAATAGCTAGTTTAATAAGTTTAAAATAAAATTATAATATATTCACACATTATTTGATTGAGAAATAAACAGTATTTGAAATGATTATCAAAATGAAGCGTAAAAACTTGGTAGTATATTCAAAGCCATATGTGGCAAAAACATAGCAAAAGGAAGTGTTGATTACTTCATCATGCAGTTTACTTATCCTTTTTATGTATATTTTAGTAACCCCCAACTTACTTAGCAAAAGTAAACGCACCCCCTGGATGTTGGCGCTAATAAACAGTTACAGTCAAGAAACAACTTGTAACGGGTGCGATTTGGAGCTTTTTTTCTTCATTCCATTGTTCACATTTTTGTCATGTAGATTATAAAGTATGCAACGAATGACTTTAGTGCAAACTTCTTAAATTCGGAAAATAATTTTACTTTCGCCTAGTGACGCTTGTGATAGCTCGTCTTTTCAAAATGTAAATTTTAATTTATGTAATGTACATTACGTTGCATAAATTTCGTTAGTGAGAGTGTATATTATTTATCTGAAATTGATTGAAGTCTTTAATTGTAGAATGGTATATGTATAAGGTAGACATAGTGCAGTAACCACAACAATGAATTGGACCACTTTTGTTCTGAAATGATCGGTCTTTCAGTATACTTTCTTGTGGGTTAAAGTGGAGGCAAGTCTAGATCAGCGGTTCCCAACCTGGGGGGCGATTTGTGTTATCAAGGGGGGCAAAATATACTTGAGGGGCGATCAGAGAGCGATGAGTATTCAAAGGGGGGAAATTAAAATAATGTTGTACCTTTGTACAGTAAAACCATTCTTTAACCATAACCAAACCAGCCAATTTTTACATTCAACTCTCTTAAATTTTCTAGAAACCAGTTAAAATATCTTAGTTAATTATTTCACTTTTGTTCTTTAAAAATATGTTTTATGTTTTTTCTATTTTATTTAAAAGTGACCGGATAAAGCTTCTTTGGTTGCTTTTATAAACGGTTAGTAAGTGTTATAAAACTGTTTTATAGTTACACTTTAACTCAAATTATGATTAGACATAACACGAAAATTAAAAGGGGGCGATGAATGTTGATCAACCTAAAATACGAGGCGATGGTCCAGAAAAGGTTGGGAACCACTGGTCTAGATACTGCAGTTTACCTGCCCACGACAGTTATAGGATGTGCATGTTTGTTTGTCGGCAGCAGCAGCAGCATCGCGTGGTGTGCTGCGGTCCTCGCGTGGTGTATGTTCCTATGGTCCGACCTTCCCTCAAGGCCGCGCTTATGGACCACTCCAGGAGGAGGTAAATTCAATGCATCAACTTACAAGTAGTAGTTTAAAAATTGCTTCATACATTTTCCCATTAAAGAGCCATTTGTGTGACCTTTCTACAGAAAAAAAACCTATAACTTTTAGTTTTTAAAAGTCGGCTTTCGTGGGACTTAATTTGTCCTACATAAATTGTTCCGTACTATACCCTTTATTTGTCTTATATTATGTTTATTTCGATAAAATAAAGCAGAAAACTTATTTTCTATGGCATGAAAACTATATAATTGTCTTTAATGAGTTCAAAACATGTCGTTGAAGATTGCACTCTGTAAAAAATTTCAAATAATTCTCTTGATTATTCCAAATCTTTTATTACACTTTGTTAAAACTGTTATTATGTTGTTGTTCTGAAACTTTTGTTTATCATCATAACTTAAACTTTTATGATTCTGATTTGACGCGTTACAGTTGTAATTTTTGAATACGAAACCGAACTTCTAAAAGCCCTGTATTTTTTTTTTACAAATCGAGCCAGTTTTTTTTTACACCTCCTACGTTACGGGTTCTCCAAAACAACTATTATCTCACCCCATTTTCTGACAACTTATGCAAGTGTGCGTTAGTGCTTCAGGTGATGTTGCAGCAATAGGACTGCATTGATCCACTTCCGTGTGTTTTGCAGCCACCTCCAGGAAATGTACGAGGAGGAGGAGTCGCTGCGAGCCACCAAATCCCTCGGGAAGCTGTCGCTCTACCTCAACGGGCTCCTGCTCAAAGGTGAGTACAAAGAAGATAACTGAGCTATGCGTGATGCACGCAACTCTAGTGCACCTCAAGTGAGTCTTACTTAGACTCTTGAGGCTTGTTAAGAAGTAAGCAATCATTGGTAAAAAAAATCTTTAAGTTGGTCCACTTATGGAACGACACACAGTTTAGCACTGCCAGCATTTTAGCTTATGTGTAGTTTCTACTACCTATGACCGCTACTTGCCCTCCAAAAAACGGCTTTTCTTTAGTAAAATAGTTGTAAGTTATACACGCGGTTTTACATGACTTGATCTTAGTGAGACCTCCGAGAAGAAAAAAGGAGAAAAAGATAGTTGGATTCGGGTCCGGCCATTGATTCCTGTCTCTGTGCCAAGCTGCCGGAGTCTATAAGAAGTTTTAACTTACTACTTCTATCTACAATGTGAAAGTGACAAGTGTTGGTGGCAAACGAGTTCGTCGTTACCTGTCCCTCGGCAGACGTTTTGCGTTTGCCTGATTGTCAGTATGTTAGTCAGAGCTGTTAAACTTACAGGGCAGGTCACACATAAAGACTCGACCCCCAAATTTAAAATAATTGCCTTTTTTAAACGTAATTCTTAACGAGCGAGTGTCTCCTACTAATACGGCTTGACGATCTGTGGAACGGGAGACCCCGAACATCCCTTTCCTGTGGCTCAGTTCGGCTGTTTCGTATTTTAGAGCTCTTATTTCGCTATCTTGTGTATTTTTATTGCTTAGGACCTGCTCTATTCGTGAACTTTTCGGGAAAGTTTGTTCATAGCCAATACGGCGGATCCCGAAGTCTAATTTCTTACTTCTCCAAGATTTTATAGGCCAGCTAAACTTTCTACGCTTTCGGAGGTAATGGATAAAAATGGTATGTACACCTCGTGCGGTAACCTTCGCATCCAATGTGTTTTTTAGAAATTTTTCATTTTAAAGGTTGATCCAACCAGATCCCTCATTTTTCGCAATGAATGGCATCTCCTAACTGTAACTCTGTCACCAATAGGCGAATCACTCTATATAGGCTGTAGTCGTTTACCAAAAGGATCATCACGGTGGAGTTATTTTGGCGGGTCTACTTTCGGCGATTTGATCAGTTGCTACCAAAGAGTAGGGTAGAGACTGAACCTACCAACCGCACCATGAATCAACACGGAGACAATATAGGGTGGCACGATGGCCGAGTGGTTTGGATCGCAGGCCATGACGCGCGCACTGTAATGGGTGCGGGTTTGATTCTTGCCTTTGCCCTGGGTGTACTTCCTTTCTCAGTATCAAAATTATAAATTAACTAGCACTTTTGCCACTCTATTCGGGCTCCGTAGTGAGCCATGGCTGCCGATGGCAGCTCAGTACGAGTCGTTCCTTCACCCTACTATAGAACTCTTTGGTTGCTACAGCTTCCGTTTTCTTTGTTACCTAGATTATTGGTAAAAATGAACAGCGCCATCCACTGGCGATCTTTCTGTGGGCATCCCACAATACTCCTTTATGACTACATTTATCTATGAATATTCAGTTTTTTACTTGTTCAATATCAATTAATATGCCAATACTTGAATGGATGTTTCAGAGAAGGCCAAGCAGTGGGAGCGCCCTCGCGCGCCCTGCGACCTGCCGGGCCTCAGGCCGGTCTTCGTCAACGAGTGGAAGAAGACGGACAAGGTGAGATGAATTCTATGCTCGAGCGAGAACAGCCTCTGATTAAATGAGTCAGTCCCGAAAACCTAATTTTTTTTTTAAATAACAATTTCTATTACAGTATTTGCTTTAAAATGGATGCATTTCTTGACTAGGTATTTTCATAAATATGAATGATTACACCAGAACAAATATGAAATAAAAATGTGTCATTTAATGTTATTTAACTAACAGTAATGAATGTCATAAATATTAACAGAGGGCGATACTATTTTAAATTTTTAACAATAATGTAAAGCGGATGACATTATCCCTTCAATATTGATTGTTCTGTTCTTATTAATATTTTTATACTGATGACAAAATGCTTCAATTGCAGAACATGGCTTTGACCGTTATCGTATTTTTTTTAAATAATGCATTAAATATTTGTTAATGAACTAAAGATCTTCTGATCGTATTACTTGATGGAGTATCATTGAAATGTGTGTTTCAGAGCAAGGAAGAGGATGAGGATGACCTGAACAACAACCGGCGTGCGGGGGTGGAGGAGGTGCGTCGGGAGCCCCCCCTGGGTTCGAGCCCCGACGCCACCCCTTACCACGTGCTGGCCAGGGGGTGCAGCAAGGGGTGCGTCATACTCTAACGCGCCGCTCTCTCTCCTAGAAAGGTAGGTAGAATTCGTTAAAACTTAAATAAGAGCAAAAAAATTCATGTAAATTACATAAAATAACTTTATTGCTTGTTTATTTTTGTCAATTAAATATGTTTATGTGATAATCATCGCCAACTTTAATGTATTAGATAATTTTGGTCACTGATATAATTTTGATCGAAAATATTGCACTCATTGTCAATAATAATACAAGTACCTCTGTATGTTTGCTGGCTTGCTACAATGAGAAGCCAGATTAGTAGAAAAGTGTTGATATTAGTGTTAAACGAGCTACAACATTGATCACTCATGTCTTGCACATTTGACTTATGTGTAAGGTGAATTAAATTATTTTCAACATTTTCAGTTAGTAGGACGAGACAAGGAGCTTTTACTATGACTTTCAAGTCTATAGTTTGCAATTCATTAACGAATATCACCATCATTAATTCGTAATATATATTAAGTTATTGATTGTTGACGTCCTCCAAGCCGATTTCTGATGAGCAATTTGTATTTTTTTCCCTTCTGCGCAGAAAGCAGTTCTAGCGGTTAGGTCTCGACACAATAAAGGAACGTATAGCGTCCGACTGCCACTTCTTAGTATCCCAAATATTTTGACTGTGGGAGAGTCCATTTTGTAAAAAGGTAGAGAAACTAAGGGAGGCCGGGTTGCCAATCCCATGGTGTTTGGTGAGCCTGGGGGGATTGTTGGGTTAGTTTGGTTGGAAATGATGTGTCACACTAAATGTTATTAGTGGAAAGGATGATTATAGTTAATTGCTGATGGTCGTCATCAATTGCACGAGTATTTAGTTTATATCTTGACTTGATCGTCAATATATTTGCATCTATAGTATGTATTATTTATCATATTCCGTATCACTTCGAGGAACGCTATGAGTTAAAATGCAATGATAGTGAACCCATACAAGTTCGAAATGCCCTTTACTTGAGAAACTGTTTCTAAATCTTAAAGAAATATGCAACTGCAAAAGCAATGAATCGCAAATATAGTAACTCTGGCTTAACCCTTTCAGTCCCAGTGATGAGATTTGGCATCATCATTTTTCTGATCATAATTTTAAAAAAAATAATAGGGCTGACATCTATTGAGACTAATAAAAATATTTTCTAATAGTTTGAAGAATCGAATGATGTGCTTTTTGATGTCATAAATGGCAATAAACGATCAGAAAAAAAATTCTAAAATGATGATGCCAAATTGTCATTGGGACTGAATGGGTTAAAACCAAAATCTTCCTTATCCCTTTTCGTTTTACGAATTACGAGTGATAGTTTGGACTCGTCTAAAACACACGTCATAGATGCTAAGAAGTGATGTGAGGACTATACCAAACTAGACATAAGATGACATGTTTTGTGTTGACCTGTAAGTAAACTGATAAGAGCCTTCGGAACTTTCTCAATTACCTGGGTTGTTTCACGATAGAGCTATAAATAGCTAAAGGAAGAGAGCTAAAAGGAGACTGAAAAGTATAATTTCGGGGGTTGAACTTATTTTACGATTCGTCATGGGACTGTCCTACCAACTTGACATGAATGAACAGTCTGACTTGTCATAACTTAAGGCGTTGGTTACAATAAATGAGTGAATGTGTCAAACAGTTCGTTCAGAAATGAATCGCAGTAGAGCAATCAACTTAAGATGTTGTTGCTGTGACAACCGTTTCAAATATCAGCTTGTGTACAATGATATTTATTCTATGTTGCATTACGAGGCAAATAGATATTCGAAAAGCTTGTTTTAGCTGCACAATGAGTTATTTAAATCGGTTATTGTTTGGAGGATAAATCATCATGAGTGTCTGTCCTTTACGTTATTCACAGGTGATATGAATACAGCATGAGCTGTGCAATCTAGGCTTACTTATCCAAATACGATGCTAATCCCCTAAGTCTCCTTCAGTAAACCCAAAAGTTGAGTTGAGTTTATATTTTATTCACGAAAACGTCGGATGTAAGTACGTTCAATGGTTTGAAGTAAATTATGAGGAATATAGGGAGTAACAGCAGTGAGAAAAAATACACCACAATACATGACATACGTCGTTTTAATTTATGTCTTAAAAACCTATTTAAATTTTTCCTTCATAGAAAATTTTTCTTCTTAGAAAGACCTTTGCTACGCGTATTTCTTAAATTTACTGGAATAAAATAGCTTTCTCGGGAATCGTTAGATAATTAAGTAGTCATTAAGTTTTCATAAAACAACTTCGGAGATCGTAAAAATTAATAATATCAGTTTAAAAACCAGCACTAAACATCGATCTTTCATCTAATGTGGTATGTTACACATTCGTCTAATGTGTCATGCTAACCTTCTCGCCTTCCCGCTAGAATCGCCTCTGCTTCTACAAGATGTCTGCCATCATTCCACGAACAGCCTAGAAAAACGACGAACGAGTTTAAATTATTCGTTTGCCTCAATAGAGTTCTCATCTAAAAACTAAAATACTTCTTGGCAGATCTGTCATCGGCTATGTCCTGACTATGCCACAAATGCAACAAAACTTGGCGACTTGGCAGAGTCAGCCCCCAAGCTATTTCATCGCTTGGCACCCTTGGCGAACGCCAATTTTTGTTGAATTTGTTGCCTTTGTGGCGTTTGATGTCGTAATGAGGACATAGCCATCCGAAAACAAAAAGCAGCCCCAAAAGATCCCAGTAGTGTTGTGATCTACGCATCACGTCATACCAGCGCATAATACAGTAAGTGATGCGCAGCATGCACAACTATCTTGATATGCGCTGGTATGAAGTGATGCGTAGATCACAACAAGTATAACTAGTTTAAAAATAGTTGTTAACTGAGGACTCCTAAGCAAAGAGTTCTATAGAATGGTAGAGGAACGACTCGTACTGAGCTACCATCGGCAGCCATGGCTCACTACGGAGCCCGAATAAAGTGGCAAAAGTGCTAGTTAATTTATAATTTTGATACTGGGAAAGGAAGTACACCCAGGGCAAAGGCGGGAATCGAACCCGCACCTGTTGCAGCGCGCGGACTGCTAGCGTTATGGCCTGCGATCCAAACCACTCGGCCATCGGGCCCCACATGTCACCCTATATTGTCTCCGTGTTGGTCCATGGTGCTGTTGCCAGGTTCAGTCTCTACCCTACTATAGAACTCTTTGATCCTAAGCTGAATTTTGTAAATGTGACTAAATGAACTTTGAATGTGTCTTTTTGCAGCAAGGCGTGTTGTGTGCCTCCCCACCCTGGAGCGAGCTGCCGCCGCGTTGTACATAAAGTGTGGAAAGGGATAAGTGCTGCCGCGTCGTGTTCTAGACAGAAACCTCTCATCCCCCTCTGCTAGGCGGAAGAAGCAAACATATCATGATACGTATCAATGCAATCCTCTCTCTCTCTCCTCATCACAATCCGCGACAGATAGATCCAGGTACACTCCATGCTGGCTAATCCGAAGAGTGCGATTTCGAAATTGGCTTGGAATGACGGCGTGCTTATAATCGTGGAGGGAGGCGCCTTCGGATTAGTAAGCGTGGAGGTATAATAGCGCAATAAGTAGGCGAAACAATCAGATATGAAAACACATCCATACTTATATATTTTATCCCCATTCGGTATAAAGTGAAGAAATTGTTGATAAAAGAAATGTTCTTATGACGTCAAACTGTATTTTGGTTATGTGAAATGGAATTGCTGTAAAACCTAATACCCCGATTTTACGTCTTTTCTCCAGACTATTCGCTTTTGTTATCCTGATTGCTATATTTTGTTCCTATTACCTACTACCTCGATCTTTTCCAAATTTTACATTTTCTATGCTTGGAAAAGCGTAATATCGGGGTTTTACTTTATTCTCTGCATGCTTTGGAACTGTTGAATGCATTATTGATTGGATGAAATAGTTATACTTATTTTGTGTTTCTGAATACAAATATAGAGAAAAAAATAAAAGTTAGACAATTAGGTACTTGAGAATCGGTAAATTTGGTTAGAAGTCCATTGTACACTGATATCTCTTGTGGGTTAAATGCGTTTTCTTTTATGTTAAAAAAAATCAAAAATGTGTCATTCTTTTTATGCTAAAATTTTCTCAGTATATCTTTGTTATTATCAATGGTATGTTCTGTTTAATCCTAACAAAAAGTTTAGTTATGCATAGCCACTAAAAGTAACAACTTCAATCATGTGTGCAAATATGAGTCAACATGTCAGCATCTCTCTTTTTATAGCATAAAAATGTGTTGGGTTACGTCAACAACTCTCCTGAAAATACTTGAAAAAGAGTAGCCTGAATTCATCATAAATTTAAAGAAGAATATTGTCCAACAAGTTTGAAACAAATTGCGGTATTGGACATCAAAGTAAAAATATACCATGTGAGAAATATCAGATGATTAAAACATGTGGCATATAAAATTATTAATCAGAAATGATTTTAAAGGCATAAATTTACAACACAACTACATTATATATCATTTTCTATCTTGTAATGAGGGCAATTTGTAAAAATGTGTATTACTTTTATACGAGTAGGCTTTATTGCACGTCTATTTTCTGTACAAACCTTTTTCACCATAAATCATCTTGCGTTCAGTTTGCAATTTTATTATTATTCTATATTATTTATGTCATTTTATATTATCATGCGTTCAGTTTGCAATTTTATTATTATTCTATATTATTTATGTAACGGAAGTCTTTTAAAAAGTACTTTTCTCTGTACGTGGATGATTTAAAAGGGAACACCATAGCTATATTGAGCTAGTGTCGTTCAAAGTATCTTAACGGACGGAAATGATTTTGTCAATTACTTTATTAATAACTCAACACGGACTTGGTGGGATGATGTCGATGGCGAATTTTACAGTGTTGTTTATCAATGAACAATCACATGTGAAATAGTAAGGCATGAAGCGTTGAAAGACAGTCTTTGGTTGGCGGCATTTGCCAACTCTTTTTTATTTTGTATAATGTTTCTTCGATGACCTTTGCCAGATAAAAAAAAATAAACAGGACAGTTGTTCAAACCCTTAAAAATCAAAACACTCGCTGTAGGTAAGGTGTTGATACAAGTATTTAGCATTGGATTACATAATGTAATATTTAAATATCATTTAACTAAAAGAAATGTGTCCGAAAATATGAATAATTCGAGCTTCGTGAAGCTCTCACGCCTTTGGAGAGTGAAGAGGTGCTTCCGACCGACACAATGGACCAATTAGAAAGGAACATATCGCGCACCCCCCCACCCACTAAATTCGAATCCAGTTCTACCAGATACTGTTCAGAAAAGCAAAAGTTTGTTAACATAAAACTCGGGCAAGAAATTAGGGTTGAGCCCACCAAGATAAATTATAACGCACCGTATAAAAGCTCTTTTAATTAATATTAATGTCACCTCTTTTGTTTATTAGGATTCCGATATTATCAAGCATTTACATTCATCAAAAATCTACTTTTTAAACTGTGGAGCTTGAAGGAATGGTTGGCATTTAATATAATTTTTTAACTAGGCTACAATTAAAACATTCATTTTATTTTCCTTGTTACAATTTAGGCCATGTGTCGCGATAGTTCTGTCTTTAAGATTAGGAAATACATACTGTGTAAGAAATGCTCTTTGGAAAATATTAATGATAATTGTACATATATGATGGGCCACCAAATTGTGTTGATTTTGAAAAATAAACTGAGTTTATTCGTGAGACGTTGTGTATAAAAGCGCGAAGTGATAGAATGATAGTTGGATGGAATTTAAAGACATTTGTAAATATTATCGTTCCATTATATCGATGCCCGAAGTTCCAGGCAAGTTTAAACAGTTTGAGTATAAAAGTGGGCATTTGAACTATTTTACGCGATGCAATTGCTGCCGAGCATTGACTTGCGTTTTCGTTTTGACCTTCTTATACAAGAAAAACTATTAAATTGTTGCCTAGAGACTGCTGAGGCATCGACACAGAAATTTATCGCTAAATTTAGAATTTGGCATGTTAATGTAGATAGCAGTTAAGAAATTTTACGAAAACGTTTTCATATTTTCTATCAAAAGTTAAAATTCTTTTGAATATAAAAATGAGTTTTTACACTTTGTTGTTTCAACGATTGGCTAGTTCTGCCTTGTACATTTCAAACCCCGAAATAAAAATTTTAAATATTATATCCAGTTTGCTTTTTGTTCTGTCTATGAATGCAGTTTACATAAAGTGTTTGCTGGGAGAGAATATACTTATCAAACCAAAAATGTGTTACATGTTATTTTCCTGTCTGGCACAAAATGAGAAAGTGCGTTTCGAATTGTGAATTTTTAACAGTGAATATAGAAGTGAGTAGAAACCATACGAATGGATTTTTCCAAACTTTGATACAAAGGTAGAAAATGTATTTCAAATACTTTACGTAAATTGTTTCCAAAGATGATTTAAATGTGTGCACCAAAAACATAAATAGCATTTGAGTGTTTCAATTCATCTCGCATGCACTGCGCTGCCGTGAGCAGGTAAACTGCAGTAATCGCAACAATGAGTTGTACCATTTTCGCTCTCAAATTTCCGGTTTTCTTAAAGGTTAGGTTAATTGAGTGCTTGCAACAATGGTCCAAGTCATTATGGAAGTGACTGCTGTTTACCTGCCCACGGCAGTGCGATCGTTTCAACCATACAAAATATTTATAAAACTAAAAGAATACTTATTTTGGTGTTTGGTTGCCGGTTTTCTTTTTTTTTAAATGACACTTTAAAAGCACACATCACAAATTCATGTACGCATGCAAATTTTCAATTTCAAAATGCTCTTTTTTTAAAACTATTTTCAGCTGACACATTTTCGTTTATTTTTTTGTTGAACATATCATTTACAACGTAATAACGTATTCAAACCTGACGGCATTTCGATGACTATAGTTTTTAAACTTAAAAGCTATTGGGCTATTTTTCTCAGACTGTAAGAAAGCAGCAGCGGCGGCGTTCCAAAATCATCACAACGAGTTAATTTGATAAATGACGAGAAATTGTATCAAACGAGTTTATTTGATAAAGATGGGGAAGAAGAAGGGTTCTTTTAGAGAAGAGCCAAAAATGCCTAAAACTGTACTTCGGATTTTAAAAAGAGAGAAAATAGGCATTTCTTGATTTATTAAACGGAAAAAAGGTTTCAAGTTCTTCCCATCAGAATTTCCTTTCACTTTTCTGGTTTTGTTAAAAGGTGAAAAGAACGATGTTGGGCAGAGGAAAAAACCCTTTTGCGAACACAAAACCTTTTTCCAATTAATGATTCATAAAATACTAAAACAAAATCTTCTTTGCATTTATTGTACAGGGTAATTAACGTTTGAAGAAATGTCAACACAAGTTCAAAACTTTTCTCCTGTTTGGCTGAAGTAAGTTTTTAAAAAATAGAACAAGGAGCATGTGTCGCGTAAAATGAACACAATTTCGCGCCTCTCACTTTTTGACATATCATTTTTTCGTGGGCAGAGATTGTGATATAAAAGATTCGATGTGTTAAATCACGTAGAACAAGAATCCTGTTAGTCAACAATCGACTATTATTGAGTTTGTAAGATGAATTATATTGTGTGATTATATAACGTTTGTTGTCACGATAGAGTGTTTATGAATGCAATTACCTTTCCTCTTATTTTAGAGTTGGTGTACATACTGTAACACACGCCGAGAGGTAGAATTTGTCCACTTGCGTCAACTGTAGTGCATTATTTGGTCTTCGTTGAAGGATTTCGCAACAACATTTTTCTATTCATTATCATTTAGCGCCAAGAAGGAAAAATACTTCTTTTCTACTTTATAACAACGAAATAAAAAAAAATGTTTATCGAAAAATATGATTCCTGGTTCCTTGTGGCATTATCTTAGCATTGACGTAGATTTTTTAAGTATTTTTGTCTCAGTAAAATTATTACCTTTTTGGTAGCGTTATTCTCCTGTCCGCTGAGTTTGGGGCAAAATCCTGATATGACAAAAAATTATTGATAAATACGTATAGATAGATACGTTCTTGGGATTTTGATCCTAAGCCTAAAAAAACAATCTTACGAAAAGTAAAAATAATAACTTAGTGCTTTGGTAACATAAGTAAGTACTTTTGGTAAAAGAATTTATTTCGCATGTAATAGAAAAAGGATATAATTTGTGCACTTTGTGAGAAATATTATTTTGCTAACAATTTTATTACAGCGCTGAATAAGGGATTGAACCCATCCTTGTCTTTATAAACAACATTTCAGTAGAATGTTCCCCCTAGTTACAAAAAGTTCTCAACCTTTTTCGGAGTCGACTAGACACGAACGAGCTTTGGACGTCACTTATTTCCTGGTGCATTTTAATAGTGATATTTTTTATTTTTAGAAAAGTATGTACCAGTAGGTGTACATGTAGATAGATTCATAGAAGAGTGCCTGGTCATTCAAAAAGATGGCAGATTACGTGTGGGTGGAATTGTGTCTCTGAGTAGGTTAGGAACTTTTGATTATTATTTCTCCGTTTTCTTTCTCCTTGTTTATTCACGGTTATTTTAGACATAAAAGACAAAAGTTACCTTTCAATGGTTTGTTTCTTCAGGGTCATTTTGGTGCCAAGTTTTTCTCTTTAAAACAACTCTTATTTATTTTTAAGTTGGTAGTGTCTTATAAGTACACACTTTGTCAAATTATTAATACTTTTTTATTCTTGGACCAATCTTAAAGTTCAAAAAAATAGATAAGTTGAAGCACTACAGTCGTCTTTGGAAAATTCTACCTCCCACTGTATTTAATCCCCGAATGATATTCTGGATGTGGAATGTTCGGGTGTTGTAGCAATCCATATTTTCAGGCTAAGAAATATTCAATTGCTGTTGTTGAATACATGATAGCTAATAAAAAGAATGATTGTCGAATGGACTTAACATACATGCTTTGATATTGCATGAAAGTTTTGGAAAAACAAAGTATATTCCGCGAAATTGCCTTTTCCCTCACATTTCCTGTCTTGTAGCTGTCTTTGATTTTATTGATATAGAAAAAAACTACCGCGTGCGTCCATTTGCTGTTGGAACGATGATGGAGGCTGCGACTTTGTGATGACCGGATCCCTGAATGGGCTGTTTGTAACAGAATAATGAACCGTAAATATATATAATAAATACATAAATACTTTTAGATTTTAAAAGTACGGGTTATTAATTATAATAATCTGCGAGCCCCGCGGCTGGCCTTGTTGATTTGTTGGAAGTCTGAAGTCAAAAGAACAAGCGGCATTTGGAATGCAGCTTGATTTCGTTTTTACAGGCCAACATATAAATTGCAAATGTTTTTTTTTTCGTTCTTAATATTCCAATAATAGAAATTGTTGGAGGGATTTAAAAAAATAGTTTTCTTTAAAAACTGTTTTTGAGTTCCTCGCGTTTCTTCAACTATACCCTTCCATATATACCGGTGACTTCGATTTTTTGTGTGCACATTTTTCAGTTTCGACTATTATTTTTTCGCGAATCTGATGCCAATTTACAGTGGCTCTGTGGTATTGGCCAGTAACCACAATGAACCAGCTGAAAACCAATATGACCAGTCATACGTTCAAAACGGGTTGTTAAATTTAGTCTACCATTAAATAGTTTTTAAGGCGTTGTAAACGTGAAGTATTTACTAACTGTATTTAAAACAAAATGCGTCGTTCCTGAATCATTCCAACTGCAATCGCGTGCGCAACTCTATTCTGTTTTTGTTCCGTGGTAAGTTCTTAGCCCGGCGACTCTTCACTTTGATGTGTTCTGTTTAGATCGATGTGACAACTCCTCATCACTCTACCCCCCCCCCCCCCCCCCCCTAACAGTTTATATATATTATCCAAATGTAACTGTAAAATATTGTTCGATTAAAGATAAAGAATTGTTTGACTTGATGTTTTTCTTTTTTGCTTCGTTACGAACTCAAAACGCCCTCGTGTAGCTCTAGTTGCACCGATAATTCAACTCAATCGACACGAAGTATAGGAAAATGAAAACCGTTTTACACATGCCGGTCAGTTTTGCCTTACTTTCGGTGACGCACGATCTGGGTGATCTCTCTGATCGTTGGAGGCTACATTTTACCGAACACATCTTGCAGAAATATTGCTTCAAAAATATGAAATTTTTTAACCGAAAAAGTGCAATTCGAGTTGAACAACAAAATTTGACTGCGAAATGACATGTAGCTTGTTTTTAATTATGATGTTTCGATATTTATTAACAGGTCCGACAGACATAAGAATTTAAGAATGTTTCTAAATAATAGTTCAAACAAACTGCTTACCTTGCATGCGGAAATGTCACAGGTTCGGGTTAGTGTTAGTTTGGATTATAGTCGCACTAGAGCTACACGAGGGCTATTGGTGATGGGGGTCCAATCCCGGTCCACCACCCAGGTTCGGGACCGACATTGTCACAATGACTGCTGACATATAATCAGTTGTGCAGCCAAAATGTCCGACGAATACTCCGTGTAGAGGAAGTGCACATAAAATATGCTCAAAGTCACGACGTTGCGTAGGATGTTGTTCCTGAAAAGTTGCGTTGAGTGCCTACTCAAGTGCCGGCTCGTCACGTGACTGTGTGTTCTAAATTATGACACCCGGTCGCCAATGCCTCTCGTGTAGCTCTAGTGCGATGATAATTCAACTCAACTCACAGGGTAGATTTCAGAAATGCCAGAAAAAGGGCGAACACATTAGTTGTTGTCATCGTATCTTTATTTCTTGATGCCAAGGCATCACCCCCATCGAAAGTGTTCATCTAGGGTTCGAAAGTACTAACGGCGCCACTAAGAGGTTGCTTCGAGTATCCGCTAAGGTGGATCACATTTTAACCACGATGGTAGTACGTGGATGTGTTAAAGCTCCTCTCGGAAGCAAAAAGTGGACGAAACTTTTTATCCAAACCTGTGTGACTCGAAGCAACAATCAGCTGTCTACTCAAAACCAAGGTATGTTAGTTTCTCTTCTTAAATTAAGTTTGAAGTTAATATTTTTTTTATTCACTTGGATTATTTTGACGTGAATTTATATTCGTTCGGGGAGTTTGTCAAATGAGTTTGAATTATAAAAACATCACAAAAGAAAAATACAATTTTGCATCGTACAAAATGTAACTAACCACTTTATTCTGTCAAAAACAATTACAGTATAGAACTGCAATGAATCAATTACCTGGGCTGTGGTTTTAAGAATTTTATTCTTGGAGTGACTAAATATTTTATGCAGTATTTTAGCTCAAAAGTATACGCATTATACAGGGTGGTGCAAATAAAAATGACCGCAGCGTAGAGATAGGAATGCATTGAGATGCTTGGCGAGGAAAACTATGGAAGCCGCCTGAAAGCCTTCATGTCGAAATAAAAGATTATTCAAGCATGCAACGGCTTCACTTGGCAAACCTGTTTTTGCATTTATTGGCTGGATTAGCATCACATTAGAGCTACTCATGGACTATTGGCGAGTTCAGATCTTAGTGTGTATTATTTGAAGACGGTTCCTTGTGCAAATTTTGTGTCTTTCAATTAATTTAGAATGTTTTGTCAGGTGTCGGCTCGTCACTTGACTGTGGTTCTAAAATACGACGCCCGTCGCCAATAGCCCTCGTGTAGCTCTAGTGCGACGATAATTCAAACTAAACTAAACTAACTAGAATGTTTTGTAGTAACAAAAACAAAAAGGTCCGATTCTCTAGGATTAATAACGACCGAAATAATCACTTGATTTTTTTTTCAAAACTGTACAAACCTTCAGTTTAGATTGCATTCCAACTAGCTTGTCAATGTCAATGTAGTTGACATCAAATAATTCGCCAAGCGTTTGTTTGGGCTTAATATTGAAGCAATAAATAACTTCTCTTAGCAGAGCTGTTTTTGCATTGGGACTTGGCAACAATTCTATCGTATTCTTATCTCCATGACGGGGCCACTTTTATTTGCGTACACCCTGTACGTTGTTGTTATGAGCAGAAATTGTTTTTAAACTAAAATAGTTCAGGATTTCTAGGGTTTTTAAAATATTAATTATCGTTTATTTTACTAGCGGAAAAAGAATCCTACCCGAAATGCTCTTCATCACCCACTTCTACCTCCGTTTGGTACATTAGAAGCAGTAGATATAAATATCAGCTTAAGAATCTTCAAAAATGACTAAGTTTACCCGAAGAAAACACCTTAAAATTCTATAAAACTCACGTAATCGAAAATTGCGACTAACGTAAGAATTCATGTTCTTGGCTATTTTTTTAACAATGACAAGTTAAGAGCACTTCATTAACACGACTACTACGATATCGATGGAAAATTTCCATCGATAGAGGCTGATGTGAAGTAGAAGAACATCCTGTTTTTTAAACCAGATCGTTACCTTGGAAATGAACTAACTCTTCTTCATTTTCGAAGAAGTAAAAATCTTAGTTCGAGGTCGTAAAATTACAAGGTTAGGTGGAATTTACGTCGCTAACTAAAGCTACACGACAGCTATTCGTAAAAATACGAGGAAATGTTCCTGGCCTTTTCCGACCGGATAACTCATCATCTGTTACTAATTATTGAATTGAAAGCCAATAACCAGATTTGTTTCAGTGATTAAGTTTTCGACTATGAAATCATTAAATTTTCATAATTTATAATTTTTGGGGTTGTTTTCGTTTGAAAAAACTACAAAAAAAGACTATTTGCAATTTTTTATAGCTAGATAGTTGAATAACAAACTAAACTGCACTGCGAAATGCAGTATGTCTGGTCGCCCTACACTTGAGACGAAAGATTTAATTTCCTCGTAATTTGAAATAAATACTCTTTCAAATCATCAAGTAATATATTCCAACACAGTGGGATCGGTTGCAAAAGTGTAAAATCTAATATTCTACGTTTTATATCCTCAAATTGATCACCAAATAACCTTAAATTTGCTTGCGGTGTTAACATAATTCATAATTTAAATATAGGTGTTAACATCCCTATACAATTATGGCTGTATTATATTTGTTGTCAATAGGCGAAAGATACAATCCGCAAATAAATCACAACACTATGGATAAGGCATTAAATATCTATGTAATGAGAAATTTTGCATCAATTCACATATAGATAATTACTAATAGTGGTATTAAATAAATTAAATTAATCATTTACAAATAGAAAAATAGTTAGATTTAAACCACAGCTAGATCGTAGTAAGTTTTGTTTGTAACAAAATAGACCACCATGTTTATCAAGTTTTCAAACGAACTTGAACTCATAAGAACGGTTGGCGAAATGGTACTATGAACTTTATCAGAATGTGCTGTTATCGGTGAATCGAAACTACGCCTCACGCTGGCGCGTGATTAGCAGTCAAAGTGTTAAAAACAACATGCATTTCAGACCTACTCAGCTGTTAGATCAATCGAAATCGTCGAAGGAGATCTGTCAAGTTTGATGAAAATAACCGAAACTTGGAAAAGACAAGCCTGACGTCATAATAAGAGCATTGTGGGTGTTACCGGAAGTGACGTATTTAAAGTCAATTTCTAGTTAGTTTTTTTAAAAAAATACAAGTGTGAATGATATCATTCGACATGTTTTTGAAAAGACTATTGTTTGTTATCTATATACATAAAAGGCAACTTCCGTTTGTCTGTTTGTATAAGACACGAGATCTAAAGAACCACGCAACAGATCGTCACGAAATTTAGCACAAAAATTCATCTCATCTCCGGAACAAACAAAGGCTAAGAATTTTTCGAATCAGACCATTCCTTCTATCGTTTTCGAACGTTTTTATGTTTCCCATTCAATGCATTGAAGACCTTGGAGGTTTATTGCTCTTTCAACAGCACGTTTTCACGGATTGTTTATTTAGTTCTATTTTATACACAGTTTTTTAAAACGATTTTTAAGTATATTTAGTTTAATTACAGCTAAAAAATTAGAAATAAACATCAAAAACAAAAATCGTTTGCTAGCTTTTTAGCAGTTAGAAAAATATTTAATATTAAAAATAAAAATCGTTTGCTTTAGTATCTTTATCACAGTTAAAAAAAATACAAATAAATATAAAAAATGCAAATCGTTTGCTGGAGTAGCTTTATAACATCTAAACAATTAGGTCATGTAATTCGCTTTCATTAAGAATATAAAACTCCCTTGAATTGCGTTAAAATAAATGTTTGAGACCCTTTTAAGATTTAGCTGTTTTTCCATTTTTAATTATTACTGATTATTTTTTACTTAAATATGTATTCATTTTAATTTGAGCTTCTTATCAAAGGTATTTTTAAAATTAATATTAATCATTACTATATCCAAGTTGGGTAATTAAATGGAAAATTACTGGGTAATCTTCATATCTTATGTCACTAAAATGAATTAAAAAAAATAGTTAAATTGACTGTTAAATTATTTTTCCACCTCTACCCGTGCAACGTCGGGTATAACAGCTAGTAGAATATAAAATTAATGATATTTATCAACATTAACGTTTTGAACTTCCATAATCTTTCACTCTTTAGTTGTAAACATAATGAGTTTGCTAAAACCTGGTCGTTGTTTAATGGAATTGTGTTTTGATCATATGAGGTCCCCAAAAAATGCACCGCTGTTCGTTTTTAATTCACCTTGCAGCAAAATAGTTTAATCATTATAGAACATGTAATCCTCACTAATTTCTGTGTGGGGGCGTGCATAAATTACGTGACTTATTTAGGGGGGGAGGGCGTCGAACCGAATATCACCAAATATCACGTAGGGGAGAGAAGGGGGGAGGGTCTCGTCAAATATCACGTAATTTTTCGTCGTAAAAAATCAACGTAAAATCGCCCAAAATTCCAGTAAAATTTTTTCTTGAATTAAAAATAGGCAAAATCTTACATGATAATACTTATCGTGGCTCTCGAACAGTACTAAAAAGTTTGAGGGGAAAAAATTATCCCTTCTTGTACATGGATTCGATTGGCGTTCGCTTCTTCTCTTTATTTGTTTCAATTCAGACCAAATGATGAAACGTGTTCAAAGTATTTTCATACTTCACCAAGAAAAAGTAGATAACATCGTTTGCGATATTGAAGTACTTTCCCACCATCATTAGACGATGCAGTTTGGATTATCCAAGTTTAGGGTTGGACCTCGATTTATTGTATGTTTTGAAGAGACCCGGGCTATCAAGCGTCGAAATAAAGAGTTGCGGAAAAGAAAAAGGCGGTCTGGTGTTTGCTTATTGGGTGACTCTATTTAACCCCCCCCCCCCCCCCAAATTAGCGCAAGTTGCCATTTCTTTGAAAAATAAATAAAAATAGAAATACTTATTTTTAGTTTTATTCTATTATTACATAAAATTTTACAGTCATAATTTACTTTAAAATAGGAAGTCATGGTATAAGTATTTTAAGAAAATACCTTAGTTTTATGCATTTGGCGGAAAGTTTAACGCCAAAGGCTTTAAAATCACGTGATGGAGCGTGTGAACCGAGTAGCGCCTTACAGACAAGCTGAAGTCTGCTTTGTTTATGGCAGAAAATATTGCATCAAACATCCAATTCAAAATTTCAAAAATATTAATTTTGAAAAATGTCCCGTGAAATAAAGATGAGGGGGGGGAGAGGGTCGAGCCAATAGGGTACTTGACTAAAAAAAAATTATTCTTATTGGCTTAAAATATTCTTATGCCAAAAATATTAGACCCGTATTTTTCTTTTTTTCAAATACCCCATAAAAAAGGGGGGGGGGGGGAATGAATTTTAAAATTAGGACGAAAAATCACTTCCGAAAACGCATTGTGGCTGTCACGTGGTAGCTATGATGTCACAAGTGACTATAACCAAACTTTGATCACCATTTTGGAATCTTCTTTAAGCAAATTTGAACTATCCGCTTCTTGTAAAACCTCCATCCATTATCTATATAATTCTTATTTAATAGTAAGTTAGATTAAAACCAGTTTAATTACAAACAAAAAAACATCACACCGGTTTGTTTATACATACTAGTGACGTCAGCCAAATCGACGTGTTTGTGATCACGTGACGTACCGATGAAAAAAAGCCATTTGAAAATGATTTTTATTAATTATTTAAAGATTTATTTTGCAAAAAAATATATACGTTTGTTACATTTGGATTTGGGTTCAAACTATAATTTAATTAATATTGGAAGGTATTTTATCGATACTGTCAAGTACCCTATTGTCACGAAATATCACCAGTGGAGGAGGGGGGTTGTAAAGTCGTCAAAATCCTATCACGTAATTTATGGACGCCCCCTGTGCATTTTATAGACCTATGGCTTAGCACATAGAGGAAATCTTTTCAGCAAAGAGTGCGAGTGCTGCTGCATTCTATAGTGTAATTTCGATAATAAAAGTAAACCAAATACGAAGGGAGTAGTTGCAAAACTCGCATTCTCCAAAATATAACAGACTATAACTAAGGCTTGGTCAAATTGGCGAATTTTGATGATGATAAAATCAATTGAACGAAGTCGCCATTGAACCCGTAGTTATGCTTTGGAGAATGTGAGTTTTGCAACTACACGTATGGACACATTTCGTAAGTAGTAGTACAATGATTTATTTTCTTGATTCCTTATAATTTGTTTTTAATTGAAAAAAGTTTGCAGTGTCTCTACCGTAAATTATACTGTGGAAAAATGAATGCACAATCGAAAAACGGTCATTTGATTCAATATGTAACTCTAATGCAAATCTCAAAGAATTCTGTTTGGGAGAGCTAAATTGTGTCATTGAATCCATACTTTAAATTTAAAGCTTGATATGGTTTATTTTTAATAGTAATATTTATATGAAACTTCACCAAAAGTTTTAGGAAACTACATACAAATATCTGAATTTAGAATACAAAGGTTTCAGTCGATATAATTAAAAGAGCCATAATTTTGAAAATCATAAAAAAATAAAAGTGATGAAAAAGTTGAAAATGAAGTTATCGCATGCTTATGTTAATGTATGTATCTACTATTGTGATTGTAAAACCTTTGGTTATATCGCACTATTTCTAGAGAAGAACGAAGAACTAAGAGGGGAATTCGTGCTGCACCATGTTAAAGTTATCTCGGTGTAGAATAAAACTGTGCTAAAATTGAGCCTTTTTTAGAAGCTTCTATATCGGAGTCTATATCGCTGGTAGCTTTTTGATTTAAAAAAAAAATAACGTAACATCGAATTTTTAATCGGTATGTTTTTAGTCAACAATCGCAATTTTACTGTAATTTTTAATATTAATATGAATCTCGATAGTTATTGGAGACTGGTAAAAAAAAATTAGAAATTGTTTGGGCCAATCTTGCTCTGGCTAGTTGTTTGTTGACAATTTTTGTATTCGTATTAATAAAAATTATAATTCATATTTATTTAATCTCCAGTATGAAGACAAAATACGAATATTAATGACGAATACGAATATTACGACACTAATTTATCTTTTCAAACACATAAAAAAAACAGTGATAGACGGGATTTGTTACGGCCCTTGAAAAGTGTTTATTGAAAAAAAAATTAGTTTGAATTGAAAAAAATTTCGTTGAATAGAATATCATATATCATAATCAAATATCGTATCATATCAAATATCATAATTAATAGAATTATCCAAAAAGTTACTTCAGTTTAGGAATTGCAAAAGTACTATCAACGACTAAAAAAAATCCAGAAAGCTACTAGCCATAGACTATGATGTAAAAGCTTCTAAAAAAGCGCAATTTTAGAACTGTTTTTTTCTACGCAACTCCCCTTCTAAAACTAGGTGTGTGTAACACTACACGACTTTCAATTACTGCTCAATAAACCACACATTTAGAGGTAATTATATACCCTATAAGGTAATTTTAACAACTTTAAAACCTAAAAATGTTAGTTACCTTATGAATATATCGAAAATAGTCTTTTGTCTATTAAACATCTGTTTGTTTTTACTTTTACGATATTTGATTGCTTTGTTTAGAAAGTGCTACTTTATTTTTGGATTTGCATTTAAGAGCATTTGTTTCGTTCTAAAATGGAATTTTAAAAAGAACATTATTACCATGAACTCTAGCGGGAATAGGAAATTAAAGCAACAATAACTTCTAAACTTTGTAAAAAACAACTTTGAGTTCTATAGAAAAATACTTGTTTTTAAGGGTATAATTAAAAAATGCTGGTTTTTAATCGTATTTTGTTAAACTACTTTTCACTCATAATATTAAAAAATGCATAATATTTTAATTGGTTAAATAAACGTACTTTGAAATACAAGAAAATTAAAACTTATTTTGTCTAATAAAAAAAATTGCACTTACAAATATTATAGAACGTTATTTAGAAATATCACACTGCATAGATATACATATATAAATCACGAAAAAAATTAAAAATAAATGTACTAAAAAATAATAAAAGTGTTTCAGATACTTCTTAAAATAATAGTGATAAATATTCAAATATCAATGCTAAAATAATAACTTACTTTTTAAATCAACAGCTGTCGTATTTGAAGTGTAGAATTAATAATTAATTGTTCTCCAATAGTTGACGTTATTCCATGGAATGATTATGTTTTGTAATTTGACATTAAAAAAAAGAAATAAAGTAACTAATAGCTTTTTTCGTAACATAATATTTTTAATTTATTATTCGATGTTTAAAGTTTAATGTTAAGTACACAATAAAAATATAAAGGAAGTTAACGTAAAAGGTAAAACTTTTATCTAAATAGCGAGCATAAAAAATAATCGCGAAAATGTCACTGTTTAGAATAAAAACAATAATCGTCTGCTGCTGAGAACTGAAAAATAGTCACGTTGCCATTACTGTAGAACTCAAAATAAAATTTAAAAGACAATATTTAGTTTATTAAAATTTGAAAAATTAAAATGGTTAGAGATTTTATTTTTATTTTAATTAAATTAATTATTTTAATTAAATTAAAATGGAGAAAACATATTTAATTTGTAATAATAATTTGTCTTTGGATAAATTTATTCTCAAAGACAAATCTAAAATTTGTTATACAAAAATATTTCGTTAGGATATATTACAAGTCGTCCGCTACTATAAGTGTAAGGGTTCGAAGGGTTCGAATGTTTTTAAAATTATATAGGAACATATACAACCATTTAAAAAAAAAAACGTCTAAACTGTTCTTTTTGTTCTTTGAAGTAACGTTGTAACGTTTTAAAAACTAAATTTATTTTAAAAGAACACTTTTGTTGCGTTTTGTTTCGCAGCATAGCTTTTTTATATTTTATTTAGTGAATGAAAGTTTTTCCAGTAATGGAATGTCATTCTACAAACATTAAAAGAATTTGGAAACATTTTAATGGTTTTTAGTAAGTCGAATTATCGTTTGCATGTAATATTAATCACATAAAATATCAAATGTGAACTGAAAGTTGTATTCTTTAAAACGTTTATTTTTTGTAAAAAAAAATATTTTGCTAATTTCTTTATTAAATTAAGAAAGAATTCATGAGACCAAATTTTTATTTCAATCATCTGAAACATAATTTAATCCGGTGTTTCAAACTTTTTCGTAATGGGGTTGTTTCACGGAGGATCTGGCAATAGCTCTGCGGTTTTGTTCTCATGTATCTCAAATTACTTTTGTTGATATTCTAAATTGAGTTTTCTAAGAATAAGTTATTTCAGTTGTTATTTTTTTAAATTACAACTTCTTGCTGTGCTGTTGGTTGTTTTAATCATTTATCAAGGAAAACTTGCATTGAAAGAAGTTGGAATTTTAAAAAAATAGTAACTAAAATATTCTCTTCGAAAACTTACTCCCGAATACCAAAACAACAGTAATTTGAGAGACATGAAAGCAAAACCTCAGAGCTATTGCCAGATCCTCCGTGAAACAACCCCATAGAACTTATTTAATATTTATCAATTTTTTTTGCTAGATTGTCACTATTTTCTGTTATCAGGGACGGATTCGCCCCGGCCGCTGCACACTGTGGTAAAAATGGGTGATTTTGGATAAAAATCCGTATCTCATCCAATATTATCATATAATGGGGTATGTGTAAAGGCATCATATAGAATATATTCAGTGAAAATAAATGTCAAATTCAAATTAGTTTCGAATTTATGATCAAAAATTGAAGAAAAAAAACTAGTAAAAGCGTTTTTGATAAAAAAAATAGTTACTTCCCCAAAATTTATTGGAGAAACAAAAAAAAAGATATATTTAAGATAGGATTATTAAAACTCTTATAAGATATATTTCGAGAAAATAAATGCCCTATTCAAATAATTTATGAATTTATGATCAAAAAGCTCCAAAAATTAGATTCCTTGTTTTTGATACTCATAAAATTTGTTGCTTTCCCGAAATTTATTAGAATCACTTAGTTAAGGCAATGTTTTAAACTCATACAAAAAAATATATTGTGCAAAAACACATTTGGATTATTTTATAACTTAGAATGAAAAAATAATTCAATAAACGCTAAGGACATGTGAGCACTTTGTTTCTTGTACTCAACTTCATTAAAAATGAAGCTACTTGTTGTTTTAGGTGGTGCACCTGGAAAAAACACCTGTTCTTTTTCAAAACAATTTTTTAGTAAGGATAGTTTATTTTCCATGAATTGATTGAATGATAGTTGTAGGCATGTTACTTTTTTAACTAATTCACTCGCATATTTAAAATTTTATTATTTGGTTGAAAAAAAATGATTTGCACGTGAACATTAAAATTTAGCAATTTAACAATTATTTTTTCTACTCTATTATAAAAAGTAATCTATCCGGTATGCATGCGTAAAATTACTCTTTTTAACTTCCACACTACGTTTAATACGGGAAATGGAAGGTATTATAATCGTTCATTCCGTCCGTTTGTCTGTTCGTCACCCACTGTCGAACCACAAGTCTCACGAACAAGCGGGATGTGTTATATTGAAAAAATCAGTCATGGCTATATCCCAAATTTCAATTTAAAAATTTAAATTCGAATTACATTTAAAATATAAACTAATAATTTAATATGCATTGAAATAACATGAAAATTCCAGAGACATCATATAATAGAATGGACTGCGCATTGGCAAACCTAAAGGGGTAACTTACCCCAGCACGTGATCACGACCAGTTGGCGAGTTTTTTCACAACGACTTGAACATATGAGGTCGACAATCTAGTGGTATGAAAAATAAGTTGGGAAAGGAACAAAGATGAATTGCTATTTCGGTGAAAAAGATTGCTATTTTTGGCAACTTATAGCAGCTGTTTTAATAAAAAAAAAGCTAAACATTATTTTTTATAGTTATATTATCGTGGATCTGATCAATGCATGTGAATTCGAATTTTTACAGAATATTTTTTATCAAGAAACAAATTCCTGACCTTAAAAAGAGCTTATAGAATAATTTACTCTAATCAAAGTATAGGCTTTTAGGAATAAGACTCACATCAATGTCCAAGTCACGTGGGTTTGCTGTTGTGTTCAATTAGAAATATTTGCTTCCATTAGTTTTATCTCTGTTAGGCTATGACCTGACTACGCCACAAAGGCAACAAATGCAACAAAACTTGGTGACTTGGCAGAGTCAGCCCCCATGCTATTACATCGCTTGGCGCCCTTGGCGGTCGCCAAATTTTGTTGCATTTGTTGCCTTTGTGGCGTTTGATGTCGTAGTGAGGACATAGCCTTAGATGCCTAATTTTTGTGCAGTTTATAAAATGTAAACATAAATTTAAAAGGATCGCTTTTATTATTTTATTAGTTTATTTATCGGTTATTATTTAGTTTATACTTGTACGAAGTACGAGTTCGTTCTTTTATTTAGGCTCTCTAGATTTACCTGATTTTCAGGTCTGGCGACAATTGGCATAGTTCTAACGAAACAGTAGCGATAAGTTGCCATATGTTGCAACCTTTCTCCTCTTGGCGATTTTCATGATTGGTACGCTTTTAGAAGCTGCTTGACAGAGCCATAGAGTAAGGAGTGGGATCACTGATCTCTAGGGTTAATGGATCGCGGAAAGCTCTCCCCCACTACGGAGAGTTTGAAGGCATCTCTTTCTCCCAGGTGTTCCCCAAATTTTCGTTTTACAATGAGACTCTATGGGAAATTTGTCATTTTTAAAAAATTACTGCGCATTGAGTTTTTTGTTTAGAGATCTGCTGTAACGTTTGAACAATCATACTTATGTTGTAGATCGTAGGAAAAAATATTTCTGGGTTCTTATCTATGTTAAAATGTGTTTTTTTACCACCAATTGCGGCTCTACTTTTCGCCAAATTTGGCGAATTTCTCGTTTCGGTCTTCCCCCAAAGACGCCGTCGGTTGAGGGTTGACCGCAAATAAGACTTTTGACGTGCGTCAGCGTCTTTTTTGATTTGCGCTATGGTGCTTGTGTGCATGTCTTATTTAGGGAATTATTATTTTCTTAAAAATTTTATTAATCAGAGATAAATCTTTGTTTTGATGACAAATATGATTGAATGCTTTATATTTAAAGTATATGTTTAATGATTTTTTTGTTATGATATGGAGGAACTGACGAACTGTGGTATTTAACATTTGAAATAAGCTACAATTAATGATTTAAAAAAAAAACATAGTATACAAATAAAAAAGGCATGCATTAAAATTAGAAATAATGATTTTTTTAATACTTTCGGGGGAATTTAAATGTATTGCAATAATGACATATTGTTTTCTACATAATTGACTGTTATTAAAAAATGCGAAAATAATTTAATACATTACTTTATATCTTTGTGTAACTTTTTTACAAAAGGAAATTAGTTTTTTTTTTAATTTTGGGATGATTTCTTTTTAATTATAAAAAATTTGTTTAAAGATTTATTTTGTATAATAAATTGAAATAATTAAATATTTATACATAACAAATTACTTAGAATTTATTATGTATAATTTAAATTAATTAAATATGGTTTTAATTAATACTTAACCCATTTACGATGACTGTGTTAATACCATTTGAACCTTCATTTCTAAGTTTAAATTCTAATTTAAATTTTTCATTTTTTGGGGGGTAACTTAATTTGCTCTTCATAAATTGATCGGGTCTCTTTTGTCTTATTTATTAGATAACCTTTAGCATAAAGCTCATGTTCGCACGGTAATTTTTTACCAATCGGCGCTAATAGATTAAATATCACATAATTAAATTGGTGTAATTAATTATAAAACTTGAAATAGAGGAATTATATTTAATTAAAATATATCACATGAATGAATATTAATAAAAACTACCAAAACTTCAAACCTTTATTAGGTATATGATCTGGGTAAATATTGTAATTTTTTTTTCTATATATATCGGTTCGAATCGTTACGTCAGGCAAGCGATTTCCCCTACCCCCTCCATGTCACGATCCATCACATCAGCGCATACCCCTCCCTCCCGCATCTAAGCTTGACGCAATTTATGTACGTCCCCTTAAGAAGAAAAAATATATATCAACACTTTGTAACTTAAATCGAAATATAAAGCGATAAACCGCGCCAATCTGGCACTTCTAAAAACAAGGTCAACTCAAAAGCGAAGCGTCAGAGCGGGGTATGGGGAAGAGTGATCCATTTCAAACTTCAGATCAGTGAGTGGGATAAAGAGGCTTCTTTCTCATTGGACCCCATACAATCGCCTTAACATTGGAGTTTCCCATAGACACTAGCGACACCTACGCAAAACGGGATAGGAATGTGAAGGGGAGAGAGGAGGAGGAAAAGAGGATAAATAGTGGCGCCATCTGTGTGTTTGCAAAATTACTGCCAAGAGCACTGAGCTAAAGTATTCTTTAGCTCAGTGGCCAAGAGGGGAAAAAAAATTTCGTGGGGCAGTCAAGATTTGATCCGGGGACTACGGGACAAGAGTCGCATGCTTTACCACTGAACCAGGGAATCTTGTCTGCGGAGCACGATCTAAAGTTCAATTTGAGTTTCTCATTATAAACTAGTGATTCTTATAAAAGTCGTCTTTATTAGTTATATTTACTGAAAATGGATAATAAGAGGAGAATAAAAGATATAAAATAAGTTACACAATTATTTTATACTTGCATTTATTTTTTTTACACAATGCAATATTTTTCTTGCATACATAATTGAAACTCAATAGAATTTTATCATGAATAAAATTAAGACGCTTATTTTTAAATTTTATTTTATGATAACTGATAGTGTACAATTTTTAATTTCTTAACTTTTATACAAATATAATATTCTTAGTAAAATGCAACGATAAATTAGAAAAAAAACTAGTTTCAAAGATAACAATTTTTCATATTTTTTAAGAGAATACTGAAACTTAATAATTTTCTAAAATATTATTTAATTAATAAAACAAAAAAATTGAGGTACACCTTTTATGCGCATCATGTGAATCTATTAACAAAAAAAAAACTCTTTTAAATAGATAATGTGCATGAAGATGAATACAATTATTATTTTACATTGTTAGTTAACGAAACTTTGTTCAGTTATACGTTTGTTCTTTTGTACGTTTTTAAAATTATTTACGGTTTTAAATTGAGTAGGATACGAAGACATTTTACTAACATTTAAAAAGTTTCGTTTTAAAAATTATTGTAATGTTTATTAATCTATTTTTTCATTGAAAGCTAAATTAAAATATAATTATAACTTTTTAAATTTAATTTGTATGTTTTATTAATACCATTTAAAATATATATTTTTTTTTATATTTTAAATGAGAAGTTAAATGCACATTTGTTTTATAAAATATTTTATAAACTACAATATTTTCTGAAATATACATTAAAAATTGTAATTTAAAGATACTTTTATTCAGATATTTTTTTTAATAAAATATTGTATTTAACTTATTCACACTTTTACATTCTTTATATTTCTTATCATAAACATCTTTAATAAAAATATTTCGACTGTAATTTTTAAAAAACTTTAAATATTATGCTCTTATTTGTCTTTTTAATAATTTATAAATAATAATGCACACGTTTACTGCACACATAATAATTGACGGTCTAATCATCGCGTTTTTTTGTCTTCCAAACTCGAATCGAAGTCCCTTCACGTTTCTCCTCACCCGCCCCGCTTCGTAATACCCCCTCAACCCCCCGCCCCCCCCTACTTGGCGTGACGTTTCGAAGAGGGGGGAGGTGTGTGTGGAGGGGTGGGTAGGGCCACATTCCAATCCCGTTTTCCGTAGATGGCGCTCACATCTGTCTACAAAACCGGTTGGTGAAACCTCTTCTTACCCTCCTTACTCTATGGACAGAGCAATGAGCAGTCCATTCTATTTATGTCTATGGAAAATTCCATTTTTATTCATTATTTCCACTGATGCCATTTCGTCAAACACAGGAGAAACTTTATTTAAAATAAAATAAAACTCTTTGAATAAATATTTATTATTTATATTTATTTATAAATCACCACAAAGAAAACAAAAGTTTTTACATTATCCACACACCGTCATTAATAAATATTGATAATCTTAACAAATTTTCGAAGAAAAACATGAACCTTTTTTTTTTAACATTCCTTCATCCACTCACACCTCCCTCCAAAATATATATATAACCAAACAAACTGCTGTCATTGATCCGACAGTGGCTGTCAGGGTTAAATTTAAAGATCGATGAAATCGTTGAAACAATAGGAGTCAAAAAAAGAGCTCCAGTAGCCCTTGTGTAGCTCTAGAGCGAGGATAATTCATACTGAATCGAAAAAAAATCGCCAAATTAGAAAAATAAGCCACATATTGTTCTCCAGCTATCTGGCATTGGTCGCATTTTCTGAACGTTAAGTAGTCTATCTAGTATTATAGCTAGACGTAGGACTGCCAGACTTGGCTAATGTTTGCTAATTTGGCTAAGTTTGGGCCATTTGGTTAATAAAAATTTTAAATCAAACTGTTTTTGATAATTTCAAACGGCCTTGAGATTGTTATTTTTGTTTTCATATTTTTTGAATTATGTTCTTTTTGGTTAAATATGTTCACTTGTATTTTTAAATTCTAAATTTACACTGGTTGGCTGACGTTGGCTATATTGAGCAAACCCCTTGGCTACTTTTTCGTTAGTTTTGTTCTGGCAACCCCCAACCATGCGCGCGCCATCGATAATCGGAATCGCAACGGAATGACGTCATCCCCAAATGCACATGGCGGACGGACCCGAGCCTCCGCCTGATGTATTTTGAGTCGAATAATTCCAACGCTATCTCTCATCCACTACTGGCGGTAGAGTGAAGAATCCTAATATAAGTCCTTCTCGTTCGATGCGCCATCGGCGGCGTCTGTCGTCGAGTAGCCGGAGTGTGAGTGCGGTGGGGTCAAGTGGCGCGCTGTGCGACCATCTTTATGCCACCACCTGCGAGAACCTGGTCGCGGAGAACATGCAGCTGCGGGAGATGGTCGTCTCGCACCTCGATATGATCGGCCAGCTGCAGGAGGAGCTGGCCACCAAGACCCGACAGGCCCCGTGCCCCCTGCTCGACGCCAACGACCACAAGGTACCCCCCCTTTGTCGGCCTTTTTCACCTGTCAACGACGCACTTATCAAATAGTTTTTATGTTCCACGTTCTTTAACTTAATGAACAGACGTACAAATAAAAAAAATAATCTCTAAACAGTATGTAAGTAGTGTCATAGTCGTTGAATAAAAAACCGTTATAATACAGATATTGGGAAACTGGAATGTCAAGTGCAATGAATATTGAATGGGTGTTTATAAACAGAGAACTTAATTATGTACTTTTATTAGAATTAAAAAACACGAGGAAACAATCTAAAACATAAAATGTATTTAAAAAAAACCGATTGTAGTAATGCAAGATGTGATTCTCAACAAGATGCGCTACGGTACAATGTACAAACAATGTATTTTTATTAGGCCTAATCAAAAAAAAATTAAAATATTCTATTTTAAGAAAGATCGATTCTATCTAATATTATTATATCATATTGAATATTCATAATCATTTTGAACTATACATTAATTCGTTCTGAAAATAAAATTTTACTTCAAAAATATTAGTGAATAGGTATAAAAGTTTATGGTATTTTTTAATAAGAATATTCAAATTCCACATTCTTATTTTACTTTTAAACTATTTTTAGGGGGGAGAGTAATTCTTTTTTATAAGTTTAAATAAAAGTTCATAAATAAACTTGGTCCTTTTAGTTAATTTGAAATTAAAAAAGATTAAATTGCCATTTCAATTCTAAAAATGTATACCTGATATAAATGAGTCCACTGGATTGAAGTGTTCAAATATAACTTATGTCAATATAAAGATTGTTTGTATAATGTCTGTTTACCAACAGTCTTTCCCCTGCCCCTCCCCCCCTTTCACACAAACACATTCTATTGTTATGTTGGCTATCAATCAATAAGATAAGTGAACACTGTTTTGTGCCCATTTAGATAGGCCTATATTTCAAAAAATATTATTGTTCATTTAGCTTTGGTAATTTTTTTTCCTCATTAAAATGGCCATGCATCTATGCATATATTACAAAATCCATGTCAGTACAGCTCATTGATATTGAATTCTAAATTTGGTATTTTCTTCACAACTTTATCAGTCTTGTGTCGAAACTAGGGACTTTGATATTTTAAATAGCTGTTGTTCATATCCTAATTTTCATTCTTTTTCAATTTTTTTTTTAATTTACCAAATAAACATGTAAGCAATTTATCCCATACTAAACAATATATTTTTCTGTGTAGTTAGAAAAGGGTTGGGTACATTTCCTATCCTAGAATCGGTTATGCCTATACTGTAATTTTTACGGAAATTTGGTGATTTTATATATGTGATAAATAATTCATTTTGGCAGCCATGTACTGATTTCCTCCTGCAATGTTTGTAAAAATGACTCATCCCTACCCCTGTTTTTACTTTCTCATTTGTTTGGCATTGTTTTTAAATTCAAAATTCAGCTGTATATTGTCAGCTAATGGTCAACGTCATATTACATAATGCTACAGATTTCGAAAATTCCTCTCAATGAGACGCCATCCTTTTCTGCTGATACATAAACCCACATTTAAAAAATGATTAAGAATTCGCCAAATAGTTTCCATTTGTATTTTCATAGATTCCTTTGTTCACGTGATCTGTTAAAATGTTATTTATATATTTTAAGTCGCACACTCAGAGGTCCAGGAAAGTTTAATTTCCTTTTCAAAAAGGTAAATAATATACAACATGTATTTGGGATTCCATAAACATGAGACAACTTTCTAAATATGTCCCCTTCTGCAACTCAAACCTAACTGGCATGAGTGACTGAATAAAACTAATAGACTGACAGAATACACACACAACAATCTAAACAAGAGCATGGGGAAAATCTCATGAATCCCTATGGTAGGGAGAAAAAGTAGATAACTTTCCCTTTAGGGGTGAACTAGCTGTTATACCCGACATTGCACGGGTAGAGGTGGGAAAAATAATTTAACAGTCAATTTAACTAATTTTTTTTCTTTCATTTTAGTTACATAAGATATGAATATTACCCAGTAATTTTCCATTTAATTACCCAACTTGGATATAGTAATGATTAATATTAATTTCAAAAATACCTTTGATAAGAAGCTCAAATGAAAAAGAATACATATTTAAGTAAAAAATAATCAGTAAGAATTAAAAATGGAAAAACAGCTAAATCTCAAAAGGGTCTCAAACATTTATTTTAACGCAATTCAAGGGAGTTCTATAATAAATTAAGTAACTTTTTTTTTGGACACTTTGTAGAAACAAATACAATATCAGCAGTACAAATGTCTACCATAATTCAATACAAATACTGAAAAATTAAGAATTCAATGCAAATGTATACAGTACTAAATCAATGCAGATATCTATATACATAAAAGGCATGGTCTGCGTGCAGAAAATAAAATATTAATGAAAGCGAATTACATGATCTAATTGTTTAGATGTTATAAGGCTACTCCAGCAAACGATTTGCATTTTTTATATTTATTTGTATTTTTTTTAACAGTGATAAAGATACTAAAGCAAACAATTTTTAATATTAAATATTTTTCTAACTGCTAAAAAGTTAGCAAACGATTTTTGTTTTAGATGTTTATTTCTAATTTTTTAGCTGTAATTAAACTAAATATACTTAAAAATCGTTTTTAAAAAATGTGTAAAATAAAACTAAATAAACAATCCGTGAAAACGTGCTGTTGAAGGAGCAATAAACCTCCAAGGTCTTCAATGCATTGAATGAGAAATATAAAAACGTTCGAAAACGATAGAAGGACTGGTCTGATTCGAAAAATTCTTATAGTCGGTCTATTTACTATGCGAGCCTCGAAAAGACTTTCTTCCCCCCTCCCTTCGCTTGGTTTTCTAGGAAACGGGGGGAGCATCGCTTTTCTAAACCTAACGCGTTTGAGGTTCTGTTGTGAGGTTAACAATCCGAACAGTTCAAACCCAAGTAGGGTGCCGAAAAAACATGCTCACGCTGTTTCGAAGAAAACCCACATGCGTGGATGGGGGCGGAAAATGCTTTCGAGGCTCGCATTCTGGATAGACCTACTATAGCCTATGTTTGTTCCGGAGATGAGATGAATTTTTGTGCCAAAATTCGTGACGATCTGTTGCGTGGTTCTTTAGATCTCGTGTCTTATATACAATTAAACAAACTGAAGTTGCCTTTTATGTATATAGATTAGATAGTGAAAAACCTAACTTTTGCGCCCCAACAAGTATGGAAAGAAAAAAAGTTGCAGAATACTAATTCTGGGATTTTACCCATTTCATTAATATAATAAATTAAATTTTAAAAATTGAATTAAAACTGCCTCGCCTGGTCATTCGTAATATCAACATTTCTGCTGTGGGCGGGTATACTGCAGTAACTAGCCTAAAGACTTGGTCCATTGTTGCGAGCACTCAATAAGTCTAACCTACAAGAAAACATACTGAGAAAGAATGATTATTTCAGAGCAAAAATGGTCTAGTTCATTGTTGGGGCTACTACCCATGGCATATTTATACCCATCAGGAAACTGTTTATTCAATAAAATTTATTAATTTTATTCCAATTATGACAGTTTACTTGTCTAAATCTTTCCTCATTTGAAATAAAACCTGGGTAATATTTTGGTACACCAGTGTATCAGGTTAAATCTAGAAAAGCCCAATTCTCTCCCCAAAAAATGGATGCCTAATGTTACAACTTTTTAACATAAGTTTGTTTTAGAAAATTGGTCTGCTGAAACCAGGCGTTTAACAATTTTAGCTCTGGTTTTAATATCTTTAAACAGTCCAATTTAATAAAAAAAAAATAGTCTAAAACAAACCCACATGATTTTTGTTTTAAATTTTGTCCCTATCCTGATCCTGTATATTAATGAGTGCCTTGTTCCAGTTGACTGCGCGCGTGGTGCGCAGTGGCGCCCGCGACCGTAGGATGTGCCTGGTGCGCTGCCAGGAGAGGACGGCCCCGGTCCTGGCGACACGCTACTTCGGCAGGAAGTCCAAGACCATCCCCAACAGAGCGCTCAAGAGGTATAACCACAGTTGGCACTGCAGACACATTTTGAATTTGTCAATTTGCAATCCTAAGAAACTCAAACTATCCTAAGGCCCGCAAAATCCGCCAATCGTTAAAAAAATCCCATTGATCCTGAAATCAGGAAGATTCTTTGATTCTCAAATCAGGAAAACCTCGGCAAATTCTAATTTCCGGCAATCAGGAAATTCGGACGTTTTAAAAGCCGTAAGCATTCGATTCAATAGTTCCTTGTAATCTATAATAATAATTTCAATGTAATAGATCCACAAGTTTCCCAATTTTTAGATTGCTGGAGTTTTGCGATTTTAGGACTTAAAAATTTTTTTGGAATGTTATAATTACATCCTGAAGGGTTTAACAATATTAGAATTGTCAAAAAAAATTTAGGATTTGAAGATGATTATTTTCTGCAAGGTAGTTGAAAACCACAATAAGAAAAGTTGGTGTAGAATTGTAGATAATTAAAAAAAAAAACTAACTGCAACTAAACTTTTTTGTTGTCTTAAATCTGAAGAATTTTGTACATCTCGCGACTAGTGACGGATAATTTTGAACCCTGATTTTCACATTCCCAACTTATTTATATGAAATAGGTTTTCCTACCAATATTCCTTTTGCATGAAGTGTTGCATGTAATTGTTGATGTGGCAACAGCAATTTAAATGACTAAGAATTAAACATCAATGCTATTTAAATGAGTATATCGCCCACAATCGTTCAGTTTTCCGTCAGGATGTACAGACAGATATAAATGATGAAAAAAGCTATTTTTAAAAAAAAAATTTGACTTAAAAAATCGTAAAGTAGGCTAAAAATGAATATCCATAAGTGTGCAGACATTGCAGTGTGTGTTTGGTCATTGTAACTACTTTTATTCTGTTGCCGTTATCTTCAGAAACTAAATTCATATATTTGAAAGAAAGTGGAAAGGTTGAAAATAAATTTGTATCATAAAATTCTGATTAGAAATTTCAACTGTTTCCCTTGTTCTCCAGACGCTACATGGGTCCCCCGAAGCCTGTCCCCTCCTCCCGAGCCCTTCCCCCTGCTGTGAAGGAGGAGGTGGAAATCCCTCCTTCCTGTCTCTTACACAGAGAAAGGGTGTGTCCAAGAAAGAAGCTCCTCCTCCATCTCAAGGAAGGGGCATGTCCAAGAAGGAAGCTCCTCCCCCATCCCAAGAAAAGGGTGTGTCCAAGCGGGCTTCCCACAATCTGAGGAGGGCCTGTAAGAAGGAAGAGGCCTCTCCTCAACCAGAGCAGGAGGATTACCTCACCACGGACAAGGAGTACTTCCCGTCCCCCGCCGAGAGCTCCTCCCTCCCGGCCCCCGTGGAGGAAGCCCCTTCTTCCGACCCAACACCTCACATAAATGGTATTTAACTTTTAAATTACTTTTCTATTCTAACTTATATTTATTATGTCAGACTACCCATAACCTTAAAAAAAACCAAATGTTCCTCTAAAAATACCAAAATCTAGAAGTGAAGAGAAATAGAAACTAATTAACACTTAGTGTGTCCCATTGAGGCGAGTGTGGGGAAAAACTATTTTTAATATATAGGATTAATTTTAGTTATTAACGAAGGCCACTAGATGGCAGCATTAAAGTTCTAGTTTATAACTTTTGATAAGGAAGAGGGGCAATAGCCCACCAAATGACAAGATTTATCATCCTATTTTAGCATCGACAGATATTCCCAATTTAACCCTTATTATCTGCAAAATCCTGAATTTCACACTTTCCTTTTGTGTGATTTTATATATATTTTTTCAGTGCCTTTGTGGAAAGTAAAGCCAGTGACTAGTTTTTATCAAATGGAGGGAACTGAGGTAAGGAATTTCAATGCTTTTCAATTTTGGAGACTATATACTTTCTAGAGAGTTTCTAGAGACTATATATTTTTTATCTGATGCTTCATTAATATTTATTAAAGTAGCTTTAATATTCCATAAAAAAAATAAAAGTTCAACATGTGTTAGAAAATTTAGTTCACTCACTTTTTTATTTGTATCGCTAAATTTTTTTTAAAAAAAAACTTCGGCTTACCTTTAAACTAAAGGGTTGATTGGCTTTAAATGCTTTTACTCATGGTTCATCCCACACTGACTGATTCTCTAGTTTGAAAATAAAATCTGAACTAAGACCAAGTCTCTGACGAGAAGCCTTGCAGGAATGAAAAGTAAAATTATGGCCACAGCTTAGTTTTTTTGTCACATGTTTAAATCTAAAATTATAAAAAATGAAGTTTTTTGCGTGTGTTCCTTCTAGACTCTTAAACTAGACGTTGATGTAATCTGACTTTTACTTAAGTTAGGATATTTGAACTTTCAGAGCTCAAAATGAATATTTAGAGAAAATTATAATTTTCTAAAAAAACACCACTTTCGCTTAAATTCCATAATTTTTCTTCTTTCCCTTCCATTTCAACTGAAGAAATTAAAATAGTCACAAAAAATAACTAAAATTGAAAATGCTTTTATTGTTGCCATTGCCTACAAAAACTAAATTCATTATTTCAAAAATAATTGACATGTTTCAAGTGACTCTTGCTAGTCCCTATTCCAGGCTTCACATTATGCTATTCATATTTTCGCCAAATGTGTTGCCAAGCTCGCCAAATTATTACCTAAAACACGCTAAATGAGCCAAATATTTTTTGAAAAAAATAATTTATAAGCTAATTGGCTGTTTGAAGGACATCGTGCAAGAGCAGTATAATGGCTGTAGCTAAGTCTGTTTTCTCACCATATTATTAAAAAAAACGTGCTAAATGGATTTATGTACTTATGACATTTATGCGTACATTTTATGGTGTATTTTTCATTTTGGAATTTAAAGGTAATAAAACGGGACTTTATAGCGAGCAATAGCATAGGCTTATTATCCTATAACAGATTAAATGGTTACTTGGATCGATATATTTTTTGTCTTTGCGAAGAATGGTTATTTATTTGCTATAGTAATAATTTAAAGAATCTAAGAATACAGTCACACACAGCAAGAAGTACAGCCCCCTACAAACTACTAAAAAGACACTTTTTATTTTACAATGTACCATAAATGGGTTTTTACCAAGTTAATAAAGAGTGCTTGCTTTTATTTCAGAACATTAATGATATTGTCTTTGAACGCAGACACCAGAAGTACGAGCTGGATGAAAGGCGGAGAAAGAGGTATTTTAAGCTGTGCCTACTTATGCATTTTCCACAGATTATTTTTTAATATTTTTTTGCCATTTTATATGGAATCTGAAATTTTAATTGAAATTGATTTTATTTTGTTATATAATTATTTTATTTTGGTTAGTATTCAAATTACTAGAAAAAATGAGGGATACAGAAACCTATTTAATTAAATTATGAGACATTTTGTATGAAGTTTTTAGTTTTATTTGCATTTAAATAATTGAAAAAACATGTAATTTGCCTGTGTAATATGAAATATACATAATGTATGAAATTCTGTATGGTTAAAAATGTAAAAATTTTAAAATCATGTGTCAATAAATATGGTAAATTAATAAATTGCCAAAAGAGATCCATCAAATTTGTTAAATAAATCTTAAGTTGTTAAAGTTGTTTTTATCAATCAGCAGAGAGGTTTCCATAACTTATTCTATGACTCCGTCTTAAATCGCCAATTAAAATGTTTTGATTACAAAATAAGCACACTAAGTTTTAGCCAGTGTATCAGACTGGAGGATGTCTATTTTATCCAATGTTTCTGTCCTTAAAGTTAATAAACATAACAAATTGAACTATATTTGTGAATGTATATCTATATAAAGATTACTTGAGCAAAAAAGAAAGTGTCATTAAATTTACAAAAAGTAGGTTGGTATATTTTATGCTGGTCATGTGTCCCATACCATTTAAATCATGACATAAAGTCTTAAAAGAAAATACACACCCACAACAAAAGAGTGCCTCAGTGTTAATCCAATGGAGGAAAAACTATTTTCTCTGCCACATTTCTCCAGCTGTATTGAATATTTTTACAAGCATATTTTTTTATGTGATAACTGTACATGACTTACAGGTTCCGACAATCCCACTTTTGAAATTGATTTGAATATTTTTTTTTAAATTTCAATAAATAATTTTACACAAAATATTCGAAGCAATTTCAAACAAGTAGGTTTGTTACAGAATCTATCACTTAAACCGCTTCCACACAACATTTGTGCTCAACAGGAAAGGAACTATTTATACACCTCAGAAAGAAATTCGGCAAACAGAGCCTTTAGCTAGTTGTAATTAAACATTTAAACGATAAAATTAATTATTTTCATTAATCTTCTTTCTCAGATTTAATAATTAGACTTTATCGTTTGCTTAATTTGTTTGAAGTTCGAATAATAATGTAATCTTTTTTTAATAAATATCTTTGTGTCGTCACAATTTAAAATTTACATATCTTTCAAAAATTCAGTCATTTATCGTTTGTTAAATTAATTTACAGTTCGAAAAATATATAATTAGTGAAATTGATGCTTTAAAAATAAAAGCAAAACTTTGCATATTTTTTATGCCAAGTTAGAATTCTCTATGCATCTTTCTTCATACATATATAATAAACCATCAAAAGAACTCTATTGTGATATTACAACAATCCAAACTGAAATAGATCACATAAATAAATATTCTTTCAAAAGTGTTTATTTTTTATTTTAAATAAAGTTTCTCGTACGTTTAACGAAATGGCAACAGTGAAAATATTGAATAAAAATGGAATTTGCATGTTATTTCAATGTAGATTAAATTTTCAGTTATTTAAATTTTAAATAAACTTCTGATTTAAATTTTTTAATGAAATTTGGAATGTAGCCTAATCTGATTTTTTGCTTCAAAATGACGTATTCCACTTGACTGTGGGACTTGTGGTTCTTTCTGTGAAAGTGGGTGACGGACAGACAGATGGACTGAACGATTATAAAAACCTTCCACTTTTTACGTTATAAACGTAGTATGGAAGCTAAAAGTGGGAAGATAGAGATTTGTAAGATATCTACATTTATCATATGAAATTAACCGTTTGTAAAAGTATTCAATACTGCTGGAGAAATGTGGCAGAGGAAATATTTTTTTTTCTTATTGGATTAACACTGAGGCACTTGAGTTTGGGGACCCGCAGTCCAGTGTGCCCATTCCCCCTTAAGGGTCACAATTGCTGATTCGCTTTTGTGTGCACAGGTGGGACCTGCAGCGTCTGAGGGAGCAGCGCGCCCGCACTGAGAGGCGGCGCAGGAAGAAGGAAAAAAAAGAGCCCACCTCTTTCTACCCAGACCCACAGAGTGGTGAGTGAGATATATATATACAGTAGAGTCCCAGTTAAATGAAAGTCGGCCTAACCGAAAGGCTCTGGAATTTTTTTGTTGCTAAGATATGAAATGTAGGCTTAAACGCAAAAATAAATACACAAAAAATAAATACGTGCTTAAAAAGTTGTATTTATTTCTCAAAATATGCAGGTTTTTTTTTCCTGCTCAATTTGGTTCGTTTTAAAGCAGCCCTGTCCCGCTATCTTTTAAATGAGAACGTCTAAAGTAGTGGCTTCACCTTGCCCTTCTATGTATCTAAGTGCCTGATCTAAGATTTTTGTAGCTTCTGTATGCGAAATGCTGCACTTGTTAAACGCCAGCTCATCTTCATTAACGGTTTCGTCCCGAGTTACGGGTCGTTTTTCTAGGCGTGAGGTGGAGGATTCTCGGTTATCCGAAAATTCCTATGGAATCTCGATTAACCGAAAGTGCCCCAGTCCCGTACCTTTCGGATAAGCGCTGTAATTTTCTTTTTTGCTTGTTTTAACTTGCGTACTTACTCAAGGATAAAGTATCAATGTCCATCCACCACTAGACCAAGTTAGTTTAGTTCGAAGTTAATTAGAGGGTGCAGAATACAAGTGAACCAAGTCCACTTTTTGTCTTTCAAGTTACAACACAATGGCATGCAATAAACTATGTAGAGTTTCAGTGATAAAAGTCATCTGCTAGGAAGCCATTAAAAATGTTAAGAAGTAATTTTGTTGTAAAGCTTTCAATCTCTGTACCATAAAGAAGCTTTTTATTTCACTTGTATTCTCAGCCCTAATCTTGTATCTGAGTCCCTATCCTGCATGTCCTAAAGTGTTAATTGAGCATCAGCATTGGGTGCTTCTGCTCATCATCTGTAGTTCTTATTATATCAGACCAACCAAGCTGAGGTCTGTAACTACTGATGTTTGTTAGGTTACTTTGAATTACCGTCGCACTAGAGCTACACGACGGCTATTGGCGACGGGCGTCGTATTTTAGAACCACAGTCATGTGACGAGCCGACACCTGAGTAGGCACCCAACGCAACCTCTGATGTTTGTGAAAAGCTTTGTTTCCAAATGTCTTAATTTTGTCCTTTTTCTCTTCCCCAGTGGAGTTCATTGAAGTGACCGACAAGCTTCCAGTCATAGCATTTGGCCATCCGATCCCTGTTCTTGAACCAAGGTAAGAGTCGAGTTGCGATTTACTAGTTTTCTTTTCACTTTGCCTTTGGTTTTAAGGTTCGACTGTTAGTGCATGTGTCGCTGCCAATTTTTTCAAAAGTTAAATGGGCCATTTATATTTTCTTTATCAAATGATAATTATGGGGAAAAAATCAAATAAAAAGTTTGGTTATTTCAATGTAAAACAACCCAAAAATAAGATGTAACCGTGACTCTACTATTTTTTATGTAGGATTTGTGCATAGTTCATTCAGTAATTAGGAAGCTTGATTTTTTTTTTATCTATCTGCTAATTCATATTTTTTTCTCCTTCTATACTCTGTTTAATTCACACTATATATGCCTTACTTTTTCTGTTAAGGAAACTGTATGATTGTATATTTTCTATTTTTTTTTATTACAAATGCATATTTCTTTCCTTTGTGTTTGACAAGTTGCCTCCTTTGTTATTTCTAATGAGTCACAGTGAATGAAACTAACAAATGCCTTTGATGTAACACACGTCAAAAGATAGATATTACTCCCAGATAGCATTAAAAAATACTTGCTCTTATTAAACATACTTTTATGACTTAACTTTCAAACTGGTGATAATATCTGCATTTAAGTAACTAAAGTCGGCAAAGTTCTTGCAATGGAAATAAATTTACTTTCTGAATGTATAACAGTCAATTTATTTGTTTGCACTTTCATGACTTTTCAATGTGTGGTTGCAGTGATTTCTCCCTGCCCTGGATCCCTGAGGCGAAAAAGAAGGGGAGGAGGGGCCGACCCCGTCCAAGGTCACCTGAAGGGGGGAGAGGACCCTGTTCCCCCCCTCTGTAGTCAGCTTCCAACTTGGAGTCAAGATCTGTCTTCTCCGCTCCTTTGTTTTCATCTCTGATGGAGAGGAACACGCCAGCAGAAAGTACCCTCTTTGCGAGAGGCTGCTGTTGACAATATTTCCATTCTATTTTGTTGCATAATTCATCATTGTTTTAGGGAGAACACCTCTATCCACGTTGAGTGGTGGCATTTTTCAAGGACTTCCAACAAAAATCTGAATCGAGTTGGAACCCTTTTTTGAAGCATGCACGCCCTTTGAACAGTATATCTGACTGGTGAGGACGCTGTCTTTTGTGGGGAAATAAAAAGAACTTACATTTAAAGAATGTGATGCTTGGAAGAATGTTTGAACTATTTCCATTTTTTTTTATTTTGTACAGTTCACCATAGTTTTGGAAAGCAGAGCAAAGTGACTTGCATAAGTGATAAACAATAGTGAATAAATTTCAATACCTCTTTGTATAAAGGAATCATCACTTTTCAAGGCTTTGATGCTAGATGAGAAAAAAATGTTGTCGTAACACAGCATTGCTGTTATTTTTCTTTGTATAGTTCATCTCCATGTAAAAAAATTTGCACAAGTGATATAAAAAGTGATCCATCTTTTTTATTGTGAGTGGTCTCAATTGTAATCTCCTGTTGCGAATCAGTGGGACGTGCCGTTGAGATATCCTGCACTTGCACGGTACTAAAGGTGTGTGTGTTGCACAGTGGGATTGATTGTACTTGAGTTTTCACACGCAGTTTCATCAACAATACTTGCTCTGAAATGTGGACATTGTCATGTCAACTTTGCTGCACTTCCATTGTAAAAGCTCCAGTGGGCCGGTCCTTCAACCACCCTCAGTACAACCCAAATCACCGGCCTCTCGCGGTTGGCATCAACAGGTGCAGAAGCAATGTTCTTGGCTTGGTGGTTCTCAACCCAGTGTTGGTCATACTGAAGTACAACACGATGAAGGACCACTTTTTTCAGATGATTTTTGATCAATGATGTAAAAGCCCATTTTAATTTGCATTCCTATTTATTTTTTTAGTAAATAGTTGTCATTTTCATTGCATTCACTGGGATCAAAGAAATAGCCGGTATAGATTGGAAACATATTTATGTGATTAGACGATTTGTTTCAATAGAGGTCCTATATTATATTTTTCATAGAAAAGATGTTAATAAATCAAAAGTCTATTAGTAGTTGCTTGCAGTGCCGATCTTTGACTTGGGCAGTGATCCATTGAATAGGGATACTTTGATATTGACAGAACATTTGCTTGAATACATAATATAATTCTTTTTAGTAGTACTACTTATCTACTATCCTTACTTATTAAATTACTTAAAAAAAAATTAGTGATATTTTCTGTTATCTAAATAATTTATAAGACTCTATTCTAAGTTTTCATAATTTAAAAAATTTTGTTATTTGAGTACTTCATGTCTCTTAATATCTATATATGTGTTCTCACAAAACGGTTCATAACAATGCTTTTCGACAGATTCAGCTCTTCTAAGTGTATGTTGATTTTTTGAAATGTTTTGTTTGTCCATCTGATGAAACTCTTCAACCCCGAGTGAGATTTTCTAATGTGTTTCATCTTGATTCTCATGTTCAGCCCTGGTTTTGTAAATACTTTTCAAATAAAAAGTTAACATTTTAATTCTTGCTCTATTTATTCACTCTTTAGTTATCATGGCCACTGTGGCTAAAGTCCCAAAAGTATTTATCAATAATTCTAAATGAAAGTATTTTAAATTATAAAAATACATAAATGTATACATAAAAAAAAATCGGCAATATAATTTTGCATCAAATTATTTGGGTATTTTTTTCCCAAAAAAGATTTAATCTACTCATTTGTAAAAAAAAATGTTTATAGTGTCAAAAACAGTTTTGAACTTTCCTCCAGTGCCATTTTTATTCATAAATTGGGACTTTTTAAGTTAACTTACATTGTCATCAGTAGAATAGCTGTTTTTAGGTTGGTTTCTTTTAAATATTGAGTCTTCCAAAGTAGAAGAAAATCTAATCTTTTCATTTTTATGAGGCGAGGTTTTCAACTTGTTTTTGTTTAAACTAGCAAGCCTTCAAACACTATTGTTTTAGTACCGTGATTATTTTTTCAGATGAAACATTACTCTTTTTTTTTTTTAAGCAGAGGGGTGTTTTACTTAAATCTTTGTGTTTTATGACCCTCTTAATATGTTCTGCACAATCTGTTAATTTCAACCAAGACAATTTTTTTAGAATTCTATGTGAAGAATATTGTTTTCGCAAGCCATGTACACTTTCATCCATATTTGTTTCATTCCATTTACATTTAATTGAAAATTTATTGTGGAGAAATTAATATTAATTAAATATCTAGATTTTCTTTGATTATATTTGCATAGTATTTTCACATTACATATAAAAAATTAACCTTTTTTCGAAAAACTGTAGCATCTGAATCCGATACTAAATGCAAAAGATATATCCATCCAGTAGAATTTCTGTTACAATATTAAAAGGTAAAAAAAATCATGGCCACCTTCAATTAATTTACAATAAAGTTATTTTAAAGTAACAGTCTGACCGAAACGAGTTCCGGTCTTAAAACTTCCGGAAGAGAAAACTACGTCATTGAATCTTCCCTGTAGACTGTTTACAAAGTTCCACGCTACAACTAAAAAAAATTGAAGATCGGGTACAGGTTTTAAAAAGCTCACTTTTGAGGAGCTCGGATCTGTAACATTCCGTTATATATACTTTTTTATATCAAATGTTGTTTTTTTTATATGTGTAAAATCCAATGTGGTTGTCAGTTAGGTTTTTATTTTAAAAACAAATTTTGTGATTTTAATTTATCCGCATAAATCCATTAACAATACGAGTAAATTCGGGCTATATGATGTATCCATGTAAACTATATCTTTTTTGGATTTGCCTCGCTAGTCCATTTTCAATAGAATGTTTTCTGTTATTTGCTTAAAATACTTTATAGGCAATTACATCATAAATTGAAGCTTAAAAAAAATGTGTACTTTTAGACCTAGGCCACCGCCACGTTGGAGGGACATTCGCAACTTGGCACAAATGTGTGCAAATTAAGTTGAATTTTGATGGTTCAAAATGTTCTATTTTTGGAGACGATTCGAATTGTCTTTTTTAGTAAAATTACACTACCAAACATACACTCAAATCCGATTTACACCTTCTTATTACCTTCCGATTTACATTACACTCAAATCCGATCTTTTATCTTCTTTCGTGTTGCCACCAGCTGAAGAAATTAAACTAAACACAAAAAATAATTAAAATTAAATATATTTATTTTTTGTTACCATTACCTTCAAAAACTATATGGGCTTGTTTCAACACTTTGCCACAAAAACAAAACAATCAATGGCATCGCAGTTCGGATCGCGTGACCTTTTTTAAACCAATGAGCTGTTTCGACACTGTCAAGAAAACCAAACAACCAATGAAATCGCAGTTTAGAGAGCGTGACGTCAGAAGAAATTGTCCCATTCTTTATTTTAAAAATAATTGACATGTTTCACGTGACGTAATTCCGTCCAGCCTCCATTCCAGGATTTTATTGAGGGTTTATTTGAGGATTTCATTGATGGGTCTGTTGACCGCAAATATGTGTATTTAAGCGTCTACATATTTTAACTGCATCTGTCTTGTATGTGTGTGTATGTCGTGTCCGTCCTTCTTGACGAAGGTTTATAAGCGGGTCTTTGTGACCAAGCCACTGAGCTCAATACACAGTGGAGCGCAGACTTCCGGTTTTCATCTGTTCCTAAACCGCATTACACACATTTTGCTGAAGAGGTCAAACCAGCCTATGAGAGATTGGTACGCATTGTATATTCTGGGTAGTTTTGACCTCTTGCGCAATATTTTGTATTCTTCTGCGGGAACGAAATTTACTACAAGACAGTATAGGAAGTCCTCACTCCACGGTGTATTGAGCTCATTGGACCAAGCACACAAGCCTGGAAATATATGTCAACCAACCAATCTTGGCTATTACTGTGAATTATTATACGGTTGTTCCCGCCAGCGCACTAGAGCTATTGTTTTAGGTCTTCAGTTTTTCGCAAATACGTTGCTAAACTCATCAAATTATTCTAAAAACGCGCTAAATGAGCACAATGTATTTTTGTTTCTATTTTATAAAGTGATTGGTTGTTGGAAGTCATTGCTCTACAGCTGTATAATGGGTTCGTTTGTAGCTATATCTATTTTCTCACCAAGCAGGTTACCAAGCCTTGCCACCACCGTACTAAATGAGCTAGATGAGGTACGTATGAGGAAAATTACGATGACATTTATGCGTGCATTTTATAGCGTATATTTCATTATTTTGGAATTTTAAGGTAATAAAACGAGATTTTATACTTTATTAACACTAACATATGCTTATTTTCCTATGGTAGATTAAATGGTACATATACTTTTATCCATTTGATATTTTTTTTTATTTCGTGCGAAAAACGGGTGTTTATATTAGCTAGTATATTATATACATATGTATAATTTTGGTTTCGGTTGAATAAACTTAAACTAGGAGCCACACACGAGGGCACTTGATTTCAGGTCAGCTAATTTAAAACTGCGGACAAGTGACGAGGCCGACACCTACACGCAATGCAGCTTAAACTTATACCGAAATCGTATTCGGCGTCAGGACTTTGGACAACGACAGAACGTGCAGCAATCTTTATACACAACATTGTAAAGATTTCATTACGAAGGCACAATCCGATTATAGGATGGCTAAGCCGAGAACAGAACTTAAGAAGGTATTAAGGCGGTATCACGCTTTAACCTGTCGGGCCATGCCAGAGTCTTTTATACTTTAAAGAACGTGTAAGATACCCTACTGGGATTTCTAAAAATATAGTTCTGTAAGGCATCTATGGGTGGTTTGCTGCTTAATAAACCGAGGTTTTAAGTTACAAGGCATTGTGGGACTTCCTTTGATACACAGACTCTCGCTTACTCTTTTCAATATGTGTGTAATGTATGTAAGTGTGTGTACTGTATTTATGTTATCTGTGTAGTATGTATGTTATGCTATGTGTGTATGAATGTGTGGCGGTTACTACACGCGCGCAACATCCATATACCATCCACACGCTAGAGGGCGCAGATTTACCACTGCGTTCCTACCAGTATTCTGAATAAAAGTGGCAGTATAACAGCCGAAGTAACTCATCTCCACCTCGAGGATCCTTTTGGTAAACTACGGGTTACTGAGGCCGCTACATTGGTGACCCGGACGTGACCATCACCCTCTCCAACGATGCTCCTGCTACAATGCACGGTTGCTCAACGCTGCACGCAACTCAACCGCAGCACAGCGAAGCAGCCAGCGCACGGTTCCTTACCTCGTTGTTCTAGGAAGGGAGTGGTGTGGCGGTTACCACACGAAGAGGGCGCAGATTTACCACTGCGTTCCTACCAGTATTCTGAATAACAACGGAATCTAGAGCGAGAGCCCAGGGCCCCCAGACCTAAGTTATTTTCTCACGGATGAAATGAAATGTATCGGATTATGTTTGGTTTTCATATACTTTTAGTGCATACATGTCCGCTAGAGTGGGCCGACAGGAATCGTGTGATAAGTAAATAAAAAGTGAACCTATTTCATTTTCTCAAGGCTGATTTTTACCTCGTATGTATTTAAAATATTGTTAAAAGTTAATAATAAATTTCCCAAGCACTTTCCGTCTGCCGAAACTTTTCCCAGACGCTTTAAGGGTCTATCAAGTTCTGACTTTGTCGCACGCATTTGATGGCGTGAGATAACGCTGCAACCGTCCTCGGGCGACAAGAAGGGGAAGTTAAGCAAAAAAGAACTATGTGTCCGAGGACGATTATAGCGCCATCAGATGCGTAGGACAAAGTCTGAACTTGATATAGATGCTTAAAGCATCTGGGAAAAGTTTCGACCGACGGAAAGTGACTGGGACATTTATTATTAACTCTTAACATTATTTTCGAAAACATACGTAACAAGAAGTTCATAAAGAACTAAAATAGCCTACTTTCCTGTTACTTAAATACTTACTGAAGTTCTAATCGGGAAAAAACTAGGTTTCTAACAGTAAATATCATCAACAGCCGTTTCTACACTAGATTTATACATATTAGAAAAAAAATCGAAACACAGCATCCAGCTAATAATTTAAACTTCTAAAAGCCAAAATCAACTATTTTCCTTATTATTATTTCGCAAATCAATTAAACATTATTTATCGTCTGCTCGCGATTTATTTGTAGTTCGAGGAATAATTAAATATTTATTAATAACAAAAGTAATGAAACTCCAAACTGCATTAAAAAAAATAAGAAATGTAAATTAAAACTTAGCATAATTGCATGCAAAAGTATGCCTTGCCGCTTTCTTGTTAGATAATTAATGAATAATCAAAGAATCAAATTGTGCTACATTTTATGACGTCATTCCAAACTGATTCATGAAAATATTATTTTGCTTCAAATATGTTTAAATAAATAAAGTTTCTCATGCCATTGTTGATTTGGCAACAGTGATTTAAATGACTCAAAATTGAATTTCAATGCTAATTCAATGGGAAATTCGCCGACAGATAGTAGATTTATGTCCGTCCGGACGTACAGATAGACAGACGGACAAAAAGTATGAAAGTTGGGTATCTGAGGTCATAGCTTTCTAACAAAAAAAGAATTTTTAAGATCCGATGGATAGAACCGATTTTGGAAGGGGGGTACGGACAGACAGACGGACAGACAGACAGACGGAAAGACAGACATAAGAACAGACAGACAGATGGACATCAACCGCATTTCAATACCTACAGTGATTTAAATGACTCAAAATTGAATTTCAATGCTAATTCAATGGGAAATTCGCCAACAGATAGTAGATTTATGTCCGTCCGGACGTACAGACAGACGGACAAAAAGTATGAAAGTTGGGTATCTGAGGTCATAGCTTTCTAACAAAAAAAGAATTTTTAAGATCCGATGGATAGAACCGATTTTGGAAGGGGGGGGGGGGGGTACGGACAGACAGACGGACGGACAGACAGACGGAAAGACAGACAGACATACGAACAGACAGACAGATGGACATCAACCGCATTTCAATACCTACAGTGACTTAAATGACTCAAAATTGAATTTCAATGCTAATTCAATGGGAAATTCGCAGACAGATAGTAGATTTATGTCCGTCCGGACGTACAGACAGACGGACAAAAAGTATGAAAGTTGGGTATCTGAGGTCATAGCTTTCTAACAAAAAAAGAATTTTTAAGATCCGATGATTAGAACCGATTTTGGAAGGGAGGTACAGACAGACAGACAAACGGACAGACAGACGGACAGACAGACGGACAGACATACGAACAGACAGACAGATGGACAGACAGACAGTTGGACATCAACCGCATTTCAATACCTACAGTGATTTAAATTACTCAAAATTGAATTTCAATGCTAATTCAATGGGAAATTCGCCGACATATAGTAGATTTATGTCCGTCCGTACGTACAGACAGATGGACAAAAAGTATGAAAGTTGGGTATCTGAGGTCATAGCTTTCTAACAAAAAAAGAATTTTTAAGATCCGATGATTAGAACCGATTTTGGAAGGGGGGTACAGACAGACAGACAAACGGACAGACATACGAACAGACAGACATACGAACAGACAGACAGATGGACAGACATACAGTTGGACATCAACCGCATTTCAATACCTACAGTGATTTAAATGACTCAAAATTGAATTTCAATGCTAATTCAATGGGAAATTCGCCGACAGATAGTAGATTTATGTCCGTCCGGACGTACAGACAGACGGACAAAAAGTATGAAAGTTGGGTATCTGAGGTTATAGCTTTCTAACAAAAAAAGAAATTTTTAAGATCCGATGATTAGAACCGATTTTGGAAGGGGGGTACGGACGGACAGACAGACGGACATCGACCGCATGTCAATACCTACTTTTTCATTTTTTAATTCTTTCGAATTAAAAAAAGAAAAGTAGGCTAAAAACTCAGCCTTGAGAAATGACATAAGATTCCGTCCACTCTAGCGGGTATGCATACACTAAGTATGTGAAAACCAAACCTAATCCGATACTTCATCCGTGAGAAAATAGCTTAGGTCTGGGGGCTCTTGGACTAGTAGTATAAAAACCGAAGTAACTCATTTCCACCTCGAGGATCCTTTTGGTAGACTACGGGTTACTGAGGCCGTTATAAATGTATATGTGTATGTTCAGTATGAATATGTGTATAAATATATGTATGAGTAAATGCATGTATGTTATGATTGTATGTATGTGCGAATGTATGTAATGCATGTGTGTATAAATGTATGAACAAAAACATGAATGCATGCATGTATGTGTACATGTATGCGTTATGTATGTTGTGATTGTAATGTACGTATATATGTATGCATTAATGCATGTATGTATGTGCGAATGTATTTATGTGATGTGTGTATGTATAAATGTATTTATGGCATGTATGTATATAGTGTATGTATGGTTGAATATATATGCAGAGAATATATGAAATGTATGTGCAATGCGCAATATATCATATATGTGCGAGGCAAGAAATTAGAATCAATTTAAGTTTTTTTTATTAATAAACGTTAAGTTCTGCTACGCATTTACAAAATCAACACGAGAGTACTGCAGCACGTTTCTCTAGACAGCTTTTCTTCCAATGTTCTTTCGAATCTCGTCGTAATATCCACCGTGTGTGGTCACACCACCGTGACGTAAGCAGTGGCATTTCTATGAGACGGCTCCGTGTCGTAGCGCCCTCTCTCGAGACGGGATTATACCATTCCCACATAATTAATTATGTGCCGCAATAATTGATTATGTGATTAATAATTCATTTGGATAACAATGAATACATGCAATGTATGTATGTTTTTATGTATAAATATATGTAAAAGTATGTGTGTAAGTATGTAGTATATGTATGTAAGTATGTAGTATATGTATGTAAGTATGTATGAAAATGTGTATGAGTGTATGAATAAATGTGTGTATGAATGTATGTTGTGAAGTGTGTATGTATTTATGAATGTATTGTATGCTAATGTATGTAGTATATGTGTGTAAGTAATAAGTATGTATGCTAATGTATGTAGTATATGTGTTTAGTAATAAGTATGTAAAATGTATTTATGATATGTGTTTATGTATGATTGAATATAGGTATGAATGTAATCATAAATGTTCTGAACGTATTTGTTATTGCACGTATTGTGTGCTATATATGTTTATAACTATGCATGTTATGCATAGATGCATATGTATGTATGTTATGTATGTAGTAGTAGTAGTGGTATAGAGATATTTGCTCGCCCGGGTTGGGCTGCTTGATCTCTATGATCCTGGGGTTATGTATGTATGTTATGTTTGTATGTTATGTATGTATGTTATGTTTGTATGTTATGTATGTATGTTATGTATGTATGTTATGTATGTAATGTTATGTTTGTATGTTATGTATGTATGTTATGTTTGTATGTAATGTATGTGTGTAATGTATTATGTTATGTATGTGTGTATGTTATGTGTGTAATGTATGTGTGTTATGTATGTGTGTTTATGTATGTTATGTTAAGTTATGTATGTTATATATGTTATGTTTGTATGATATGTATGTATGATATGTTTGTATGTTATGTTTGTATGTATGTATGTATTTGTTATGTTTGTATGTTATGTTTGTATGTTATTGTATGTATGTTATGTTTGTATGTTATGTATGTATGTTATGTATTGTATGTGTGTAATGTATGTGTGTAATGTATGTGTGTTATGTATGTGTGTTATGTATGTTATGTAAGTTATGTTGTATGTATGTTATGTTTTATGTTGTTGTATGTATGTATGTATGTATGTATGTTTGTATGTTATGTACATATGTTATGTACATATGTTAGTTTGTATGTTATTTATGTATGTTATGTCTGTATGTATGTTATTAGTGTTATGTTTGTATGTTATGTATGTAGTTATGTATGTATGTTATGTATGTATGTTATGTATGTATGTTATGTATGTATGTTATGTATGTATGTTTATGTATGTATGTTATGTATGTGATGTAATGTATGTTGTTATGTATGTTGTTATGTATGTTATGTAAGTTACGTTTGTATGTATGTTATGTATGTATGTTATGTATGTGTGTAATGTATGTGTGTTATGTATGTGGTTATGTATGTGTGTTTATGTTTGTATGTTATGTATGTTTTATGTTATGTATGTTAGTTATGTATGTGTTATGTTTGTATGTTATGTATGTTTGTATGTTATGTATGTTTGTATGTTATGTATGTTTGTATGTTATGTATGTTTGTATGTTATGTATGTTTGTTATGTATGTTGTTATGTATGTTATGTATGTATGTTATATATTGTGTGTAATGTATGTGTGTTATGTATGTGTGTTATGTATGTGGTTTATGTAAGTTATGTGTTGTATGTATGTTATGTATCTATGTTATGTATGTATGTTAGTATGTATGTTATGTATGTTATGTATGTATGTTATATATGTGTGTAATGTATGTGTGTTATGTATGTGTGTTATGTTAGTGTGTTATGTAGTTATGTTTGTATGTATGTTATGTTATGTATGTATGTTATGTTATGTACGTTATGTTGTATGTTATGTGTGTATGTTATGTATGTATGTTATGTATGTACGTTATGTTGTATGTTATGTGTGTATGTGTGTATGTTATGTGTGTTATGTTTTGTAGTTATGTTTGTATGTTATTTTGTATGTTATGTATGTATGTTATGTTATGTATGTTATGTTAGTGGTTATGTTATGTGTGTTATGTTATGTTTTGTATTTTTATGTTATGTTGTGTTATGTTATGTTTGTATGTTATGTTATGTTTGTATGTTATGTTGTATGTATGTTATGTTGTATGTTATGTATGTATGTTATGTTATGTATGTTATGTATGTATGTTATGTATGTATGTTATGTATGTATGTTATGTATGTATGTTATGTATGTATGTTATGTATGTATGTTATGTATGTATGTTATGTATCGATGTATGTATGTATGTGATTTATGTGTGTAATGTATGTGTGTACTGTATGTGTGTTTATGGTATGTGTGGTTTATGTATGTTATGTAAGTATGTTTGTATTAATGTTATGTTTCTATGTTGTGTATGTATGTTTATGTATGTATGGTTTTGGTTTGGGATGGGAAAGGGATTTTGGGGTTGGGGATGGGATGGTTTTTATGGGTTGGTTTTATGGAAAGGGAATTTTTTATGGGAGGGGTGGTATGTATGGTATGGTTTTTGGGATTTTTATGTTTGGGATGGGATGGATGGGATGTTTTTTATGGGGGGGGGATGGTATTATGGGATGTAGGGTTGGGATGGGATGGTATGGTAAAAGGGGGGTATGGTTATGGTTAAAGGGAAAGGGTTGGTAGGGGTGGTTTTGGGATGGGAAGGGGAGGGGATGGTATGTAATTGGTAAAGGGAATGGGAGGAAAAGGGTTTTTGTATGTATTGGGATTAATTTTTGGGAAAGGTTTGGGTTTTAGGATGGTATGGGTAATTATTGGGAAAGGGATGGTTTGGGATGGTTTATGGAAAAGGGTTTGGCATGTTTTGGGAGGGATGTATTTGGGAAGGTTTTTGAGTTGGGTTTTTGTAAGGGTATATATTTTATGGGGTTATGTAAAGGGATGAATTTTGAGTGGAAGAATGGAAAATGGGATGTATGGATTATGGTATGGGTATGGATATGTTGGGTTATGGGTTTGGGATAATTTGTTAATGGAGGGTTTTTGTTTAGTTGGGAATATGGTTTTGGGATGGGGGTGTTGGGTTTAAAGGGTTTAAGTATATTATGGTAGGGAGGGGGAAATTTTAAAAGGTATGGGATGGTTAAAATTTTGGTTGTAGGGAAGGGAGTTATGTATGGGATGTTTTAAAAATGGGGTTTATAGGTTTTGGGAAAATATGGGTTTATTTTATGGGATGATGCTTGGGTTTTTTTTGGATGAATGGAGGGGATGGGAGGGTTTGTATGGGATGGGTTTATGTATGTATGTTTTGTATTTTATGTTATTGTATGGGATGGTTTTGTATGGGAAAGAGTATGTATGGGTTTTTAAAAATATGGGAATTTTATGGTATTAAAGTTGGCGTTTTGGTTTATAGGATGAAAGGGTTATTGATAGGGAAAGATATTGGGATGATATGGGAGTTTGGTTGAAAAGGGTTTAGGGGGTGGGTTATAGGTTTAGATATGAGGTATGGGATGGTTTTGGGATGTTGGGATGGGAGGTATGTATTTATGAAAGAAGGGATGGATATTAATGTTTGGTAAAATTTTTTGTTTGTTAAAATTTTAATTTTATTGTGATGTTCAAGGGGGAAAAGTTTTATTTTAAAGGTAAAGTTTGGTTTTGAAGCCTTGGTTTTTATTGTTATGATATGTTATTCTTAGGTATGTATTGTATGTATTTAGGTTTGGGAGCGGTAAGAATTTGTTTTTGGGGGTTTTTCGTTTGGGAGGGAGGGATAGGTATGATATTTTATGATATATTAGGAATGGTATGGTTTTTGGGGGAAAAAAAAGTTTTTTTTATTTTGAAAAAGGGGTTTATATTTTGGGATGTCGGATAAGGTATTAGGAATGTTAAAAGAAGGTTTTGAAAGGTAAAGGGTTTTGATGGTATTTAAAGTTAAAAGTATGGGAGGGTTGGTATTATGGTTTGGGATGTATGTTTTTTTATGGGAAAGGTTTTTTTTATGGTTTGGGAGGTAATGGGGATGGGGTTTTTGTATGGTAAAGGGAAAGGGAAATTTTGTATGTATGGGTTATTGGGATTTGGTATGGGATGGGAAAGGGATGTATGGGGTTTTGGGATGGGATGGTTTTGGTAGGTTGGTTTTGTAAAGGGAAAGTTTTGTGGTTTTGGTTTTGGATGGTTTTGTATTTGGGGGTTTTTATGTATTTTTGTTTTGTATGAATTTTTATGTATTATAGGGTTGGGTTTTATATGGGTTTTTAAAGGGAGATTGTTTTGGGATTATTATATTTGGAAAGGGGTTTGGGGAATTTGGGGTAGGTTAAAGGGTTGGGATGTTATGGGTTTTAAGTTATGGGGGATGTAAAGGGAGAAGAAATATATGGTATGGTTTTTGATATTGGGATGTATGGGTTAATGTTTTGGGTTTTGATGGGAGGGATTTTGGGAAAGGTATGGGTTTTTTTTTTAGGGTATTGGTGTGGGATTTTTATGGGGAGGTATGGTATGGATCTTGGGATTGGATTATGGGAAAAGTATGGTTTTGGGATGGGATGGTTTTGGGAGGATGGGATGTTAAAGTATTTTGGTTTTGGGTTTAAAGGTATTTTATTTTAAGGGGGGGGGGGGGGGGGGGGTATTGGTTGGATGGGATGGGATTGTTTGTATGGGAAAGTTGGGATGGGGTTTGGATGGGAAAGTTAAAAGGTTATGGTATGGTTAAAGGATGGTTTTTTGGGGATGGTTTTGGTTTTGGGATGGGTTGGGATGATTTGGATTTATGGTTATATGTATGGTATGTTGTAAAAGTTGTAATTTT